>QUSE01000003.1:1001364-1316303 GCA_006508115.1 Apiospora malaysiana | reverse complement strand
CCCCCCCCCCCCCGCCCACCTCCCCCCCCCCCCCCCCCCCTGTTGGCCGGATCTCAGCGGCATCAGGATAGGGCAAGGTATCTTAATATAAAAAGGCGCAACGAGAGCAGGCGTGTCTGGTATAAACGAAAGCCATGTTTGTACCTTCAAACTCTTTTTTGTTGTGTCCCGTCTGTACTAGACCGCTGACTCGTCTATTGGGATTCTTCCGGGTTGTAGCTGGCCAACCATCAGAAAGGACTGGTCCTTGATCAAGTCGTCGCTTGATATTGAGAGAGAGCCCTGGTTGGCTGACCTATGTTATGGACAGGAACGATTCGCTTACAACGATATGTGTTATGTGGCAAGGCCACATTTAATATTTGGACTCACGATCCTTTAGAAGGTGTATAGGTATTTTTGAAAATTGATAGAATCAACTTTTTTTTCCCGTTCAATAAAATTGTCCTCCCTGAAATGAATTAAGGAAAGTAGTCATATATGTTGATGTTTGTATTTCCTGTCTCTCCTTCCCACCCACCCTTCCTTTTTTTTATTCTTCCAAAATGCACAACCCATATCCCCGCTGACAATCCAGCAATCCGCACAGGAGAAGCCCGCCACACCTGCCATCGCTCCGCTTGCAGCAGACGCCGAACCCGCTACCCTCGCAGGTGTAGCCGGTTCCCGGACCACACGACCCATCGAGGCTGGGGATCAGGGCAGTCGGACGAGGAGGACTTGTGGTAGTGGTGGTGGTGGAGGTGGTGGTGGTGGTGATGGTAGTAGGAGGAGCGGACGTGGCAGTAGAAGTAGAGGTGGTAGTACTAGATTCAGGTCTACTGCTGGTGGAAGTAGAGGTGGTGCTTTGTTTAGTGGAAGTGCTAGTGGTTGTGGTTGTGGTGATGGTTGGGGATGAGGGAGTAGAGGTAGAAGTGGAAGTGGAAGTAGGGGAAGGGGTAGGGGCTGTAGTAGGGGGTTCGCTTGCCTGGCTGCACCCGGATCCAAAGTTGGGCTGACATCCTTCTCCGCAGTAGTCGGGCGTATTGCCGCACCAGCCGTGTTGCGAGCAGCAGTTGCCGAACTCGGAGCCCTGGCACGTCGTGTCGCCGCCGCAGCTGCCGTCGGGGCTGACCTTGAAGGTCTGCGTCGGCGCGGGAGGACTGGCGGGGGCCGTCGTCGTGGTAGTAGTGAGGGGGCTGTCGGGGACGCCCGCGCCGGGCCCCGTGGGGAGCTTGGTCGGCGACGTCGCGGGAGGGAGCGGGGAGTCGGCGGGCAGCGTGTTGTCGGGCGAGATGCAGGTGCCGTACTGCCGTTGGCACCCGCCGCCGCAGTAGTCGATCGAGGCGCCGCACCAGCCGTTTTGGGAACAACCTGGACAAAGGGGACGCGCGGCGAAGCGCTCTTGGTTAGGAAAAGGGAGGGCAGAGAGAAACCCAGTCACGGAAAGCAGAAAAGCAAGCTAGAGGAACATGGTGATGGTACAAATGGAGAGAGCAAATAGGGATAGGACGAGCGACATACAGTTTCCGTACTGGGACCCCTGACACGTGATGCCAGGGCCACAAGCGCCATCGGGGCTCACTTTGAGCGTGGGCGTCGCCGTCGGCTTAGTAGTAGTCGAGGTGGTAGTGCCCTTCTTGGTCGTCGACGTGGGCTTCAGGCAGGGCCAGGTGCCCGTCGGCACGCGCGTGGTGAAGTCGTAGGCGGGGACAGCACCGGTGCCGGCGCGGTACCAGTTCTCAGGCGGGTCGCCGAGGCACTGGCCCACAGTGACGGAGCGGTAGCCGCTGCGGAACAGGGAGTCGAGGATGTAGTCGGTCAGGTTGTAGACGGTCTGGTAGTGGATATCATGCTCGATCTGCAGGTAGCTGTCCTGGCAAGGGTTAGACCCCACGACGGCGTCGTCCCAAATGTCCTTGCTCGTCTGAATCTGGTTCGGGTCATCGTGCAGGTAGCCCTCGGTATCCAGGTCAAAATATATCGCGTGGTAGCCCAGGTTAGCCAACATGGTCTGGCAGGCCCGCTCGCAGATTGAGTACGGAGGTCTGTATCATAGATGCCTCATCGGCATAAAGTCAGTATGTCTTTTCTTCTTTTCCTCCTCTACTTCCCGTTGAGAATGGGCAACAGGGAGGAGTAGTTCCGAGCTTGGTAACTGACCGCATGTAGGTCGGGAAATAGCCGAGAATGTCATTTAGAGCGATCTCGTTCCATATCATCTGGTTCTGGGCTTGCGTGGTGCTCATCTGACTGGCATTCTGGTGCGACCACGTGTGACTGGCAATTTGGTGACCTTCGGCCGCCATTCGCTATAGAGAAGTCAGATCAGAAGCCAGGGGGAAAGTTCCAAGTATTATCTGGAAAATTACCTGAATGGTGGCTCTCCAAGGGTACTTCGGATCGTTGATAGGCCCCTTTCCCAGATTAAACCCAGTGATAAAAAACGTAGCTTTGGCATTGGCTTTCTTTTGATGGCAGTCTGTCAGTAATTTGTTCCTCCATTACTCGAAGAAAGGACAAAGTAACAAAAAGGGATCGCTTCTTTGCATACCGCTAACTTATCCAACAGAGCATCTGTGAAGTTATAGGGACCGTCATCGAAGGTGAGCGCAATATCACCCTTGGTCACGCAGTCGTATATACCGACTCCTCCGTATTGAACCTTTCCGAGCTTCGGCCTCGCGATGCCCGAGGTATCGGCCCCGCTGGGCTTTCTGTTGCCATCGCAGCCGGGGCCGTAATTTAGCTGACAATCAGGGGCCGTACAATAATCAGGGTCCAAACCGCACCATCTTTAAACACCGGAGGCGATATCAGTTAGTGGGCAACTCTATACGGAAGAAGGCATGCATGCAAGGTAGGTAGGGAGGGAGGTAGGTAGATGGATAACAAGACAGCCTCTGTGAATTGATGGCTGGATCAGAAACAACCCACCCTTCGGCCGAGCAGCAATAGCCTGCGGCACAGGAACCACGACCTGCACCGCATCTGCCACTCTTGTTCTGGCGCTCCTGGAGTTTTGTCGTCTGTGGTTTAGTCTCATCCTCATTCTCATCGGTGTCATCAGTGCCATCAGTGCCGCTGCTGCTGTCGCGGCGGCTGTGTTGTGCCTCTGCTGCTACTGCTACTGGCGGCACTCGATGAACGAACCGACTAGTATCTTCCATCAAAGTTTTGCGCGATTTCAGCTCCGATAGGAATTGTCGCCCGCCGAGTATCCTGGGCGCAGCATAGGCGGGATCTGCATTGTGAGCAGTGGAGAGGCCGGCTACCCAGGCAGCCGCCAAAAACACGGCAGGGCTAGACCAGCGCATTATGGCGATGACAACGGATTGAAAACAAGCTCAGTAAGCACTCAATTCGATGAGACAGGTAAACAAAGCTCTCAATCGTAGCGATGATGCCTTATAATAAGCCGCACCCACGACAAGGTGCTAGAGGCGGTGATGATATGGAAAAGGGGGTCATGAGATTATTTGCCAAGAATCGGGTCATTCTGGGTCAGGTTCACAGCTAAATATATCTCTCGACTCGTTTTCAGCAGAGAAATAAAAAATTTCCAGGTGGTAGAGGCCGAGAACAAAAAAGCAAATCATGTTGGGCATATATCCGGATGCTACCTCGCCGGCAGCACGCGTTATAGCGTAAAGAGGAATGTGCATGCAGGCTGCTGAGAGCAGCTGCCGATTATGCCGGTCCACACACCTCGACTATATGCAGTAGAGTGGTAGAATACCAACACACAACGCAAATCCCTTGCAGATGTTTGGCTTTGACCCTCGTGTTCGACCAAGTCTTCATCAAGAGTAGGAGGTGTGGCAAATGCAAAGTAATGGGTGGAAGGCGGAATTTCATCATCACCACCACCACCATTATCAGCTGGGCCCTCGGCTGAGGCTGCTGTTACTCACGACAAGCTTTCTTTGATCGCTCATTTGGGGTCATCGATTATATCACGATCATCATCTTGCCGCGCGGCGCATATACAACCCTACAGATGTTGATCCCTTTACTTCCTGTCGGCAATTTGACCATGTGAGTGCCTAAGAGAGAAGGGTCATCGTGCATTGTCGGAGTATTCTTTATCCATGTTCGAGTACCTGTAGCAGACGCGAAGGCTGGAGCCTAAGTGTAAGCGACCGTAACCTGCGCTCGCGTGGGACTCATTGGCATAAGTCGTATCTGCAGACGGTGTATCGAATTACATGTATGAGCGGACTGATGTGTTCTTTGACCATTAGAAAGGAGAACTGGTCCCTTGAAGATTGGTGGAATCAGCCCGCAGAGACTTGCATTCTGGCTTTACGATACGACCCGGGATCTCCAAGGAATTGGGGAGATCGATATTAGGCGGAATAGAAATTCAATATTTCCCCTGGAGGTGCATATGCCCCTTCCAGCATGGATTTCGCTTACGTCTGTTACAATGCAGCCAATCACCAAATTAATTGGCTGAAAGGATGGATTGTTACTTTTGTTGTCGCATTCAAGTGAGCCCGGATGACGAATTCGCCCGTGGGCACATTGTTTGTTGAGCTGACCAGTATGGACAAGACGCATCAGTGACGGAGTTCGGTACAAAAAGCACCGTGTTCCATTAATAGACAAAGTATTGGTATATTTGTAACGACCACCATGATAGTCAAGATTGACGTATGCTCTTGCTCCTCTTGCCAGTCAATCAAGGGAACGTGTCCATGGCGTGCCATCGTGACGGCAAACCACACATCTCAAGCCGCCAGTGCACGAACCGAACATCACATTGCGATGTGCAGCACCTTTAAGCAGGCTCCCATCGAGTTGCTTAGAACGCCGTGCTATGCATGCCCGTTTCACTGTCACTGCCCCAGTACCCTTCCCAACAGCTTCATCGTTACTTCAGGAGTCGGCTTGAGCGGCATCTCAGCCGCAGGGTCTGTTCGAGGTCAGACAGCCAGAATACCTAGTTGCCATGAGCTACTATGCTGAACTGCAAAGAACCATGCGAACTTGATAGTGGTACGACATACTTCGCGCCTGGTAACCATGATGGGTACTGCAGTAGCCCTTCCATAGGTCTCCCGGCACATCTTCCTGACCTATTCAGAGTGAATGGTCAGATGTGGTTTCTGGACCTGCTTGAATCCCGGCGAGGATGGTGGTGTGCCTAGTAATTTCCCTGAGATAATCTTCCTGTGCTATTTTCGAAAGACTGAGCATCAAGGTCCCAGTCGTAGCGTAATCAAGGACAATCCAGGCGATTCTGCTCTTATAGGCTCCTTGCTCTTTAACTCTGGCCTGTGAGTTTACCTTCCTTGTCATCGTTATCACAGCGCTCGCGTTCAAGTTTCATGTCCATAATGAGGCTCAACTCAGGGCAGTATTCGAAGATGGACTTCCTCTGAGTATGATTCTTCCACACTGCAGGCGAGAGTGAATTGCCCCCATCTCTGACATGGAAACCCATGGGGTTGGGGATGTAGGTATCTTCCACGGCCAACTGGCCGTCGGTCCCAGATGCAACTCGGGCATCACGCAGGACCGAGACCCTATACCCAAACCACTCATCTTCTGGTTGCGTGTCGTTGGCTCGTTCCTGGAATTTGAGGACTCGTTGAATGGAAGAAACTTTTCTTAGCGAGAGACCGCCGTTGCCAGAAAATTTATCGTCCACCGTTCTGATTCGTGTTCAGTCAGCGGAACCAATATGTAAAATACGGTGTATGACTTACCTTGGCGCCCCAGCCCAATCCCACCCCAACCAGTCATTCAAGCTTTGGTCGGAGTTGGCACAAAGGATACTGTCGTACTCGTACTTCAAGAGCCATTCCACACCGGGAAGGAACTCGTTGTAGAAACGCTTATCGGTTAGGAGCCGGTGGATCTTTTCCTTGCTATCGATCTCCCAGGGCTCAGGGAGCACCATGAGATCCAGTTTGCCAATGGCCTGCTGGTGCTTGGTGGCATAGCTGCGGCCAACACTGATGGCAGATTTGTTAGAGCCGATAAACAAAAAACGCCAGTCCGGAGGCACCACCGATATCATGTGCAATATCTGGGGCACAAGGTGAGGGAGAGGGCGTGGTTCAATCAGGAGAGCCAACTTGGACGTGTTGTAGTTTCGACGCAAGTCATCATCGTTCTGGTTAGGGTGCCAATCGATCTTGACGGATGGAATCTTCCGCCGTGCTTCATCTAGCCTCGACTTGAAATGGGCTTCTACCTTCGGTTTGTAATGGGGAATGAGCCCGGCGATGTACCAACTTGAAGTCGAGGAATTAGCGGATAAGGACGCGAGGGTTGAAGGGCCCAGCACTTACGTTAACGCCAAGGAAAACGCCAAGAGTATTCTGGTTTTGTTCAAGAGAAATAGGGAAGCCAGCGAGCTGCGCGACGTGGTTGCCATGGTCGCAACCGATGGGCGTCGACAAGTGCGCAATGGAAGATTTGCAGATGCGCCAGTCTACCGAAAAGAAAGATTCCGACGAGGGCCAGGAAACCCGGGATTTCAAGGTGGGCAAGGGAGAAGGAGAAAAGGGAGTAGGTAACGAGGTTTGTGTATGGCAAGTCGCAAACTGTCTTACGGCAATGTTGTACAGAATTGGAATCCAAAGCCGGATACGTGTATTTTGGCTGACAGCATTATTGTCGCATTGAAGGCGGCTGGCAGGTTGATTACTGATGCCCCCAAGAACAATGACGCAGGCAACAAAGATACAACTGATTGCAAGCAGATGACAAGAGAGGATTATACGAGATGACGAATGGTAGTGGTAGTAGGCTGTCTGTCAGACGATGGGATGAAGTCCGGCTCTCTCTTGGCAGCCGGATGGGTGGTTGCAACACTTTCTTGTTGTTGATTGTTGAGGCTAGGGAACCAGGCAAGGCTAATGCTGTCTTGTAGGACCAGGAACCGGAAAATAGGAAATAGAACAGGCAATGGAACCTGAAATAATGAATAGGTATTGTATGGGAGGGCGGTATGTAGTCGGCTCGGCATCAGGAGGAGAATTGAAGGTACCTAAGGTTAACATGTACGTACATCAATCAATACATGCCTCTGAAATGGGTCAAGGTAAACGAACCTTTTTAGGGCCTTGCTGGCAATGCAAGCAGCAAGATTGCATGGGACCGCGCAGGCAGCGAAATAAACATTCCACCTTTTAATAAGTGCAAACCCCCATTCGAATGGTGCACTGGCATGGACTACTTTCTTGCCAGTCTTTGCTTTTATTATCTTGTTCGTATTCCTATTCCCCTGATGGCTGCAGCCGTTAATGTTCAGCTATCTCTTCAGCTGCTATGGGCCCATTGTGATATGGGGGTGGTTGCTAACATCAAGACCGGCATCCAGGAATCTCGAGCCTCGTCTCGTGGTGATCGAAAACATTACTACATAAGTACTACACACCTTCGGTCAGCTCATTTCCAACGCGGGCAGGCACAAGTCGGCCAGCCAGCCTACACGATGGCTGTGAAAGCTGTTGGCTGTGGCTGAGGCTGAGGAATAAAAGAGGTGATGGTGTGTCAGCCTGCGCCGCCCCAGGCAGGCTATTGTCATCTGCCCACGGGGTGGATTTGCATCATTTCGCATAGGTAGTCGTAACGGCTGATGACGAGAGCGGTTTAAGGCTGGAACTGGTCAGAGATACGAGTAGCAACAACGACGCTTGGCGGGGTGTCTTTGATCGTATCGATCGCATCGTGTTTAGAGTTTCCGCATGATCCAAAACGACCTTGGCCTTGACCTTGCTATCTTCTACTCAATACCTACTAGAAGAACTAACCTACGTAGAAGTCTACCTAGAGATCCAGAACCACGACTGATAAGGAGTAGGATCCCAGAGTCAGGACTCAGCCAGCCCCGAGGCTGCGAGGCGTTTGGCCAGTTATAGTCGTAGCGCCCCGCTAGTTAAGTCGATCTCCGGGGAGGGAACGGGACGAATTGACAGCTTGCAGGGATATGATGCGAGTTGAGACGACATGACCCTGCAGCCACGAAAACGGTTGGACCAATCGCCGTCGACCCGGTGAGTCTGTTGTGCGAGGGTTTGGGGGCGTATGAGGAGGAGGTTATGTGATAGTATTGTTGTCCTACACACACAACTCGATCCTCAGCTAGGCTTCAAAAGAAAAGGCGGAGTGCAAATCACCTACTTGCTCACGAGAAATGTGTAAGCGTCCAACCCAGCCCCCGTCTATGGGCGGGTTATGGGCTATGGGGAACATCTCTGCCAAATCAAGGGACCTGCTATGCGGCTGCCTAAGCACATGTATTCTTAGCATACTGGGATTATGGGTTGACATTGGGTCGATCTTCCCATTTCCAGTCGTATTCTTCGGCACTGCTTACCTTGGAACATACGAATTTCACACACACAAAGGATTGCTTCTTGAAACTGGAGTCGCGAATGCTTCCTTCTTTATGATGTGTTCAACTCTCCCATCTCTCTCATGCCTTGACAGTACCAAACAAAGAGATTAGACCCAATCCTTTTTTTGGACTTATTTTTTGCTATGTGTGATTGATTGATTGATACCAATCTCGGGGGGTCACAGCATTCTTGACTTAAGTTAGTCGATGGCCAGTAACCGAATTCGCGACACCTTGTCACACCCATCTTAAACACATCGTCCCGGTCCAGCTAAAAATGCACATCCAGCGAAACCCTGCGCATATATTCTCAAGCCAGTCCTAGGCTAGACAGCATAGCACAACACCAACTGCGGGCTGAGACATCCCACCCCTCCAACCAAAGAAAGACCTATGATGCGCATCACTTCCACCCCGAATTCCTTCTGATTCGTCTTCCTCCCTCCCTCCCGCTGTCTGCTTCCCCCCACTGTCTCTCCCGCCCGACCCGGTTCCTGGAAACCTTTCTATCGGTTGGTCTTGTTCTCTTTGTATATCGTTTCTGAATGTCCCGCCCTGATTATTCGTTATGTCTCGCCAGCAGGAAGAGATGAGTGTCGACGGCCTATGGGACAAGTCCAAGACAGCGGCCTACTCAGTATGGTCGCACACGACCCGACGAATGCGCATCGCCGGCGCAGCATTTGCCATCTTGTAAGTGCCCGTCTTGGCCTGTTTGTTCGCTTGGCGCTCGAACCAAGGAAGGAAAGAAGAAGAAAAGGCAACTGACATTTGCGCAACAGCATCGTTGCCTTTTACCTTTTTATACCTACTATTCAGACGGTACATGTAGATGTGCCTAAAATATCTCTAGACTATGTCGAGCCGCCACGCTCGCCCTACAACGAGAGCAAAGTCGCATTGCTCATCGAGAACCGAGAGAATCCCATCCTGGCGCCGCTGATGTTGCACTTCATGTCGGTCGTCCCGCCGGACTGGCGCTTCCGCTTTATGGGCTCCAAGGAGTCGGTGCGCTACATTAACCAGTCTATGGCCATCCGCGAGCAGGTCAGCGCCGGCAAGCTGGACCTGACCTACATCCCATCCAACATGAGCACGGCGGGCCAGGAGATGATCAGCCGCTTTCTCACCAATCTGTGGCTGTACGAGACGGTGCTAAAACCCGCCGAGTGGCTGCTCGTCTTCCAGACGGACAGCATCCTCTGCTCCAACAGCCGCCAGAACCTCAACGACTACCTCGATTATGACTGGGTCGGCGCGCCCTGGAACCCCCAGGGCAAGTTCGGCGGAAATGGCGGTCTGTCGCTGCGCCGCGTCAGCTCTATCATCGAGATTCTGCGCGACCAGGTCCGCGTCGACGGATCGCAGCCCGAGGATGTGTGGCTCGCAGAGCGGCTCGGCCACCGACCAGGCGCCAAAATGGCCAACGGCACCATCTCGTTGACCTTCAGCGGCGAAATGCACAGCGGTAACAAGGAGAAGATAGACAAGGCGGCGGCGGCCAAACCCAACGGCACCCTGGAGGCCATCGAACACGGCGATTACGTCAGCGGGCTTGACGACTGGCGCGAGGGCCACTACGAACCCATGGGCTACCATACAGGTGGAACTGGCGTCATGTTACACAGTGGGATCTGGGGCACGCCCGAGCTGCGGAAGCATATCTGGGACTACTGTCCCGAGGTCAAGATGACGCTGTTCATGGATGCGGCGCAGTACGTCCCCGGAAACTGCAAATCCAACTGGAAACGAGACGGGCAGGGCTCCATGATGGAGCCGCTGGGGTCAGTGGGAGGGGGTGATATTGGATACGGCACCGAAATGATTGACGGTATCGAGTATCCGATGCTTCCTCCCATGATCCCTTTTTGAGAAACCACTTACCGTCGACGATGATATCCCCAGAGCGTTGCATTTGAAAAGGAGTTGTAGAGGGTAAAGAAAGGATTCGGGTCCAATAATGTCTGTAACAGTAGTAGAGAAATAGCATGCGAGCAGGCGTTCAAGGTGGCTGGCCGGTCAAGGGTTCCAGGTTGCCAAATTCGGCTTAAGAGTTAGATTTCCTAGGATTACATGGCATCCCAAAGAGATCAAGATTCATGATATTATTCAGGGTAGAGTGCTCTCGATCCTTACTCGCATTTGACAGTGAATGAAACCAACGCAGAGTACGAGTGAGGGCTTACCTACGAAGTGGATATTAAGTTTCGGTATGTTGCTGTCAAGATCCCGGCAAAGCCAACTTTCCCCCGCATCCTCGTTTATTTCGGCAAGGATGGTCAACCAACAATGATTTTGCCGAAGCATCTACCCATCCTAAGATGGCCGGCCAGGAGTACATGATACTTAAACGCAATTTCTCGGTTGTTCACCTCTTTTATTTCTAATACTCATTTCAGAGATTTACAAGTATAAATCGAAATATAATCCACCCCTTTTCATGATCGTACAATGGCAGCCGATCAGCGTTCTGTCCCCCGCTTACACAGTGACGTGTATCCGTTCATATACCCGTCGAAATTCCGGCGGTCCCTGCAAGGCAAAGTCGCCCTAATCACCGGTAAGTCCTAGGTCAATATACATACTCACTAGTCTACCTATACCTATCTCTCAATGCTAGCTTCGCACAAGTGGATAGGGAATGGGGTGTCGTTGTCTGGGGCGAAGAGAGAATTGATTTATTGTCGTTCTTGTTTGGCAGGAAGGTGAACGGAAGTGTAGCACATTGCTGACGATTGCATATGGTGACGCATCACGACAGGTTCAGCTGGCGCTATTGGTAAAGCGGCAGCAGAATGTTTCGCTGTTGCTGGCGCAAAGCTGGTCTTGGTCTACAACCGGACCCAGCCGGCGGCCAAGGAGCACTTCGCAGAGCTGGGCGCGGCCGACGTGCTGATGGTTCAGTGTAATGTCTCGGAGCTGCCGAGTTGTCAGGAGCTTGTGCGCCGGGTATGTTATTCGCTTTATTCTGGAGGGAATCAATGCATGCATGACGAGAAGCATGCAGTTTGCTAATCGAGGCCTCCTCCTGGATCCCCATAGGCCATCGAGGCGTTCGGTACAGTCGATATCTTGGTTAATAACGCAGGTGCCAATGGGCTGGAACCTGTACGTAACTACATCTTTCCCCCCTTGAGCTTGAATTCTTATTCAAGTGTACGGATACAGATGCACTTGCAGTCGCCCGAATCCTTCATCTACGACCTTGCCGTCAACCTGCACGGGCCGTACTACCTGATGCGCCTGCTCATGCCGGGCATGCGCGCGCAGCGGTCCGGCTGCGTGCTCAACATTACGTCGCGGGCCGGCGTGCTGCCCACCATCCCCTTCAGTACTAGCTACCATTCCAGCAAGGCCGCCCTCATCAACCTCACGGGCTGCGTGCAGAGCGAGGCCGACGCCGACGGGCTCGAAAACGTGCATCTGTACGCGCTGCACCCGGGTGGCGTGCGGTCGGAGATGACTACGAACAGTGGGTTATCTTATTCTTCCATTTTCGATGTCTGTTGGGGTTAGGGTCCGACCAAAATATTCGAGCCACCTCTATTTGGTATTCAGATATGTCTTCGCCAAAGAGGGGGTAGCTCGTGTACTTCCTGGCCGGACCTCAGTAGTCTTTCCATTTATCCTTGTCACTGTAACAGACATAGGCTCACATGCACTCGTATGATTTTGGGAGAACAGAATACAAGAATGCCGTGGAAGCGCTACCGGACCACCCCGATCGCGCCGCCAAGCTGACCCAGCGCCTCGACGCCTACAACGACTCGCCGTACCTGAACGGCATGACATGCGTAGCGCTCGCGACGGGCCTCGCGCGACACGTGCTGCGAGGGCGGTACCTCGACGTGGGCCAGGACCTCGAGGATCTGCTGGCGTTGGCGGGCGATGGCATCAAGGAGGACCCGGAGCTTTACACGCTGCATACGCGGTACCTGGGGACTGTCCCCGACGGCGGAGCGATACTGGATGAGCCTTTTGCGTTTCCTGGGTTTTAGGGAGAGGTAGGAATGGGTGGGACGCAATGGGTGAAAAAGTAGCCTGGTCAGCACCGCAAGCGTTTGATGGCTTGTCTGGGTGTGTTTGGTTGTCCTATCCCAGGAAGTTAGTCTGGCCCTGTCCAGGCGATAATCGCCAGCTATATAGTTCGTTGCATTGAGAGATTGGGCGCTGCGGAAGGCGCCAGCACTGTAACCCTTTAATGCTGCTCAACTTCGACTCCCAGGTGGCCAATCCGACACCATTACAAAACCATGAACGGTCGCCTGCTTGCATCCTAGATGCCCCATGTATACCTTGTTTATACAATGGCAATCGAGAGACGACTTCACTTGTTTCTCCCCACCACAGAAATGTGTCAAGTCAGGGGTCCTTTTTGCTAAAACTATTATCCAATTTCTCGAGAGGACGTGAAGATAAGCTTCAAAACCCGTTGAACATCACAGTGGACAAATAAGTAGCCGGATCCAAAAGCCCGGCAATCGCCACATGACCGCCCTCGGCAAGACTCCGTGCGCATTTGGTATCAAGGCCGTTGCTGATCGGACCCGGTGAAACCCGGGTATTGTCCCCTCACCCGTCACCGCTGCCGCCGGGCCCAATCCGACATTACCAAGCAGATCTCCATACCGAAGAGAGAACACCTTCCCCTTAGGGACTTAATCGACTTACTCTGGGGTATTGCCAGCCCCATCGCCGCCAGTCCGGCACGCGACTTAAGTCACATTAGGCTGGGGGATAAGCATTCAGACTTGGCCCCACCGCGATGATGAGGAGAACGGCGATCTTCATCATGGCCTATATCCAAATGGCTCTATGCCCATCTGGTCGGGAGGTCTGGCCATCACGACGAATATCGGTCTGTTGCGGGGAATAGAGCAGGTGGAGGCAGGGAACAATTGCGTTCACTGAGAGAGGGGGGTTGGAATGAGGCAGGCTTACATATATTACCGCCAATTTCCATGATGATATAGTTCAAACCCTTCAAGCCGTAACTATCTTTCGATCTCGCTAAATTTCCACTTGCTACTTCCTGACCACCATGTTGTGTCAACAGGCTAGTTGGGCCTTGAGCGGCCTCATCGGCCTTCTTCTGGCCACTGGCAGTTTCGGTGTAAGCAGCGCCGCCGAGCTAAAGAAAAGTCATGCCCAGAATCTGTTAGACGAGTCCATGGAATTCATGGACAAGATTTACGATCGCGATGCCGGCTACCTGTACTATTTCTACTACCCGCTGGCGGCGGGACAGCACGAGACTCGGTCCTCAATGTGGTACGCGACGGGTCTCTTGCAGCGCAACCGTGGCGACGACGTGGACCAGGCCGTCAAAATCATCAGGAACATCATCGGCGATCAGGAGAAAAATGAGACGCTGCAATGGTTTGGTGATTACACCGTATATCCAGAGCAACCCACTGTGGGACACGGCGACTACCAGCCAGTGGTAAGTTCTTTGCTTACTCCGTAATTTGAGTTCCACTCTCTTAGTCGTGGGGGAAACAAGACTTATATGGATTATGTTGTTCTTCCTAGATCTACAGTTCCTGGGATCCCAACTGGCGGGGCTTCATCGGCACCAACCTCATCGTCATCTACGAGGAGTTTGGGGCGCTCCTCCCGGGCGACGTCAAGCAGCTGATTCTTTCGAGTCTGTACAACGCCACGGTAGGCGACAGCTACCGTGTCGGCGGCGTTGACGACGACAACTTGTACCCGTCGTATAGCAACCCAGCCATCATGCGCGCCGTGGCATCCGGGTGGACGGGCCGCCAGTGCGGCGACGCCAACATGACGGCGGCGGGCGAGGCATACGCACGCGAGGTGTTGGATCTGTTCGACCACAGCCAAACGCTATCCGAGTTCAACAGTCCGACGTACATGGGTGTGTCCCTCTACGGACTGACGCTCTGGGCCAAGTACATGCCTGCATCGGAGTCGGACTCCATCATGGGCACCCAAGGCAAGCGCATGATCCGTCAGATCTGGGAGACGGCGGGCCAGATGTACAACCCCAACCTTGGAAACTTGGCGGGACCTTGGGACCGCGCCTACGGCTACGACATGAACAAATACGTCGCCATCTTCTCGCTGTACATTTGGACTCTGGTTGGCAAGGAGAACGCGCCCGGTCTGAGTTCCACCGGCCAGACGTGGTCCATGGCGCACGCTGACGACTTCGAGTACGCGCCGCTCATCGCTGTGCTGGCGCCCTTTCACGACGCCCTCGTGCCGAAGGATACCGTCGCCCACCTAACCGCTTTTATATCGAAGGAAGGGCGCGATGAGAACGAGGAGCACGCGTACACGCATACGACTTCGGCCTTCTCGCCGCCGTACGACCTGGCCCCGCGCAACATCACGACCTGGATCTCACCCAACCTTACCATCGGTGCCGAGTCGTTCCGGGAGACCAACATTGGCGGGCCGCGAGAGGACTCGTCGCAATGGAATCCGGCCGTGGTGCAGTGGGCTCAGTCTTCGCACTCTGCTGGCAGGAGGAAGTCTGTGGGCTATTTCACGCTGTACCCGACAGAGTCTGCGCTAGACGCCGAGGTGGCTCCTGGTAACCTGAACTTGACGTACCCGGACGGCAACGCAACTAGCAGCTTCACTTTCCTCGTCAGCGCAAACCCGCTGGGTAGAGGCAAGCGTGACCTCACTAGCCTCGAAGATGATCTCGACGGGATCAAGATCAGGGCGTCGGGATCCGTAAATGCGGTTCCCATCATCAGCTTCTGTGGCTTGGTCGGTGGAAGCTGCAAGCCTATCCAGTAAGTTCCTTTGTCGTTCCCCCGGCTATTCCATCATTCCTTCGTCAATAAAGGTGGCAGATTTGCTGACAGGGGAAAACTCAATAGCGGCTTCGAATTTTGGAATTTCACTTATGTAATGCCTGCCAATAGCACCGCAGTACCTAACATCAACTTGGCTATCGACACCAAGTAGTAGTTGTAAAGCTCACATTAAGTGGTTGGCGGAGGAGTTTAATGCTATTTGTCTAATGGTCTCGATAGTATATCAATAGATATGATTTTGTGTTCAAATATGCAAATGCCGTGACTTGATTCGGCTGTCGCTCAGAAAAGGACGAGACTTTACTCTGGCTAGAGCCATTGGCAAGAAACGTATGTTGCTTCTCCCCCATCTTAAAACTCTCATGGCGTTGTGATAGTTGTCGATAATCGTAATCTCCTTCGGCTGTCCGTCTAGATCGACAGACACGATATCGTCTAGTGCCCACAAATGCACATGAGCGTATGGCATTGGTTCTCGCGTGAGAAGCCAAATAGTTGTGTCTTTTATTCAATTTGAGATAAACGCTCAAGGGTAGGTATGTCGCTGGAGGCGGGTGATAAACCATGACATCTCCAGGTCCATCTCAAAGACGGGCAGCGGCTGGGGGTATAGGGGGATACGGGGAGAGTCAGAGATAGGAGAATCTGACAAGCTGCAGTCGCAGAATCGATTTTATTGTTGGGGTATGCGCAGCGTCAAGCTGCTGAGTAGGCGCCGGGATGTATTATATCGGAAGCCGTAGAGTTCCCCCAATGCCAATGCGAGAACCATGTATCAAGCTCGTCCATCTTAGAACTTCAGGTTTGGGCTTAGGTGAAGCTGACGCCCGAGCAGCGCGTTTAACCAAAACGACATCTGTGACAGCGATGGCCATTGATTGTGCGAGTTGGCGGTAGGCTCATTGAAATGAGTATGATCAATCCGATATCCGTCAAGGATGGTCCCTTATCCAGTGCCAGCACCCTCCGCGGACATCATAAACCCAGGGCTCCAATACTCCCATTCTTCGGATTGTTTATCCACCCAGAGCATACCCTCTCCCAGTAAATCCTCGATTACTGTCTGTGAGCGAGCCCTCTTCCATTGTAAGTTAACCATCAGCATGGATACGCTCACATAGCCCAGAACCTGAACCGCCTCCAACACGGCGCTTTGGTCGGTACTGAGCTCCTTGGGCACCGAGCGAATATATGGCTTGTTGCCAACCTTGACAATCGAGAAACTGGACCCGAGGGGTTTGAGTGTGCCGACAGCTCTCAAGACATCGTCTTCAGTGACTTCCGGGGCGCCTTCCATGCGGCCACGCATGACGCGCTCCCGCAACTCCTTGACGCCGATCAAGCCGCCGTTCTCCCCTCTGGTAGCACCGCAGACCTCGACTACGCGGACCGCGAGCTCGAAGTAGAAGTCATTCACACTTCGTCCAAGTAGTTGCGCCCACACACTGCTGCTGCCGGCGCCTGCCGAACTGGATGATGCAAGTGGGTCGACGCCGATGGCGGAACACATGCGAGCGAATTGCGCACGAAACGACGGGTTGGACCGGATGTCCTTTGCGTGCGTCTGGGCGAACTGCTGTAGAAGGGACTTGAAGACGGAAAGCTGCGTTTCTAAAGCCTGGGCATTGGTGTTGCGTAGACTATTACCGTGGGATGCAAACTGCGCTGAGGTCAAGCGGCTGCGGTCAAAGGCCGCGAGACCTACCCCCTTGCGCGACATGCTGGCTGAGCAACTGGATTTCACAGTATTTCGTCAAGCGACTTTGTTTATTTAGGCCTGTACAGGGCTGTACAGGGGATATATCGCAAACTGCAAACTCTCGGGAGCACAGGCGAATATGAATGAACAAGTTGAGATATGTATTGATTGCACCAAGCTCTCGAGTGCTTGAGGGGTGATTCTTCAACGTATTAAGTTGCTCCACTGCATCTCATAAGTCACTCGCAAGCTGAGCTCTCCACATGCAATAAACGAGTAGTAAGTAAGGTGAGATTAATTGCATGTGCCACTATCGCTTCCCGAATGAAGCATCTCAAGCGTGTTAGGGTCTTTCTTAGGGAAGGGAATATCAAGCATAGGTAGATAAGCAAGCTGGTGGTATCATTGAATGGAATGAGCGAAGTGTCCATGTATGACATCCATAGATGATACCCCACGAAAGCCCGAAAGTGGGTAGGTAGGATGTAGTTGCTGTAGTCTGCTGGGAGCCTTGGCAGTCAGGCAGTTGGTCCCCACATGAACCGACCCTTTTCAATGTTCTTATCTAATCGGTTCCCACCAGCCACAAAATCCGAAATCTTGACCCTCACGCTGTGGCACAGTGGGCTGCCAAGTCTTTCTAGCCTTAGGGCACACGAAAAAAAATCCCAGTCTTGTAACTTCGCCCGCTCTCAAGCTTAACTTGCCGAAAATCGAGACCGCTCACGCCCACGCCTATACCCGCCGCGAATCCCTTCATTTCTCGATCGACATTACACAGCACCACATCAATCCGCAATCATGTCGACCTCCCAGAGCGTTCAGTGCTTCGGCAAGAAGAAGACCGCGACCGCAGTGTTGGTACTCCCCTCTCCAAGTCAAGTCGGAATGCATTCAAGCTAACCCACAACTTTTCGCAGTGCGCACTGCAAGGTTAGTTATTGAAATTCCCAACATCCCTCCAGAGCGTCCGAATCGAACTCGCGAGGCATGAGAGGTCACGCTCGAGAACGTCAAAATTATCTGCTGTCGAAAATCGCGAGTGGTGGAATCGGTTCGAACGCGCGGAGAGGAACGAAAAAAGGTCGTAGTGGAATGTACAGAAATGCTGACGGAATTATTCGATAGTCCGGCGCTGGCCTGATCAAGGTCAACGGCAAGCCTCTCAGCCTGGTCCAGCCTGAGATCCTCCGTTTCAAGGTCTACGAGCCTCTCCTGATCCTCGGCCTTGACAAGTTCGCCAACGTCGATATCCGCGTCCGCGTTTCCGGTGGTGGCCAGTAAGTGCACACCCTAGCTCTTTGCTGTTTCCCGACAAAACGCTCATCGTTGCGCACTGGCTTGGCCTCATGTCTTGTCTACTGCCTCGATCTGCGGCTGTCTTGGGACACTCCAACAGAGCCAGGAACTAACTTTGGTACAGCACTTCTCAGGTCTACGCCGTCCGCCAGGCTATTGCCAAGGCCATCGTCAGCTACTACCAGAAGTACGTTGATGAGCACAGCAAGAACGCCCTCAAGTCTGCTCTCGTCCAGTTCGACCGTACCCTCCTCGTCGCCGATAACCGCCGCATGGAGCCCAAGAAGTTCGGCGGTCCCGGTGCCCGCGCCCGTTACCAGAAGTCTTACCGTTAAACGCTTTTGTTGGCGGTATGGCGGATTTGGTGTTGGGGATGCTGTGTGGGGATGGTTGGCTGGCCACCTGGCAAATTTGGTCTCCCCACAGAATGGAGGCCAGCTTTGCCGGTCGGTCAATGTGACGAAGGCACGCACGAATGGCATCTATTGGCTTTTTAGCAGGAATCGGCACGGATATATCGGTTCTCGTGGAGTCACAAAAGAGGATCCTTTCAGGGAGGGTACAAACAAGCCCTCCCAAACATCAATGCATTTTCACGGCAGCTATTTCTTCCTGCCTGGGTTGTAAGGGACTAGGCGAATGAACGAAATCTTGATCAATGGATGTCTTCTGAAACGTGCATGATAAAGTTGACAAGACTGAAGAAGAGGAAACAGCTGCTCCATGTTCCGCCAGATGAGCGCCGTGGCCTCGACTAAACCTATCAATGGCAATTCTCCTTGGTAGCGATCCGATGACGGGACTAGTGAGGATGATATGTGCCTTTGGATGAACTGAATCCCATACCGGCCATCCGTGTTTACGGGAGGTAATCAATGTCCGAGCAGTGGCTTACATCCATTTCCATAATTACCTCTAAGAGCGATGCCACCTACCCCGTACTTGATAGAAATGGAGACGCACAGCACTTACCCGCCTGTATCTCCTTACAACACTACAGTGTGCTTGGATGTGGTTTGCCTGCTACAATGGTGCCACCTCTACTTGCTGATCCTCGTACTGCCGGCCCTTGGGTCCCCGAGGAGAGCGTAGTGTATAAATTCAAGTCCCTGACATCTTGCATTAGGAAAGTAGTATCGATTGGATTCCTTTGCATCTGTGGGTCTTGCCAGTCTAGAACTTTGGACACGTATGGCAACATGCAGTTGACTGCCGTTCATGCTCCCTGTTTCTCGAAACGTGCATCCAACTCTGGACTATTCTGAATATATTGATGATGTCCTTCTCAAGAAAAGAAGACAATGGAAACCTCGCTGCCGGCTTAGGGGAACCCGGCTGGCCCCTGAAGTGGAATATGGGCTCTGGAAACGGGGGCCTCGGCTGCCATTAACAATAGCCTAACACCATCCGGTCTTCAGTTCCCTTGGCTGCCATATAACAAAGACAGGGCCAATACAGGCTTGCTCTCGAGTCATCTCATACGCAGCAGGCGAAGATTTGGGGGAGACAAAGTACCCGTCTGGATCAAAAGAAAGAGAGAAAGTGCTGCAAACAGTAGTCCGTTGCCGGCCCTGGTTTCCATCCGGCTCCTGGCAGCGCGAATGCGATGTAGACAGCAAGCAAATAGGCTTGGGGCGAGTTTATGGCATGACGCTTGCCATCAAGGCATCGGGAGGACCTCGACAAAAGGGGTATTGTTTACTAAGAAGGCGTCAACTAGGTGGTCTTTTTTGTAGTCCGCCTATACTTGCCAACCCTCCATGGCTTCGGGGGACGCATAAACAAACACCCAGGCCCAAAGTGCAAACCTGTCCGAGCTCAAAACAGCAAAACAACTTCCTATATGATCCGTCGCCGTTGTTGCTTTGTTTCGTCGCCACCATGGCAACCCCATGGATGTAGACTGAGGAGCAAGACGCCTGGAAATTTGTATATATCCCTATGGATAGGCCGGAGTATTCAATATGGAATGCCCCAATACCCCTTCACTCCCAACATGAAAGCATGGCCCAAGTATTAGTTTCTCGCGCCTAAAGTGAAGAACCTGGCATGACGCTGTTTTGTAATTCCGCATCCGCTGCATACAGAATGAGAAGCGAAGAAGAATCCATGCTACCCAACGCCACGCTCATAAAGTAAACAAACAAAAAGCGTCTGTCTAGTCATGTTTCCAAGCACTACTGTTTCCTAACATGCAACCAGCCCCTTCTTCTTCTTCTTCTCGAACTGCAATGTATGCCCGTAGACGATTGGTTGCCTTTCTCTGCTTCTTTTACTTCCACTAGACTGAAACAAGGTCCTTCGGCCGCCCACTCTTGTCCACATCGACCACAGTGGCCGCAAATTCCCCCCTCTCGTCCTCGTCCTCGAAATCCGAGAGCTCGGCGTGGACGACCTCACCGTCCTCGAGCATGACGGTGCCACTGCGCAGGTACTCGCCACGCAGGTCCCAGCCCCAGGTCCAGAGGAACCCCTCAAGGGCCGCAAAGCTCGCACCAACCGCCTTCTGTGCTGACGTGCACTCCTCGCCGAGCGCCAGGAGCTGTTCGTTGAGTCGCGACTTGTACACCGTGAGGGCTTTTCGGAGCTTCTTAGCCTCGCCCCCGCTACTACCATTAGGCGTCGTGTCCATAATTGAGCCCTCGAGGTTGCGGTCGTTATAGGCAAGCTGCGCGTGCACCGTCTGGATTAGGTCGCGGGCCAGCTGGGGCTCCTCGACAACCAGGCGGTACGACCGGAAGATGACGCTCGTCGTGTAGTGCCACCACTGCTCGAGGCAGGCGTAGTTGCCCAGATGCATGCCAGTGAGAAAGGAGAACTGGAGCTCGCCAACCAAGTCGTTGAGGGCGCTTGAGCCCTCACCCTCACTCTCAGTCTTGGACTCGGACTCGGGAGACGATCTGCGCAGCTCGGAGAGGATCCAGCTTGTGGGATCGAGGGCTTGCTGTGTGCGCTCTGCGCCCTCAGCTTTTGTGTCGAATAGGAGGTCTTCCATGCCGAAGGTAAACTTAAGCTGGGATGTTGAATTCGCATAGAGCCGTGCCTCCTCCACCGTGCTTGTCCCTCCGGCGACACGGTCGGATGTGTTCACCGGCCATGTCTTATCCTTGGCATCGGCCCCGGTCCCGACCATCAGTCGGTTGAGAAGCGATGGCGTTATCGCGAACGTAAGTTGGTACCAGATAGTGTTGCTGTCTAATACAAAGGCGGGAGGCGTCTCCGGGTCGTTGGCTACTTGGGCCAATGATGACGCCGTCGGCTGCGGCGCGGCAGCTGAGTCGGTGCTACTGCCGCTTTTAAACTGGTAAGGCATGAGGTTTCCAATTCCATCCTCAAGACGTTCCTTCTGAAAGCGCTCTTCTGCATGGCTGGCGGGATCGCTCAGAACCTCGTTGAACCTGTCCCACTGCTTCACGTAGACTCGCCCTGGACTCTGGGGATCCTTTTCCGACGTGAAGATCCAGTAAGCGCTCCGTGAGGATGTGTTTTCCGAGGGAGAGATCCAAATCAGATGGGAGCCAGCAGGAATGTCCCGGAACCCCAAGAAGTGCTCGGTTGCGGCAAACGAGATGGTATCGCAGCCCACGGTAAACCCGGTGGGGAGGTCGTCAAGAATTAGCACATCGCCATTCCGCAGAAGCTCTAGCACCGGCCCGGGAACCTGCGGAGGCTCCCGGTTGGGAATTGGAAGCGTAATTGGTGTCGCCATATTTCTGTCAGGTACAGCGACGTCTTCCTCACCGTCCTTGGGTTCGTTGAGATGCAGCGTGCCCAGCGGGAAGACGCCAGTAACTGGGACGGAATCAACGGACTTCAGGGAGCCTGGACTGGGGCGTTGCTCGCTCGAACGAAGATGCGACGTGGAAGTAGAGACGTCGATGTAGGATGGATGATCTTGTCGTATATTCTCTAGAGACGAGGAGGCGGGCGGCGACGCAGAAATCGATTCGGCCGTCGTCGAAGGTATCGAGTGGACGTGTGGGGCCATGGTTAGGGTCGTTTACTCCACTAACAACTAGTGCCCGCGACGATATGCTTGAGGGCAATGATATATAAAGTGACAGCAATGGCTGATCGACGATAGTAAGGATCTTGTCGTTAGGCGAGAGACGGCAAAATCAAGCAAGTGGTGTAGGCCTAGACAAGGCAATCTTGCCAGCGAGGGGTATTAGATAAGCGACGGATGCCTGAAAAGAAATGATTGCCGGTCATCGAAAGGCGGAAGAGAAAGAGAGAAGGAAAGAAAAAAAAAACATGTTGTACGTGAAAAACAGAAAGGAAGGCATACATAGGTAGTTAGTTGTAGAGAAGTGAGACAGATCATGTCTTTCAATGCATCAAACCTGAAGGCCCGTTCTCCTGGATGTGGCAAGGTAGGCATGCGGTCTTGTTGGTGGCGGTTGGTTGCGCGGTGCGTCGCCAAACGACACGAGAGAACCAGCTACGTCATGGCACACTTGCTTCTACTTTTCCTTTTCGCCATCGTCGATCATCGTGAGAAACAAAGGGCAGGCCATTACACCGGCTGTGGGTTGTTTGTGAGACTGCAGAACCGTGCTTCCCATAAACCAACTCTGTGCTGCTGCATATGTGACAGGTTCGAAACGCCAGGTAAACTTCAAAAAGGGCTCGCCAGGTGTGCAACCCAAACTCGCCGGCTTTGCCGGCCAGTAGAAAGACAGGCAAGTCTTCCGCTTTGCCAACCCGTCGTATGACTTTGACATCCCGCGCCCGGTCTCATTACGTTTCCCGTTGCAGCCCTGGGCCGCAAGAGGCTGTTGAGTATTGAGTAGCTTCGGGGTCGGGTTCATACATGCCCCTCTCTATGCAGGCGGGTGACGCTGATAGATACGAGAAGAACAATACACGATGTAAAGAAAAGAGTAGGAGAA
Organism: Apiospora malaysiana; assembly: GCA_006508115.1. Lineage (NCBI taxonomy): Eukaryota > Fungi > Ascomycota > Sordariomycetes > Amphisphaeriales > Apiosporaceae > Apiospora > Apiospora malaysiana. Next base: position 1,293,284 of record QUSE01000003.1, on the reverse strand, counting down.
GGGGAAAAAAAGGGAGCCAGGGAACTGGAGAGAGCAATAGCTTTCTGCAAGAGCGTTGATCAAGATAAGCTCGCAGACGAGGCGAAAGTCAATTCCCTTTCAACCTCCAGGCACAAACGGGTTGGTAATCGTTCAGCGAGTACTTATTTGCAGCTGCGAGAATATCGTTTTATTTTATTTCATTTTATTTCGATAATATCAAAAACAAGGTATGTAGTCATTATCGTAAAGTACCTACATTGGTATATAGTAGTACATGTCATCCATGTAGAAAATACCTTCTCTATTCTAGCATCCAGCTACGGGCGAAGCAGGAGGTCGCCCAAGCCCTGAAGTCCAAGAAAGCGGGCCGAAGCGTCCCTGTGCAGTAAGCGGGGCGGGGGCATCGATATCAACTTGTCAAGAGTTTGGGGTTTGCGCAAGATAGGTACATACATCATCATCATCATCATCAATCCCAATATACCTAAGTATCCAGCCAAGACTACGGCAGGAGTCTAATCCCTAGTCAGGTAGGTGGTTCATATGCCGTGTAGGTGTAGGGCAGGTCGGTAGAAGGAGAAGAAAAGGAGGAAGAAGGCTGGTTGGTCAGTGGGTTAGGTAGTCTGTCATGTAGGTCGGCGCAGGCTTGGATTGATCTGCAGCAAGGTAGGTCATGTATGTACGGAGTAGTAATGGCTAGACGGGAAAGCAAGACAGTGCCAGCGAGTTACAGGAGGAAAAGGAGGTACTTATGGCCTTGCCTTACCAACCGTAGGCTAGTCGGGGGTTGCGAACGAACCTAGGTTAGTTGCGCAGCCTTGGTTCCCTTCTGTGCATAAACGAAGGCAGTGAAGTAGTAGCCAGAGGTAGCAGTAGATCGAAAAAGGACATGGTCGTTTTTGAGATCCTCTTTCCTTTTGGCTTACCGGGTTCGAGCCAACATGGTTCTGGTGCTAGAACCCATGCAGCAAGCTTCTAGATGTCTTCGAGAAGAAGCAGAAGAGATGCAAATTGAATAAGCTTCCCAGCTTATCTATCTCGCCCTACCCCGGATTGAGCAGCAATGCATCATTATGTATTATATACGGTGCACGCCCCGGGCTGTAGATCATAGTCTACACTAGGATGAGCCGCCTTAGGGTCCATTGAGCAACACGGCGACGAGCATGGGCATGAAGTGATGCTTCGTGGTGAGAATGGAGTTGACCCCGGGCGGCACGGACGACGTGGGACAACCCAAGACCTCAAAATAGAAACATTAGCAATCTTGAACAGATAACCAGGAAAAGTCTCCTAAGATAGAATACAGGTTAAGTTAGCTGTTCACCTGGATTACTCAGGATTCAGGAAACCCTCATTATGTTTATTCTTCTCCTTTCTCCTATGTCGACAAGTAGGTTCACCTTAGCCATTTAGTTCTGCTGAAGTTTCCCACGCCATAGCCACCTGCCTACCCGAGCGGTTGGGGGAGACGGCGGCGCCGCAAGCACTACCGTCGTAACTAAACCACTGTCCTTAGGACGGGTTGTTGACCTTGTCGAGTTGGACGTACAGGACTGGACTGGACTGTAAGGCATGGGCCGCATGCGCGTGGCATGGCATAGCATGACATGGTTTTTTGGAGAAGGGGGGGTGAGGGGTCGTTTGCGGTAGTAGCGGGTGGTAGCGGGTGGTGGGGGTAAAGTATGTAGTCTGGTAGCCTGGTAGCCTGGTAGCCTGGTAGCCTGGTAGCCTAGCAGTGGATGGTGGTGTCAGGATATGTGTATGTGTGTGTGTGTGGGCGGGTGGGTTGCAGTGCGGTCGCATCAACGGCCGCCTTAGCTTCGGTTATGTGTGTTTTGGTTTTTAGGTGGTCCGGATAGAAGCGAGCACTAAAATAACGACATGATCGGTTTTTTAAGGTATGAGGAGATGATTACATTGTTGGCTAAAATACCAAAAAAGACCCCCCCCCCCGACTCAAGTCCCAAGACAGTCCAAGTCCACTCACTAACTCGACCCTTGTGACGATCCCGTTAGTTTTGGTGTGGTCGAAGTGACACCCTGCTACTGTAACCGTTAAACCTAGAAGGTTAGCTACAGATCCCTCCTTTTCGGCCTTTTCGGCTTCCTCTCTCTTCTCCTCACAGGTTCAAACCAACCCCGCCAGCCAGCGGCATCATCCAGCAAATCGACTCGAGTAATTCAAGAGGATACTCACTACGTAGATACACCCAAGTATTACGCCTTCAGGAGTAGGCAAACAAAAGTTGTAATAGATGATCAATCCCACTTATGGCTCGACGCCTCCGCAGTCGCGCGTCCGTCGTCGGAGCAGAGTATCCAGCAGGGGGCGAGGGGCGAACAGCACGGAAGGTTACAATTGCATGACAGCACAACTTACCGCACAGCCTACAGCTCTCAATACCTCTGACGTTTGAATACCTAGGTAGTAGGTTAAGCGACCGGCCTTTCCGGCATCACGGCAGACAGTCATCTTGGCCAATATTTTGTCAAGTCGAGATATGACATTGTACGTACGGCCTCTGACATTGGACCAGGGGATACCTAGGTATCTATCTACCTACCTAGTTGGCATCGGTCAAGTCGCTAGCGACGCAAGTCTTGCATTACCCACGTGGTGGTTGACAGGTCCCTTTCTCCCCAAGTCAAATAGCGCCCAGGCAGGTGTGGTTACACGGCATTCGTGCCATCTGCTTGCCTCTCTCTTACTTGCTTCATTAATCCCCCCAAGCTTCGCTAGCAGGGCCGAGGCAGGCAGTTTACAGAGTAAACCCCCTGTAGCCCTGTAGTCTTGTCCCAGGTGGGTTAATACACGTAGCTCCCTCTGTCTTACACCTCGTGGCGTCCGTAGCACAAAGGATTCCCATGTGGTTTAGAGCGCTGGCTTGGATTGATTTCCATACAGTGGTACTGCGTAGTAGATGCAAAAACTTGGCTTAATAGACTAGACTACCATGCCGTCGGGTCTCCGCTCTCTTTCACCACTCCGCAACTACTTGCTGATACGCACCTGTTCAGAAGCACTATGCGGAAAGTCTTCACCGGTCTCGTCACAATGCAAAAGGAAAGTACTTATAATTGCCCAAGAAAATGTGTTGCCTATCTCGTGCTGTCTGAACTGCAAAAACTAACGAAATGCCCTAAACGTTTGTATATGTGCATCGGGCCAGAGACGCCTCTTCATCAGTTTTAGATATGACTGCAGTGAAGCAGAACCATCTGTTCACTCCCAAAAACAAGAAGACATCTCGCGTATGTACGTGTAAAAAGTATGTAGACAGAGAAACCCGAGGCACATGCTCGCCATTCTGGAGCGAGGCAGAATACCTTTCACCTCAGCCATCAGGTCTTCTTCCCGGCCAATAGATTCCACATCCCGCCCAAGACTCCGACCCTGGTTTGGATTACCCGCCAAACCCGTATGGTCTCACGGGCGTCGATCCCACGCCAAGGAGAAGACGAAACGATGAACCAGATTTATACAGCCCTCCTCCTTCCGAACCGAATGCAAGATGCACAAAAAGGGAATAGATGATCGTAACGGCCGTCAAGTTCAGGTGTACGTCGCATCGCAAACTCCTGTGGGCGTGAGAAGAAAAAAAAATTGGGGGGTATCGACTATCCCTACTTCAACAAACTCATTCTGCCATGCCCGAAATGGAACAGATGAGTTTGCCAGTGGTCGAGTAATTAGGTATGGTACAACCGAGGGGAAAAGTGTAGGCTCCTTGCGGAGAATAATCCAGTCTTGCCACTCAGCCTTGTCCTCCGTCTCGTTTTCTGTTTTCCTTTTCGAACAAGTCTTTATTTAATGCGTCGTATGTTTCCATGCCGTGTTTCTCAGTTGGGCTTGACACTACTCTCGAGCGGGTCAAGAGGTTATCAAACCAGCTTCACGCTTCAGATTGGCCGCTATCTGCCGCTCGCCGTTAGCACCCCCTAAACAAACAGATTCCAGACTGCGACTTTACGGACGTTGACTGTACATCTGCGGGTTTGGAGGAGCATAGGGCGATGCAGGCTGCTGGTAGTTAGGATATGCGATATTGGTCGGGCTGTACTCAGGCACGTTGGTGACTCCCGCCGACTGCGGAGGGGCAGGGTACTGGGGCGTGTATCCAATCGGGGGTAGGTGAACCGAACGACCAGCCGAGTAGGGCTGAGGCGGTTGGGCGCCATCTGAACCCTCAGGTCCAGCTGCACCGTTCTGCACCTGGGCTGGGTGCTGTGATTGTCTCTGCCGCTCGGCTTCCTCGGCAGCCTTGCGTTGCTGTTCCTCGTCCTTCTTGCGTTGCTTCCATTCCTTTCGGATTTCTTTGAATTCTAGATGGTTGCAGAATTATGTCAGCACATGAACCATCAATCCCGACAGTCTGGTTGAAACCCTTGTCTGGTGTGTCGAGCTAGCCCTCCTAAGTTGGTGCGAGTCCGGCTCATGCCTAAAGCAACGGGTTACGAGAACCCCAGAACAACCAAATCTTAGGAGGGGCGCGCAGATCCTCCGTGTCCACCGTACTGGCTTTCGTGTCTCACAAAACAACCGCACCCTTTTCTCAACATAATTTCGTAGAAAGAGACGTAAAAGCTTACCTTCCGGCGTCCTTTTTTGTCCGTGGCTCTGCATGGTAACGTGTGCGTTCAAATGGTTCAAGGTGCCGTAGGCCTTTTCGCAACCATTCCAACCACACTTGTACATGCGCTCGATTTCTTCATATCGTCTCCTCGGTCTTTTGTGTTGCTGTGCTCCGGGAATCGGCACAAAAGAGTAAACCTGGTGCGAACCATACTGTGTCAATTACCAACATCAGTTATTTTATGACGAGAGAAAGAGGGAAAAACAAGATCTGCGCGCAACATGTCATCTCCAGGGGTCGATCATGGCTAGGGTCCGCAAACCGACGACTCCCAAGCGCAAGATCAAAGATGGACGTGGCTGGCGAAACATCGAGCCGAAACCCCCTCGCCTTGTCGTCCAAAAGAAGGAAAAACGCAACAAAAACCTACCTGAGCTGGCCTGCCGGGTGGTGCCGCAGATGTCGGCGTAAAGACTGATTGCGGCTGCCCCATGTGCTGCCCGGGATGCCCATAGTTCCCCCAGTCAGGACGCGGCTGATTATACATACTACCCTGCGCATAGCCGTGCGACATGTCCCCAGGGGGAGGCGCGCCGTATGGCGAGTATTGTTGATGGGGGTACGTAGGGCTGGGTGCCGTTATGTTGGGATCTATGGGTAATTCGTTGTCAGATTTGACTTGCTGGGACTGATGGTTGCGTCCATCTGGCAAAGGCATGGACGGACTTGTTGGTGTTTGCGCCATACCTCCGCTGCTGCCGCTATGGTTGCTTGCGGGGTGGTATGCACGCTGAATGTGTTCGGGGAACGAACTTGACCGCGCTGACTGCGGGAAGACACCACCACCGTACTCTGACGACGTCGGCGTGGCTGACGTCGAGTAGTTGGCTGAACGTGCTTCCTGCCCGCTCGGGTATGCTGCAGCAGATGCGTGATCTGCAGAGGAGACTTCAGACTGAGTGTCGCCGAAGTTGCTTGGATAGGGCGATGGCAAACCTGTCTGCGAGTATTCGGGACCCCGTTCCATAGAGCTGTTGTTCGACGAAAGAGGGAGCGTATTGGAAGGCGCTTCTGGGCTCACGCTTCCAACGGTGGATGTACGTGGTAGCGGTGCGTGAGGCTCGACGAACGCGTGCTGAGATCGTGCGTGGTTCGCAAACATACTACAGCAGCGAGAGAACGATCGAACAGTGGGATGGCCGGAGAGCTCTAGTCCTCGAGCCTGGTCCTACTTGAGGGATAACGGTGTCTCGGATGGTGTGATGTGGTGCCAGGCTACTGTTCTGACAAGTGATGAAGAAAGGCAGAAAGTAGTACCGAAGAAGCAAGACGCGGCTGCGCTGGTGTATATGTTCAAGTGTTGGCTATCAGTGACGGAAGGATAGCGTGCCTGTCCGGTCTTTTCCTGAGCTCCAGGGCCTGGAAGGACGAAATAGTCCTTGAGCTTGGGGGTCCACTAAGTTGGACGCCTGAACAAAGCACCAGTTCGGGTCGATTTTGGGTCGTCAGGGAAGAGGACGCCAGTGGTAGGGAGAGGGGAGTGGATGACAATCCAGAGAGGCGAGTGGCTCCAGATCAGAGGTTGGTGGTGGCAAGGGTCACGGAGCTTATTTGGATCGCGGCTGCCAACTTAACCTCTGAATGATGTGCAAGTAATCTCCTAGTAGCACAACCTGACGAACTCCACGAAAGTGTGAAGTAGTAAGAGGCAGCAGGGCGTAGCTCAAGACTAGCGTTGGTATTGGGGGGGTGGTCCTCTCGTCCTCGTTATTATATGAGAGAGATGGCGGCGGGCGAGTGCGTACTTTGGAGCGCGTTTCCCAAAGTCGACCAGGTGGGCTTAGGGGGGAGGCTTGCTTGCTAAAATAGTGCAGACAGAGAAAGGCCTGGCTGGCTTTCCAGGATGCTTGGGATGAGTGATGCCGGGCTTGTCCTCAATTGTTTAGTCCCAAGTCTAGCGCAGTTGAAGGCCAGCAAGTACCTCGACCAAGTGCTAGGAGGTGTCGGATACCGGGTGATCAGCAAATGGTTTGGTTGGCTTGAGATCTGGGGCCCTCTTAGAATCAATCGTTCGTCTTGGAGATCCCTGATTGTTGCACACGCAGACTACCTGACTCTGAACTGCACACACACACGCGCGCACACAGGATCCACGACTAGTTGTTGACGTGCACTAGTATGATGTCGGCTACCAGTTCCTTTTCACTTTCGGCAGCGGGCACCAGACTGAGCGTGGTTCAAGCGCGTCGACGAGGGCCAGTGTAGGGATGATGGTGAGGTGCGATGATGGGTTGAAGGAGGTACAGACTACACGCCAATGGTGCTTAGCCCCCAAGCAATCTACACTCAAGGTAGATAAATTCGATCTTAGGGTGCTTCGACTAGTATGAGGCCGTCCTTGCGCGATGCGCTATAGAATGGACGCACGCATTAAAAGAGCAGCAGGAGTAGTAAACCAGCAGGGTTGGTACAAAGTGAGTGTATCTTTGTACCTGGTTGTAGTAGTGTGGTTATATTGGACGTGGAAGTAGAACTTTGCCGATGGTTTTGTTCTCCTTCGATACGAAGAATTGCAAGTGGGAAAACAAAAAGGCTTGTGAAAGTTGGGTGAGGAAATAGATGGGGTGTGCAAGAAGGGAATCAGAAGCACACACACACACAAGAGATTCGATTGTGTGTGATTGAAGATGGGGGGCGGGAATGATGAAGCCCAGAAGTCGAGAAAATAGAAAAGGCGGGAAAGGGCCGCCGCCTTGGTGGAAAGAATTTGATCTGATCAATTTGATGATGACGGGAAGTCGAGAGCAGGGCAGGGGACGAACAAGAATCCAAGCGCCTCTTCCTTTTTTTTTGTCTCCCTCTCTTCTCTTTTGCTGGACTCTCTGCTTTTGCTTGACGTCTCTCTGTTTTTGCCGGCTGGTAAGTTCGGGTCAGGTCAGGTCAGGTCAGGTCGAAATTCCAATTTCACCTGAAGAGAGAGGCGGTATGGCAATGGCAGGCAATAATAATTCTTTGTATTATTCTGAGGGAATTGGGCCAGGGAATTGGCAGGTGGTGAGTATCGATGTGTGCATGCTTGTAGTAATTCCAGGGAAGGATGTACCTTTCGAACCGTTCCCTTTTCCCACTCTCGTCGGGCCATCTGGCCCATATCGGACGCGCTCGCCATCAGCGAGAACTGCCGCCCTTGTTGTGTCTGTACATACATCATTACCCTATGTGTCTGATTCTATATATATACCTATTCTCTGCCGCGTTTTATGACAGGAGCTTGCATGTTTATTCGTTCAGTTATTCTTTTTGTTTTTACTGTTTTACTGTGTTGCTATTTTGCTTCTTTTTGTTTGTTGTCTCGCTTTCTCGAAGTCGGCTTGAACCGAGCCCTTCAAGACATAGCAGTTACCAGATGTACCTTCTACCGGGCTCCGGCCAATCTGGAGAGAGGATGACAGTACTTGCCCCTTCGGGCTAGTCATACAAGTGCATGCAGGTTTATGGTTCTTCCTGGTAGGGGTAGTGGAGATTTTGGGTCCCAAGACAGGGTAGAAAAGAAACAAGAAGGGGGAGGAGAAGAGAATTACATTACTGTACGTACAACAGCAAGTACCTTCCGTCAATCCTCCTCACTCACTGGCTGGTCTTGACCACTGCAATAATCATAGGAAGATCAGAAGAAAAAGGTGGAGAGCGAGAGGCTGAGCTCACGAACCTGGACACTGGGATAGCCTGGTCAGAAAAGCTCTCTTCCTTGTCCACTCTGCTACACCTATCCTATCTTCCAATATTACAGGTACTTGCCTTCGTCAATCATATCACTGCTTCGAGGACCGGGGGTGTACAAAGACGCGTCAGGTATCCTGTGGCGGGGGGATGCGAATTGATGATTACAGGTAGATAGGTACTGACTGGCTGTTGCGATACCTACGCGCCCTTCTGCCACATGAACTCTCTTTGACACTCTCGTTTTGCCATACATGGTTGAGGGGGAGAAAAATATTGAAAAATAAAAATAAAGAAAGCTTGGGCAAGCAATGCAAGAGGAGCGCATCAAATCAAAGACAGCAACATGTATGGATTGTTCCATGCTTATGCTCCCTGCTGCTTGCTGGCTGCTGTTACTGCTTGTGGTGCCGCGGTGTGGATGGTTCGGCCAGCTCATTGCAATTCAATCTCGTGCAAATCCCTGGCTGATCTATACTTCCGTCTACATGGCCATTCTCGCAAAGGTGGTGTCGCTGGCAGGTACCGATAGAAGACAGAACCTTGGCCACATGCAGCAGACATTTGGGATGCGGAACCCTGTCGGTGGCCGCTTGGCATGCCATGTCTCAAGTACTCTGCGTCGGATCTGGCCCGTTCTCGCACTGTGATCGATGGATGGATGATATCTTCTCCCCACCTAGCGCGTATGGTATGATATGGATGGATGCTGTATGTACATGTGCCGTATGCATGCTGCTGGTGCGGTGCGGTGCTGATGCTGTGTTTTTACAAAGTGGGGTTGCAGCTCGGCGAACAGCAACGCATCATGGATAATGTATCTGGATTTGTGGGTGGATGGTGGATGGCGGATGGTGGATGGTGGATATCGGGCAGTCGGGATAGACGTGTGAAGCCTGTCTGTCTGTCGCGTTTTGCTCGCTCTCGTCAGCTTGCTGCTGGTATTTCGGCATCTCTCTAGATGGGCTCGGCCGCTAGCGGTGGGCCCGATGATCAGATAGTATGTATTGCTTTCAGGTGAAGAGCGCAAAGCTCGTCATTCTTCGACGTACGCGACATCGATTGGGGCCATTTCGCGGTGTATACTCTATTCAGCTCAGCTGAACTGGGTCTGGTGTTCTAGTCTCAAAGGAGCCATGCCAGATGCTGATTAAGGGCTGCTGCTTCGTATGTGTTGAGGCAGGTTGTGTATGATATTGTACATGTAACTGTTGAGATGGGTCCAGGGTGATATTGTATTTGAGTCTTGATGCTTGCTGCTTACCTATAATACTTTTGGTTTGCGGTTTGCTTACCCATCCTGTCAAAAAAGTAGATAGGGTCTTAGATGCTGTGCAAGTGAGCGCTAGTTGCTTTCGGCAATCTACAAGTCTAAATCTCTCCTGTTGCAGATAGCTTCGAAACGAACAAAGTGCTGTAGGTAATGGCACATACATATGGAGGGTACTCGATGAATGGATGAAATGGTGGAATGGATGGTCAGGTCCTTAGTTCGTTCGGTCCCCTGCGCAAATGGAAATGACGCCTTCTCCACGTTTTTCGAGAAGGGCCAAGCTATGCACTATTCTATTATCCATGACAAGGGGGAGAGGAGGAGGGTCGGTTTTTGGAGGGGTGGTGGTGTTCTCCAACAACGCGACGACCTAAGGGATTGGAGCTATCTGCCAGTATCTACATCCTATCCTCCAAGCTCCAAGATAGCTAGATGGATGGGCTAAGATTGCATGCAGCCAGCATTAAGCATTGGAGCATTGGAGCATTGAAACATTGTGTAATAATACTGTACAGGTAGTGATATGCGGCGGCGACGACGACAACTACAACGATGGCATGTACTTTTTTAACTCTCTGCCTTTCTTTCTTGCTTATATTAACATCATGTCATTTGGATCTGCAACAGCTCTGTCCTCCTGAGACCCTAACATGCTCTCTTGTCGCTTGCTAAACGAAGATCTCCTGCCGAAAAGGCCTCCACCGGCCGGTGCCGGGATCGCGAGCTGACTCGTGCTGGCTGAACGAGCAATGCAACTCCGTGCCGACGAGCGACGAGGCTTTCGATGCCACCTCGAATCGGGCCTCATCTCCACGACAGGTCCTGATAGAAATTCGCTCCGGGGCAAAGGCAGGTCTGCGATTCGCTTGTCGAAGCCTTCAAGTGTGGAGCCCCAGGGCCTAGACTTGTACAGCTGCTGTACAGTACTTGGATTCGTTAATGATTGCATAATCAAAGGGTGAGAATCGAAACCCTCATGTGCTCCTCCCCATGCCGACAATTACTCGGCTTGTGGGTGTTCCGTGTGCAAGAGAGCATCTTGATATCATCGTATGTGACATATACGGGTGTCAGGGGGTACATGGGCAGCTGGCAGCTGGCTCGCTGGGTCGAAAGAGATGGGGAACAACAGTAAGCAATCAGATCACGAGGCTAGGGGATGCTGGTCAATGGGGGGTTTTTTCCCTCCATCTAGGTCTTGGCCTGGGTCGGTCGTTGATGGGACGTTCGAATCCCAATTCCGATCGATGTTGTCTGTCAAGTTACGAGAACAAGGCAGCAAGGCATACCCATGGAAAAAGATCTGCACGAGTACCGCGTTTAGCTTGCGTTTTTGTTTAATCAGCAATACATGCAACGCAATACCTCTCTCCGCCCATTATGCATACCACGCGAGAGGAGACTGGCAGACACTGTAGATACATGGTAGTGGTGGTGGTGGTGGTGGTAGTAGTAGTAGTAGTAGTCGATGCACTGCGGCGGAGATAGTCTTGCATATTCGTGATTGCATAGTGTCGGTGTAGGCTGCTGCTGGCAGTTGGGTGCAAGCAAAGTGTTTTTTATTAACAAAAAATATCCAAGTCACACAATACTCACCTCCGCCGCCCAGTACCGCCCTCGTCAACATCGCCAGTCGATTATCAAGGTGTGTCTCGTCTTGGCAATTGGATGTTATGAATATGTATGCATGTACGTATGATTCACAGTGGAGTGACAGAGGTCGGAAAGACTGCACGACAATGACATATTACACGCTTGCCAAACCTTAATTTGCCCTGTCCAACCTATAATCTAGGCTGCTAACGTCTGGCCCCCGGAAGCGAGCAAGACGTTGATGGATTGGAAAGGTTGGCTTCGAATATATCCGAACAAAGCAAGCAAAAAGGCGGGCAAGGGTGGGTGGGTGGCTGGAAGCAAGCAGCTCGTACTGCGCGTACAGGTTCGCGTACAGGCTCTCGAGAGGACTGGTCAGGACTGGACTGGACTGGACAGAGCATGTACTACTACTACTGGAGGGCGGGGGGTTCGCCTTCTGGCTTCTGGAGGGTCCATCTGATACCAAGCTCTTGCCCGTAATGGGAATGTTCGACCGAGCGGTGAAGGGCGCAGCGGACATTTCTCATCCTCACCTTGCGAGTTGCGAGTTGAGTTGCGTGCGCACCTCCCTCAAGGCACTTGTCGGTCGCTCGCGTGGCAGTTGAATACCTAGAACGCTGCAGAAGAAACTGGACCATGTTACGTACGTGGGTCGCCAAAGCTGGGTTTGGTGTGGAGAACCAGAAAGAAAAAAAAAAGGTGATGTGCCATTGCAGTCCTGTCGAAAATCTATTGCGCTGGCCCCGGCTCGCTGGCCAAGTATCGAGGTCAAAGTACGGTACTGTGTAAGGGTTCGAACATCATATTGCTACATTGGTCACATGGATGTTTGTGCGTGCGATGGGGATCGAGGAATGGAATACATGCTACTACAGTAGGAATGGGGTCGGTGGTTGGGGGAGGAGTCTTCTCTGAAAGAGCTAATGCCTAATAGCAGCCGTGTATTATGATGATTGATTATGGTGGTGGTTGATTGATGGGTGGAACGGTACAAAATTCCGCAGCGTTTACATTATGATGGCCGCTGCGCTGCTGACACATACTGTCGAAGCTGCAATACTTATACAGTTTGCAGCCACATTTTCGGAAACTTCCCGAGATATCATGTACGCTGAAGGTGCTATGTCGGTATCATACAACCCATGTGCCAGAAGCTCATCTGTTGCGGTATCTTGTAAATATGAAATACTTCATGGCATCTAGGGTAATAATGAGGCAGGTTTGCCGTAGACAAGCCAGTACAGTAGGTTATGTAATCGGAATGACTGAATTCCCGTCTGGTTCGTACATAGTCGCAGCTTTCCTTTCGGCTGTCGCGGGAGCCCAGCACGATTCAATCTGTTCACGGAATAAACTCTGGTGTCTGTGCCATCTGGGCTTTCACGGTTTTACGTAGCCATTGCTGTTGAGCAACATGGCATGGCACACTCACTCCCAGCCAGTCACCATCGCTCAACAACTCCTTCACTCATCACTCAGGCTCAGGCTTGCCTCTATTCGTCTGACCGAATGGGGGAATTATCGGGGCTGTTCCGCCCCCATGTCCATGTCCATGTCCACGTCCGCTTCTCCAAGGGCAAAGGGAGCATCGAGGAAGAGTTCAGAGGGATTCTGGTTCAGTCTGCCTACCCCGTATCATGATCCCGGATATTATCAATGATTACTGTGCGCCTTTGCGTCTCAAGGAGATCACCAGATCATGAGCCATGTCCTGTATGTAATGCCCTGCAATGCCCTGATGGAGGTAGTACTGCCATCGATTGCCAACCAAGGTTCTAGATTCTCCAGCAGAATCCCCCACCCCTAACCCTCAAGAACAACTTGGCATCCCCATTAGCTCTGTTCGCCGAGATGCAGACAAAAAGCTGGCCAATGTTTCGCTGGGCATCAGGTCGCGAAATAAACCTGGTCCACGATGGAGCCCTGAGAGGTAGCGTGGATTTTTTTTTCCCTCTCTTGCTCTCGCCCTCACATGTGGATCCTCTATTCGGTTAGTGTGCAGTACTTTCAGCTAAGGGACTGTACCATGCATAATAGCATCGAGACTGGAGCATCTCGCCGGATCCCATTCGTAACCGTGCTGGCTTTATCTCGGACGTACCGTACGCCTTCATGTTTCTCATCCAGTCGATTACGTATTGTGTTTTGCCCTCGGGTTCGTAAGCTCGGCTCAAGGGCCGGTTATTCGTAGTGGTGGCTAGTCACTATGCATTGAAGGCCGAAGGCCTAAGGCCTGTACTTTGCATGTGGTAGAGGTCTTTGATTATTTCGGGCGCGGTAGGGGGAGCTCAATACCCCGTGAAAGCCGACCTAACCGAATGTCTTCTAGTGAACTCCCCGCGCTGCGGTACTGATGTAAGGGGTGGCAGGACATGATCGGCTTCCCGGGTTCATTGCCAAGAAAAAGAGAAAAAAAGCACAAGAGAAGAAAAAAAAAATAAGAGGTCGGTCTGGTCTGTTTCGGTGATCTAGTTCCATGTATGCATACACGTACAGTATGCGGCAGCCGTTCCTTATCTTGCTCTGTTGTGTGTCTGCGCGCGCGCGTCTGTAGAGAGCGCACAGTCCGCTCAACGGGGCAAGGGGGCAAGCAACCATTGAGCGAGGTCAATCTGAATAGGGGAGGGGGCATGCATGGGGATGCGGCCATGAAAGCCTCTTTCGCTCCTGTACAATCTCTTAGGATCGTCGGACTTCTGGTCCGCGTCCGCACAGGCAAATGCCTTTTCTGTTACATACTGGTAGCTGCAGTCTTGCAACACCATCAATGCGGTTGAACAAGAAAGACCCCCAAGCATGGTTCCCCAGAAAGATTTTCCGCTAAGGCGATCTGTCAGGAGCTTTTTTAGGGCGCGCCGTCGCCAGCGACTCGGGTTTCCAGAGATCTGGATAGACTAAAAAAGCGTTTGATGCCTTGGAGGGGCACAGTATCTCATAGTTGGTTGGTCGCATGCTTAGATGGTTCGCGCAAAACAAACCGCCCTATGTTTTTTAATCGATTCCTTTTTTTCTCGTGGCTCTCCCCTCCCAAATACACTGAATAGTAGTAGTTAGTGGTGTAGTAGCCCCTACTATAATTCAACGACATGGTGATACGCACCGCACCGCACCGTTCTTTCTTGCACCCCTCCTCTCTCCGTCTCTCTCCGATATGCGCACTCAATCGCAATGCGTATGCCATGCCCCCGATCGAGAATACGGACCATTCATGTTCTGTTTTAGATAAGGAAGTTCGCATGGTAGGGAGTGTAGGTCTGGTACGTCTGGTATGATCAGATCAATCAGTACACATCATCACACGCAGCTGCGTATCCACGCCGATATTGGCACACCGCCATCTTCTTTGCCATCCAAGATGTCGAATGAAGAAGTAAAATCACATCAAATCAAATGATAAAACCCGTTTGCGCAGGCCATGGCGGTACATGTTAGATGATGGAATTACGGCGTGTCATGGAATGACTAGCCACCACCACCAATGATACAAGGGCATGCTCAAAGCGAGCTCAGAAATGAGGTAATCATTCGCTCAGCCAGACCTCATCAAATACTGCCTGGTGGTTGTCGGCCAACTCCTATCGCATCCCCCATGTCTTCATGATGTGGTTTGTAGGAGAGCGAGAAAGAACACCCATGTCCCCGCAGGAGGCCGGACAGGGTCAGCAAAGAAAAAGAACGACCACCCCTTCCCTTCCCATCCATGCACCTCGCATTGAAGTTTCCCAAGCGCAGGCCTTCTGATCGAGGGTAGTACCCAAGGATCATGCAGAGACACCTAGGATCTTGTTCACGTGGATGCCCTCTGCTTATACCAAGGACGTTGACTGGTGCCATGGCACTTCCCGGGCTTGCCACCCCTCATGGGATCACCGAATGGCTGACGACGGGCATGTGCTGTGTGACGGGCGCACAAACGTCAACCCTTTAAAACTGAGAGGTAAAGGAGGGGGGTTTTTGTCGCTTCTGAATTTGCATATCGGCTTCGGAGAGGCAAGAGAAAACACACAACGCCCATGATGAATGGTCTCGATGGCTATTCGCATTTGCATACCTACCTGTCCACCCACCTGCCGGGCGTACATGGTGCTAATGAGAGGCTGAGATATGCTTTGAAACTACTGCATGGCGAGGCCGACCACACGCTACGGTAGTGGTATGTTGGGCATCTTACTCCCACATAAGTGCGATGCCATAGCTGGGACTTACTATAATTATCGCCCCAAATATAAATACCAGGTATCAGGTATCAGGTTGGCCCGGCCTGTCTGTCTACTACCTCAATGTATGTATGGTTCCTTCTAGCTACTACCGTGCACGGAGGCTGGCACTCGATTAGTGCAGGAAGGAATCCGACACCTCTTCTTTCGATTTTACCCATGCCAATATATCTAGTTGATAATGAATTATTCATTATTCCGTGCCGCCGTACATTTGATAGCTGAGTGTGAAGTACACATCCGGTACCTGTGTCGTCGTGTAGGCTCAAGTTGCTTTTTCTCCCCCCAAAGTACCTACCGAGCGAGCGACCAACCAAATGTCTGCGTGTGAACGGGCACTACCTCTGGAAGTTGAGAGTCGCTACACGGGTTCCGACAAGTCGTGGCCATGAAGTTTGACTTGTCGCACGGCTTTCTTTTTTAAAACGAATGAGATCCCGAGGGGAAGAGCCATAGGATGGCACAGGCTGGTAGCAGTAGCAGCAGCAGCACTCCCAAGTGTGCAACCTCTCTCCTCCGCATCCCCAGCCCCGACGTGTCGGCCGCATAATGTTTTGTTTCTGTCGCTCACTCACACCCTCTCTTCGCGCCATCTCATTCGACACATCGGCATGAGAGAGCGTCTGCCTGTGTGATAGGTCGTGATGCGCTTTGATTTTGCTCATGTACGTGCCAACGTGCTTGGAGGGGGGTTTGGGACTGCCGCCGCCACCACCACTGTGGCGGTCAGCAAGTTCCGATTACAGCCGGCGCTGGGCCTGGGTGCCAGCAGTACCTAACCTACCTACCTCCCTTTCTTGAGAAGCAGCACTGTGTGTATCGTCATAAGCTTCAATGTGTATGCGCGGTCTACGTTTCATGCTCGCTTGTGCCTTCTCTTATTATTACTGGTACATGTCATCCATCATCCATCGAACAAATTGAAGGACGCGGTGATATGCAGGCGACTGCACACATGTGTACGTAGACGCGAGTTTCAACTCAATGGCAGAGCGAGCGTTCAACGTCTGGTTAGTCAGAGTTGCATCGTTGCATCGTTGGGACCTAATTAGTTGGATTAGTTGGCTCGCAGGCTCGGGGGCTATCTGAGCCCGGCTCTCGCTACAATGGCTTCCCCTACCCAAGGCAAAAAAGCCCTCGCTCCCCTCCCGTTAGAACGAAGACGCTTGCTGCTGACCTTGTGGTTAGCTTCGTCCGCCCTCTTGGTAACGAATGGCAAGAAACGTTTCGCCGGAGGATTCAAGCGCCACTCATGCTGTGCACCTTAGATGATAGATGCTAGACTACGGCTACAACCACGCCTACGGTAACGCTCTACTAAGTACGGAGTATCCATGGATAATTATCATCTTCGCTTCCTGCATACGCGCAGATGGGGAATCACGCAACCAGCTGACAAGACTCAGTTTTGAATGGGAAATCAAGTACACATGAAAACTCTCTTCGCAATATCTGTACATTACCACACCTGACGATTCAAGAAGCTTTCACAATGATGAGGCACGCGAGGCACGTGAGAGTAAGGAAAGGTGGTGTGCGCGCACTTGTCTTCACATAAATTTGCCAAAAGCAGCGCTGGTGGAATCTCTGAAAACGTGGGTCGCACAGCACAGTACTGTACGTTACTTACAGTACATAGACGTAGACGCAGATAGATTTTCTCCCATATGGCCGACGTACCATACTGTACATAAGGTATGTAAGGTAGGGTCCTTGCAAACGGCCGTTGTGCGGCGTAACTTTGACGGTACCCGCAAGCAGGACGTGACGTCAAGCGCCAGACAGCTTGGACTATTCCATGATCGCGTACCTCACTCCAGTGCATGTGTTTTAGT
Source organism: Apiospora malaysiana (assembly GCA_006508115.1). Classification (NCBI taxonomy): domain Eukaryota; kingdom Fungi; phylum Ascomycota; class Sordariomycetes; order Amphisphaeriales; family Apiosporaceae; genus Apiospora; species Apiospora malaysiana. The sequence continues at coordinate 1,276,084 of QUSE01000003.1, read as the reverse complement.
GCTTTAGTAGGTGGATGCAGATAGATGCAGTAGGTTAGTATCCATGATAGACACAGCAATATTTCAAATCTCCTTGTCGAGGTACTCTATTCTCTGCTCCGAGCTGAAGACACAACAAACAACGAATGCGTCGAGGATGCGGGTTGATAGAGCGGCTTTTTGGGTTTGGCATTCTCGAGATTCGAGAACCAGATATCGATCCACTTGGAGATTTTGCCCCTTGATCTATCTGACTTGTGGATGGCATCATCCCATGGCCCACGGTCTAACATGAATCTCGTCCCAGCACACTAATTATTATGACACTACTGAGAACTTGTCACCCCGATCAATGTGGAATGCAAGGCGCTATCGGAGGAGACAGATCCACAGGACCACTGCCATTGGGCTGGCCTGGTAGGAATATGTAAGGAGAAGGGGGAGAAAAAAAAGTCGATATTGTGAAGATGAACTCTCAGTAACACCACTTTCTTCAGCACAGACCTATGAGCCTATGTATGAGAGCTGCTGCTGACTTTTACCTAGGTTAGGTTCACACAAAATCCAACTGCATCAAATCAGGTGCCCCCCTTTTGCCATTAACCATACGGATGCGGGAAAAATCTCTTCTCTCTTACTTCCTCTTCCAGTGTCCAATAACCTCTGGAAAGCGCCAGGTCGACGACCCCGATCAATCGAATAGTTTTCGTCCCTACTGCAGATCATTACTCGTCCTCAGCCCACATCAGCATCCTCTCCTGCCTGCTCCAACTAGCCTCCCGCACTTAGCAACTTCAGCCGTTCCGCGCTATCTATTGGCCGGACTAAAGGATCGTTTCGTTTCTCCTGCTATCGAAACTTCGAAAGAGACCCTGATCCATGATCAATCGGAGCACAGACAATGACTCGTTGCATCTCCGGCCTAGATTTGTCAATCCCATCTCCCTGAACTTGTCTGTGCGCCGACACGAACATGTCACACTTCGGCCATGTGCTCCATCGCTAGGCGGCTTGCGACTTCCGCATAGCACGGAATACCCAGGGGGTAGAGAGACTGACAAGAAACTGACTGACCGTGTGTGTGTGTGTGCATTATTACATGCCACCACTACCACCACCAGGTGCTGCCAGGTCCATGACGACCAACATGGTGACGTGACCCTGTCTGCATGTCTCTATTCTCGTATTGGCAGCCATCTCTCTGAGTCTGATTAGGCATTGTGTGAACGCATGCATCTACTATGCAGAGAGCTTTTTCGTCACAAAGCAAAATTGAGAGGCAATACTCTGTACCGGCGCCGGGGACGGACTCGCGTCAACTAACATCCATCCATCTCTTTCGTTGCGGTCAAATCCTCCGTCACCAGCGGGTGGGCCAATGGGATGACTGCCTGCGATAATGGATACTATTACTTGACTGCTCCGTACGGAGTACTTTACTACAGCTTGTACACAGTCTCTCTCCATCCATCTCCGTGGATGGCAGATCCTGTTCCAAGGTGGACAACCGACTCTGGCCGTATACCGATATTAGAGCCAATACTGTACATCTCCAGTGCTCCATATCAGCTACTACGCCAGTCTACGAGTGGACCGGACCAGGCCCTTCAGACTTACGGAGTTCGGCTTCGTCAGGTCAGGGACTTGCCTATGTATGAGGACCTAGCAAGCGTGATGGTTAGCAAATCTTTCCTTACCCCGGTCTAATTTGCTTCGATACACGTATAGTCTGGCCTGCTGGTCTAGTTCTTGATTTTTAGCTCAACTGCTCATATAATTGGGCTATAGGACTCAGGGATCTACCATTGGTGCCTGCTAGTGCACGTTATTAGCTGGGGAAATTGGCCGAAAAACCACGCTCGCAACTCTGATGATCAAGATCAAGGATGGTTCTATTATTGGGCTCCAATTCGGATGAAGATTCTTGCCATCATATCATGATGACTGACTGATTGGAGGCCCTCGACCAATCTATGTCGGTGCTTCTGGTCAGCGCGCTTCCAAGTGGACCAGAGAGTGCCATGTACCCCGTCCCTGGTGGCTATCACCCGGAAATATCTGCGCAACCTGCTTGCCAAGCATCACCGGACGGCGATCATTCGAACAAACATGGCCCCATGGATCATGGATACCTATCCTGCAATGGCCCAATGCGCCTCCGAGGACAGAAAGCTGAGAGGCCCCCTTGACGTCAATTGCTTCGGTCTCTGGTGATTTGTATCAGACTATCAGCCTCCTGCCGAAGCAAACATCTGAGATCGTGCCTTTTCATCATGTTGCTTTTGGAAGCATCATTAGCGCGCCTGGTGTGCTAAAACAGCGGGAGAAGAAAGCAGAGCACCCCATGCTAGCTCCCTGTCAAGTTACTTGCTTTAACAGTGTTTGAGCCCCATGATAGCGCATTGGTGAGGCGGAACTGTCTAGATCCCCATCTCAGCCTCAGCTATAGTTTTCGCGTTGGGCTCCCCCCAATATGAGTGGATCGCATCCAACATGAGATGGCTGGTGTTCGTCGTGTTCGGATGCTCTGCGTATTACTGATCTCTGGCTCAGGGTCATGCCTGTCCCGTCTATTGCTGCGACATAAAATTGATCTCGGCCATACCAAGAAAACCCGCTTCTAACCAGGCATGATCAAGCGTGTCAATGCCGGTTATACCTGAATCAAGGGCTATACCTGAACTGTCGCGTGCGAACTCGGGGTACATCTCCCCAAAGAGCATCGCCATGCGGCAACACGGTAGTGACGGTCGAAGACTTTACATGGAACAAGCTTCTTTTATTCCAGGCGGTCAGCCCGAATAAGCACCGCGCGCGCGCGCAGGGAACAAGTAGCAGGATCTGTGACCCGCGCATCCCCCAGCCCAGCCATGGAACGCATGTCAAGTCACCCCCAAAACAGAATGTGCTAATTATTAGGATCACTGGCTAGCTGTCGGGCTGGTAGCTTCAGCAAAAGAGTGTCAGATATATCCAGCACGGCTCAAGGAACTGTCTATGCCATGTGCCAGACCATCGAACTACCTACTTAGCCCATTTCTCGTCCGTTCGCTCTACCGCAAGCGCGCTATCCTACGAACCTGGTCCCGTGTGACAGGTAGGGCAGACACGCAGGCAGGCAGTATCCCTCCCCTTGCCAGAAGCATTCGTGTCAGGTTACATGCATTCATGTGTCCGAGAGTGAAAGGAGGTGACGATGAGGATGACGATCACCGTTACCTCCCATGCCTCACTGCGACTTCGGGGGTAGCTCCCCCATCCCCCATCATTACTACTGCAGCATGCTAGTTAGGCCCTGTCTGTCTGTCTTACAAGTCGATCTTATCCAAGGGCGGCACATCTTGCGCGAATTTAGTGGCTTGCCTCTAATCTCCCCTCAGTGACCAATCTCCCGAGAATGGGGCGCCAAACCAGCTTGATAGTGACCTACTGTTCAGTGTTCACCGCACCGCCCGCGGCTGTATATACTGGATGGTCTCAAAACGGAAAAGTCTAGAGAAGCAGCGAGTGAATGGGCGAAGAGAGAGTCACAGGCAACAGGCGCGACCTATTTGCTCATGCCCCTTCTCCCTTCTCTGACAATGCAGGATTGAATCACCTGTGAAGATTCCGGTACCATCTATTGATCTGAGAATGTGCTGCGCAGTTCGAACTGGCCAGTGGTATGTGTGTGCGCCTTGATGAAGTGGTGGTGGCTTTTTCGTGGCTGGTATGTATGTTTCATACCATCGCAAACAAGATTCGCTGGCCTCTCCCCTAAGACAGTGAAGCCGGATTAGCAAGTTTCCTTGCGTTCATGAGGCAGCAAATGCTCTTCCCTCTCAGTAGATAGCTGCTACAGTACGTCTACGCGGCGATCAGTACATTGCACATGACATGCCATTGCCTGGTTCGTATGTGTCAATGCGTGATGATTGTATACTCGCTTCCAGGGCTCGCTTGGAAAGAGTATCAGAAGCCTCAGCTGAACGTAACGGGCAAGGTACTCTGTTTTAAACTTCATCGCTGGAGGGCCTTGATGGCCTCACCGGGCAGGCCCATACCAAGGCAATGAGGCATGTGCCAAAGCGGAAGTGCAGCATGGACCGTTATCATTACCTGAATGTTGACATACCTTTATGGGCAAGAGGAGATAGGTCATATTATATACACATCTATCTATCGCGGTCCTCGGGGGCCACCCAGGCAGCTACAATGGAAATTCGGTATCACGAGAGTGTCGACTTATACATGAAACTATAATACAGTCTTTGCCACGCGCTCTGCTCTGTGTATTGTGCTCAGCCGCAACAGCCCGTCGCACCTAAGTCTACGCCTCCTGCCGTTCATCGCCGTCTTCATCGAGCAACATATGTATGTGAGTAACTGGAACCGCGTGACTGTACATACGTACCCGTTTGTTGTTTAGGGGAAAGCTTAATTCGGTGTCGGTTTATCCCCAGGCTTTGTTTGTTTGCGATGCGGAAGGAAGTTGGAACCGCCTGGTACCGAGCGTTTACAGCCGGCCCGAGGATGTTGATGTATATCAAGGGGGGATATAGGGTTCTCGGTTGCAATGTTGATTTACGTTCTGGGGGTCGTGGACCTCGCTCCCTACGTGCAATCGTCGTGTGGCCACAGAGAGAATGCGCAAATATCTGGTAATGGCTGATCTTATCATCATCGCAAGGAAATCGCCTTCCTCGCGTAACATGACGACTCGTGATTTGGTCATGAAGGATAGGGGGGGCGGAACTGTAATGGTTTAACACGTTATGAGCAGGAATCCCCACCTCCTCTTGAAGTACGTTGTACAATTACGAAATACTACCTCCCATCAACGCCCTTCAGCAACGTTACAGAAGTCTACTCACTCATGACCCCGTATGCTCTTGTCATTGTTATTTGTAGCGGGTTGGTTGGCGCTGGTACATGAAGGTGTATCGCGTTGTATCAAGATGTCTTAGATGTCTTACCGTGGTTCATACACAGTCTACTATTCACTCAAGCACATATACGAGGACGAGAGCACTTCATCCACGAGCAGAAAGCCGTTGGAAACCACTTCAATCAGAGATTTCTGTTGCATTTCCAGGCCTCGGGAGATTCCAAGCCGCCTGTCGGGGAGACTATCCATCTGTCTTGGGAAGCTTTGAAAGTTTCAAAGTCACACAAGCTGATCATACCTTTTGCGACCCCGCGCCTCTGGGCCGCGCACCACATGTGAAGGAAGAGAACACAGCAACCGCTATGTTGAGGCTCATCGCTGAGAACGTATGGCGGGTAAAAAGGCTGCCAAGGCACCCGAGAAATCAAACGGTATTGTACGCAGAGAGGGAATTACTGGCGGTGCAACCGAGCCATACAGTAGATAGGAGCACCATGAGAGCTGCATTGCCTGCAAATATGCTTAACTCTCGTGTCCAGTCACTATACCACACATGCAGAATCACTCGGTCTGCTTTCTGGATACCTCAACGAGCTTGGTGTCTGTCAAACCCGCATCCCCGCCCGCCTGCAGCTTCTCTACGTAGACATTGATTGTGATATGACCCAGGCCACGTATCGACCCAAATGTCGAGAAGGATCTCCTTAGTGTGGATCGAGACCACAATCGCCCATTTTGCTGAGGAGGAATGATGCGGCCCCTTGTCACAGGAGTCACCTGTTGAGCCGAGCGAGTCCCATGTGTTCATCTGATGAACAGAAAAGTAAAGGTGTCGTTGTTCTTCCCTTTCGGCGAGTCATCGGAAACTAAGTTTGACAGGTATCCGTTCGTTCTCTGAAAAGTTTGTTCCTGACTAAGGGGGTTATGCGGGTTGGCCGGATGAGTCGTGCTCTAGAGATCGTCACCCGAAACCCGCAGATACGCATTCCCTTCCATCCTCTCCCCCCCCCGCAGTACATACGGCCCATGGTCTTCTGACGATGGGTTCCCCAGCTGTCAACTCAACCATCCCATGACTTGCGGCTCCTTCGGCGAGGGAAGGCGGGATGGAGTCCGACAGCTTAGTCCCCCTCTACACATGCAGCGGAGGCACCAGGTAGACTGACCACCCCGTGCTGTCATGACTTGACATGACTTGCGGCGGGTACGAGGGGTGACACCTGTGTCGATCCCGTCCCTACTCGTCGGGGACGAGCTTCCGGCACGGGGTACGCGATATCACGCCATGGGTCGATTCTCCATCAGGCCATCGAGGAAGGTGAGTTCGCATCGTTAACCATTTGGGGAGTTGAATGGATATCTGGTTGCGAACCCCTATAGCAGCCCCAACACGCATTGATGGAGGAAACACCCTCCTGACTCGCACCTCTTGTGGGTTAACCCATGCCTTTGATCAATGGCTATACGTTGACAACATCCTGGCGAGAGGGGGGTACCTCTCTCCATGTTTCAACGGATGACACTTCTATGGTTGATAACATGTAGGGTATGATCATTGTTTGCGTAAGGGATTGCTGGTGCTCTTGTAGGCGCTCGCATATAGGGGCACCCCTGATAACGAATACCAGTCTAGAGGATTTGAAGAAGGCATGAAACCAATCTGTATCTTGGCCTGACTGTTAAGTGTTCAGTAACTGAGTACCTCATACCCAAGAGGTTGATAGCTTTACCCTGCCCAGGTCTGGATCCGGAGGAAGTAGGCTTGCATAACCTCTTATTTGACGGTTGAGCCACAGCAGAGGGCATAGACAATCCAGGAGTTGTAGACTAGTATGGAGCCACGGGCACCAGATCTGAATTAGGTGTTCTCCCCGTGAATCCTGTGATGCGCTGGAAATGAGTCTCGTGTCAATAGTAATTCGTCTCCAGGGACGGAGGAGGTTGACGCAGATATTTTTCAAAGCAGTGGCCGACCAGGGTTTACGTAATCGTGAATATACAGACGATCAAGGCGAGAACAATGTAAAGAATGTTGTAAGGTCGATGTGTAAGCATATTGGGAATGGATGGCGTACTATCTACTCGTACAATAGTGGCCTGGAAATTATGGCTAGCTATCCATCGAAGTGCCACATACCCGGCTGAAAACAAGAAACTTGGTTGACCTTTCGATATCTAACCAATCTTCTAAGACTTGCAGGGCTGCTTGAACTCGGACGTTGGTGATAATACAGTACTTTCAACTCTGCATCCCTTGATTGCTCCTAATGCTCTCTTCCGGATCAGAACATGCTGTTCATCTTCTAGGAGAACGAAGCTCTGAACTCTTGATCCCGTCTCCAACTCTCTCTGTCCAGCCTGTCCTCTTCCCTCTGTATGTTCCACTCCATATACTTGGCGTTGCCGATCTTCTTCATCTCATTGCCCTCTAGCTTCTCGTACAGCGCCCAGTCGTCAAGCTGCGAGGGCTTCGGGATCCGTTTGAGCTCGTCCATGGGCCGTTGCTCAAGCACTCGTTGCAGCTTCAACTCGAGGCGATAGGTTTCGGACACGATGTCTAATTTTGCACCGTACTGCCGAATGGTATAACTAAAACACAGAACCAACGTCAATTTTTCGTCCCAAAGATCTGAATTGTCGATGTTGGCGATACAACTTACAGGCCTTCATATCGGATGCCTGCATCGGGGGCATATATACTCCTCAAACGGTAGCCCCTGAGCACTCGAATTTGCTTTCCGACCTGAGAAATTAGAGGTATATGCATGTCACACGAGCGGCCGTATCGTATATACTTGGTAAGTTCCACACCGTTCTCATAAATGACTTCTTCCCTGCCTGTGAGAAGTGGCAACGTCGTAATCCCATAACGACCGCTCGTGGGTTTCTCAACCGGACTTGTGACAATTCCATCGCGTTGAGCACAAGCAAGGTTAAGCCACCAGCTATAACCGCGGTAAGTAAGATGCGTCCAAGCCCCTTGCGGGCCGAGAGGTTCTCGGGGTTCTTGTGTACTTACTGTCCAGCTTCGAACTGCAGGCGACCTTCTAACTCTGATATCGGATTGGATTCCTTGGTCTGCCATTTCCCCAGCTCATAGGTCAAGTCATTGTTGAACGAGACTTCCCTCAGCCGCCCGACCATGACCAAGTCGTTCGAGCGGTAGTTGTCAATGAAGAGGTATTGCTCAAGGAACCGCTGCCTCCACGCGCTATGCAGCTTCGAGGCAAGGTCTTGCAGCTTATCGACTTGGGCCACCATGACCCAATACCCCAAGTGCAGCGCCATTGCGTAGTTGGTGTCTTTGAGTAACCGGGCAAAATCGATTACCTCCTGTACCAACTTGTCAAGGTGGGCGTATTCGATACAAGCAAAGGTCAACGCCGGGTCGGTGTATATCTCATCCCTGACGGCATCTTCCAAGAAGTTCTTGAGATTGGTGTTTTCTGGCTCGAGGGTTTTCTCGTGCTTCATTGAGGACCGAACCCTATCGGAGAGATCCAGTAACATCTGCCTGTCCCACTTTGGCCTGGCTTCGGTTTCGGAGCTCAGAGATTCATTAGATGATGCTGCATAGTTCTTGGGTCAGTATATATCGAATCACTGGCTGCTCATATGGGCGAGATGTACTTCTCGGTGATGGTGATCTCCTATTGGCAAATGGCAAACCGGTTCCATCAAAACTAAAGTGGCGGATATTGGGGCTCAGAAGCTAGAAAATGATTAGCATATCCCCCAATTGGGTCCAAGAAGTCACCCACTTGGTTCATGATGATGTCCCTCTGCCTTCCGAACAACGACCGCTGGTGAGCATCATCGGTCGATTGCAAGGGGGCCGGCCGGGGCTTGATGAACGGTCGTTCTCGGTGGCCCTTCGTACTGTGACGATTCGTCAAGGCAAATCTTTCTAGCTTGCTCATTTTGGGTGGAAATCTTTGAGGGGCTTCTACGGAATGCTCGAACAGGGCACTGTTAAGCACGTATGAGTGCCACGATGATCTGGATCAGGCGCGAAGAGGAAACATGGCTTCTTGATTCTGCCAGCAGTACTCCCCAGCGGATAAAATCTGCTCTACGCCAGGCCAAGAAAAGAGGTATGTTTGGAAAAGAAATTACTGGTATGAATGGCGGCAATCTAGGGTTCTTTGTATCGGGTGCGAATAGCGACATCATGGACAAAGACATTCTGAGCGGCCCAGACCGCTTGATCATCTGCCAGATTTAAGACAAAGAGCAGGAACGCCTGTCTCTTTTCTGACAACACTCTGCGGAGATGTGACTTCTTCATTGGGCGCCCCTTCCTTTGATGCACTGGCGCTTCCTGATTTGAGCACTTGGCCCAATACATCGTCGTCGGTCGATCCACCTGGAATTTATTTGCTGGGCATCACGGCATCTCAACAAGCAAGTACCCCGACCTCAGGAGCTCTCACAGCTAATCAGAGATTACAATCCATGCTAATTGAATTTCTCTGCTCCCTCATAGTTTTATCGACGTTAGATTCAGCCTCGCCAACTCCCCGGATGGATTTCGATGCGTAAAACACCCACGAACACCATGCCATTTCCCTCTGCCACTGACGCCATCGCCCAGGCAGCACATTTTCTCCCTAACACATTAAGAGTTCGCGGACGGTGTGAAATTGTACCGTAGGCATCCGGCATCTATGAATCCACCCACCCCGCCGTTCCCGGTGCAGTTGGCCCAGTTGTCGTACAGCAGATCTGTGCAGACCACGCCGTGGCCCGGCGTGTCCTTGGAAGTCTGGTTCAGGGGCAGCGCCGGGCTTGCCTTGTCCACCGTGGTCTTGCAGCCGGTGACCCAGCTGATGGCGAAGTAGTACGGCACGTTATTGAGGGTTGCGCTGTAGGTTATGGGACTCTTGCCGTCGTACATCTCGTTCTCTGTGAGCGCCGTGTTCATGCACGCCTGCTGGCTGCCCAGACGCACATTGTCCCCTGTGATGGGCCCGTGGCCCGGGAAGTTGGCCTCGTTGTTGCAGTTGATCTGTCCCAGAGCCAATGCGGTGATCGTCGCCGTGGCCTCGGCGGGATAGCTTGTTGCGACAGTGTATGAAGGCACTACAGAGCTCGAGGAGACAATGGGGCTCTGGACTACCGAGGTGTACTGGAGGCAGATGTAGTTGTCCGCCACGTCGCAGATGAACCCCGATGGACAACAACCGGAGCCACAGCAAGATGTGTCTAGATGTTTCGATATCAGATCACAGTTATTGTATAGCCAACACCCCCTTCTGGGATTAGGGGGTAAACATGCGGAACGAGGGCCCGACTTACTATTGCCACACAGGTTGCTCTGGCCGCTAGGCGTCGTACAACATGTATCGCCATTTAGGGACGAGCCGCACCGATCCTGGCACCAGAACTGCCCTATCGTGCAGTTATCGGCGCTCCATGAGCCTTGAACTAGTAGTAGAATAAAGAGCGCAAGCCATCGAGTTAGCATACTGGTTGAGACGGTAATAGAAAGCATGGCGAGGATATCACTTTCAACAGCGGTGGTTGCGGCAGTCAGACTCAACCTCTGAACTTCTTGGCTTACTGGGTTGCTGGAAGTTAAGAAAGATAGATCGTGGTGTTTTTGGGCACTTAGAAGATGTAAGTCAAAGAAACACAAGCTTATTCGCGGGCATTTTGCATCGGAGGAAGGACATGAGGCGCGCCATAAACTTCACGTTACCAGTGTTTGTTTGTTTGCTCCTGTTCGTCCCGCCATCGGTACCAATTGGAAGAATACTTCGCTTGTCGTTTGACACATATGTAGACCCGTGTGATCTGTGAATAGTCCCATCCCGAGGACACATCTGGCACCGGAATCCTGTTGATGGAATATCTCCAATAACGTCGGTGTTGGAATCCTCCATGGCGTTTATTGCCATTCATCATAGCTAGTTACGAAATCTAATTACACCTCAGACACATCTGATTTGAATTTAGACATGAAATGGATTTGTATGGGAAGCTGCATGACCACCTAATCCTGTGTGTGAGATTCGTACGACTACCAGCAAAGGCCGGGGGAGGATTTCACAAAGGATACCCTAGTCTTCGCAAAGTTCAACACGTGAAGCCCTTGGGACAGTCACCCACGAGAACCTTCGCATGAACCCAGATAAATGTATGTGAAATAGGCGTGGCCAGGTTCAATTCCGTATAGCACACTATTGATATATGACTACATTTGCGCACTCATCATGGCTGGCAGATGTCAACATCTGGTCTGCAATGTGCCCCGAGCAGGAGTCACGATGTTAACTTCCGCTTGTTCTGTTTGTCTTCGTCTGATCTCTATCTATTAAGGATCGATGACTTTGCACTACACATCGGCATATGATATTGCCAAACGGCCGTTGTTTTTGGGGCCCAAGTCCTTGGGCAAGGGAACCATCTCCCCCTTTGTTCGGCTCGTCCATCCCTGGGTTGGGGCAGACGATAATCCAACAGCCTGTGTGCCCGATTGCACCTTCGTGTCAAACAGCAAACTAGACTTGCTCTTCAGTCCCAACCAAGCTTTCAGCTTCAAATCACAGAACCTGTAATGGGCAATGTCAAGCCGTCACACAAAACACAAGAGACGGCGACTCGGCTTGCTGCAATACTCGGGTTTTTGCTGCACCACCCCCTCTCCTCGCTGCCCCAGGAGGCGGGCGCCACCTATGCAGGGCGTCGTGCGTTCCTGAACGGCCGAAACGCTCACTCTATCATCGACATGACAAGAGACGCCACACGCTATCTACTCTACTAGGCGGAAACAGTAGAGCGATCAGCCGCATGTCAAGATCGGTCCCGGAACACCCCCCGAACGACAACGGCCGAACGTACGCACGCCACAAGGGGCGGCGCCATGTTTGCTTCAAATGCCCAGAAAAACTCGTTAGGCCCGCGATATGCGTACTTAGCGGCTCTTGATCCGCCAGCCACATGGACGTGAGGGCGGGCAGGCAGGCGTTTCGTTCTAGTTAGTGCAAGAGGAAGTAGTAGAAGCAACTGTAGGAAGAAGTTCGTTTCGTTACAGCTGATAATTCTCACGAGGGGCACAGGGCTTGCTCGAGTCAGAGTCGCTTACACGTGTTATTATCACCGTCTGATATATCTCTCTGGTGTTGTATGCATACGCACTACTACAACCCCACGTACAACACCACCACCCGGGCCCCACGATGACTGCTGGCGGTCGGAAGAAGGTGATGGCGGATGGCGGTCGGTTAAGGACCAATGTATGCTTGCGAAGCGACTGCTACCTAAATTCCAAGCTAGGAGGTCTAGTAAGAAAAAGAGAAACCAGATGTTGCAGGCCGGAATCGCCACGCGATCCAACCAAGGCTGAAGAAACGTCACACGGCGCATGTCAGATCCAGGGAGAGAGTGTGAAGGAGGGACGGGGACGGAGAAAGGCAGGTGGAAGACACCATTGGCTAGGCTGTGTAGGCGAGCCTCACGTCTATTTACGGCGCAGCAGTTGTGGATGGGTGGTCTATGGAGTATATATTGTATATGCCCCCAAAACCACGAGATCCCCACGCTACAGTGGAATCATAACCGACGCTTGTTGTGATCGTAGGGCCGGTTTATTCCTTCTCAACGAACAAACTATTTAGTATCACGCAATCACATGTGCTTACCTGTGCCTCCTCCTGCGGCTCCTCATTTTTTCTACCCCCCCTAAAGAGGCCACATAAGCGAGCTTAGAGTCGATTCCATCACCATGATGTGTGTATTTTACGTACACGTAAATATCTGCTTGGCCAGATGCATTGGTGGAGGAAGGCAAGAGGGCAGGCATATGCAGGCGGGATTGGAGTCTCAGTTGAAGGATACGTCGAAATAGGCCTCATTCGTTCACTTGTTTACCTTCGCATCTAGGCCCTGATTAAGAAAGACATATCGACCCAAATGGTCAACATTTTGACGCGGAAATCGTTTGTTTCGGACGCCGATTGGACCGGAGGAAGCATCGGTTTGTGGATTATCCTAGTGCACGAAAGGGGATCCCCCAAGCCCCAAGCCCCAGGCTGCCAGGATCTCAGCTCCGGATAAGGATGGATGATCCTGCTCTCATATAGGAGTCTTATTATTTCTCTTGTCATCATATACCGGAGATGATGAGTAGACAAAGCTCGCTCCTCCAGGAGAAGACCCTGAGGGTCGCCTGAGCTGGGGTATGTGAGTAGTAGGTATTCTACTTGATATCCATGTGCCTGCTGCCAAGGAGACAGCTACATGGTGTCAAATCCATCCGCGCTTTTACAGCTTCGCTTCGAACTCATCAGATCTCGAGATGCGCGCGCGCGCGTCTGCTCGCTTCGATAGTCAAGCACATGCCGCACACGGCTTCGGCCAGAGCCGATGTGCCCCCAGAAGACATCGTATCATTTCTGGTGGAAAAAAAACGCACTGGGCAATGGACCGCTACAGTAGCAGCCAGGCCGGGGTGGTGCGGATGTGGTGCCAATTATGTGCGCCCGGCCAAGCTCGTTCCTCCTCAATCTCAAGGTTGCGATGCAGGCAAGGAGGCATGGCAAGCAAGGATTGGGCTACAAGACTTTAACCTAAGTGACCCTGCTCCACCGCGAATGGCATCTTTACCTCCTCTCTTTGGACAAGGGAGAAACGAGGAGCCTGCAACGTTTGTTTTTTCCTGGATATGTGCAAGGCAGGCCGTTTGACTGGATCTGGCATCGATAGCTGGCGAAGAAGCATGGCGGGCAAGCATGGCATCCTGGGATTGCCAAATATTCCCCGAGCGTTTATGGATCATGAGGATCGCGAAAGGAGAAAATTTAAGAAGGATTCCACTCGGCCCCCCATAGACGCTGCCCCCGAATGTAACGCTGATAGTGGGAAACCATCGTGAGGCTCCGCTTTGTCAAGACAAGCAAAAAGCAAAAAGGGCAACACGAGAGGGGAAGGGGTGCATTCGGGGACGACAACGTGGGAAATGGGTAGGTACATGTACGGAGAAGGTAAGCATAAAACACCCTTGCTTGTGTCAATTATCATCAATTGCGTGTAGGTAAGCGGTAACACGCGGAAACACATACATAGACACGTCGGAGCAGAAAGATAAAAAGCAACGATCTCATGCTATCTTGGTCGAGATTCTTGACCGACTCGAATGATATCCGTCGGACGAGGAGGTGTATTTTAGTTACATGTACCTCTGTAGTAGGTAGTTGATGAGCGGGTTTGTTTTGTGTGTCGCGCTACCAGCATTTCACATTTCCCTTGCAACCATCCTCACGAGCCAGCCAGTTAAAGTAAGAGTTGTCTGCCGGCGTGCGTGTATCGCGTTAAAAAAGACAAGACACATATGTAGACACACAGACAACAACAACAACAACAACATGTGGTCCCGGTGGCTTGGGAACAGATTCCTGGAAATAGATTCGTCGGTGGTTGCTTATGCACTCCAGCTCCTTCCAAACCTTCCTGTTCCGTGGTTTTTGGGCTGGAAGAGACCCAGAGTATTATTGCTTATTGCAGGAGTAAGTAGATGGATTCATGCCTGCCTGCCTGCCCACCCCTCCCATTTTTGGAAGGTGATTCGTCCCGAATCGCGCACACCTTTGGACTGTCATCGTCGACACCGACAATGGCTCGGAAAAGAAAACATCTACGGGCTACTTCTTTTTGCGGTGCCTTTTCAACCCAACAAAACCCCACTTCCGCATCTCCCGCCCCTCACTCATCACACCGTCAACTCCGGGAAAGATGTCCCAAAAAGCAAACATATGCAATGGGATAGCCCGCAAGCCCGTGAAATGACTTGTCATCCTTCTCTATCACTTGGCACTTACCTGGGTGGATGCATGTCGCAAGGACCGTCGGAAAGTGACAGTGTGTTGAGTCCCGACGTGAGAACTTCCTCCGAGCCTAAGAAGATCTTCGGGTGGAGACCCCTGATGAACCAAGTGTTAACCTATGTAGATCACAAAACTTGAGATGGCCACTTTCCGACTCTCTCTCCATACTCCGTACTGCGCCAGAGACTGGAGATTGACGAGCTAGCTGGGTCAGGGAAGGGAGGGTTTGGCAACGAGGCGGGCCTTTTATGTTTGACCATCTGAAACGATAGCCCCCAGCAGCTATGTAAAGGAGATGTGTGTGTGTGTGTGTGTGACGGAAACTCAATAATTACAACAATAGTCTTCTGACCGCCTGCTGGGGCCCAACGCCGTCTTCTCTGCCGGCCGGCGCGATGATGAAAATAGCTGAAACAAGCCACAGGACGGGATTGCCGGGACCTCGCAGGTCTGCGCAGGGGAGGGACCTGGCCGTAAGCTGATATCAGGCTGCATGGAACGAGACGACCGAATAAGCAGAGAATGGCCTCACATGGCGGCCTACATACTTTCTACTAAGTTGCTCAGCTGAAAAGAAGGAAGGAAACACAACCCTCGAGATGGTTTCCTCCCATGCTCAAGCCCAGACCTGCACGGCGCGAGCATTCGCTTGCAGTCGAACGGACACTCACTGGCGGAAAGAATACCAGGGTGTCGGATTCATTAGTGGCTTCCTTTCTCGGACGTGATAGGACGATGCTCATCTGTCAGACCAGGAGAATCCAAACGTGAAACCCCATGACACGATCCTCTAGCAGACGGACAATAGCACAGATGGGGTAGGTAGTGTTGTTCAACTCGTCTGGATTCTCGAGGGTTGGTCCTGGTAGTATACGGTAGTAAGGATGGGTTGATCTCTTTCAGGTGAACCGCAGCAATCGTGATACGTTCCCACAACCATCTCTTTATTGCTGCTAGGACGTTTTACGACGCCAGGAGTAGTCTAAGCATGCCGGTTCTTCTGCACTTGATATCGGGCCTTTCTGCAACGCCAGGAGATCGTCAGCGGCAACGGCGTCGAATGGGTAAGGAACTCCTGGTCTTGCGTCTCCCGAGAAACCAGGGTCCTTGAACCCCAAGAGGACCGGCGCAAGAGTCCGTCGCGATAGTTAGCGCAGAGCACCTTTTCCAGAAGATTGGGGTTGTGCTTAAGTACACCTATTCTGGTCTGCCACGAACTAATTCGCGAGCGTCCTGAGCGACTTTAGTTCGCAAATACTATACAAAGGTAGTGCGGATATAGAGCAGTTGGAGTAGGAGTACAGTACATGTGGTAATGCCCAAGGCAATTACATCTATCTCCACGATGACTTAACTCTAGCGTTTGCTGGTTCCGCGGGGTTGCAGGACTCTAGTCGAGCTTGCCCGAAAGCTCGGTCGGCATGCTGCGACCTGTGGCAGCGTCACAATGAGCACGCACAGCTTTCTCCCTCCCCTCAACGTGAAAAAGGCTTGAGTGTCATCCCGGATGGCGCTCAGTGAACACCTGGCGTCCATGCGAGTAGCGGCATTGCACATTTACGAGAATGATTGGCGGGTGGCCTGTGTAGGTAATCGCCGAAAGGTCGAAGGACACCTGGGTACTGACCTGGGCACCTGAAAGGCACTGTGCCGCAAAGGGATATGTGCATGTTATAGAAGGGCTGTTTTATAATTATGATGGGACACTATAGGCGCGCTGGGTTGCATTTGACGTCCAGTGAGGTTGCATTGCAAATTGGCGCGATGTAATGCCGGCTGGATACCTAAGGTACTTTGTCGCTCTCCCTCTCTGCCAGTCCGCTTTGGGCCATGCAGTTCACTCATGAATCAAGAGACGGGCGAGCGTGCCCATTCGGTTTGGGGCTGCCGGGAGAGAGTAAAGATCTGACCATACCGTAACCTAAGAATGCAACGGTACTTGGGCTCTCAGTGCCGGGCAAGTGCCCTGAAAGCCCTGGAAGCCCCCCGGTTATCGTGGGCCGGTCCTGCACAGGCACATCGAAAACGCCCCGACCGCTCACCCAGGGCCAGGGCTTGTTCTGCTCGCTCCGGCAGATTCGGTAAAAGCAGGCAGACAGGCCTGGCTCATCGGGGGATTTTCGCGTGGTCAAGGTCGGGAGAAATCATAAAAGTGAAGCGATGAGGCGATCGGACTCGCGGAGCCTTTTTGGTGGAGCGAGCGCCTAGTCTTCCTCATGGGGAGTTTCAGGGTGCTGCCATTTTGGTAAGGTCTGATTGTACACTTACAGCACCGTTCATCGTCCTTCGCAACGTCGCTGTCGGAGGAGCACGAACGAAAGAGAAAAGGCGGGGGAAACAGAGCTTATCGACGATGTGATGCCTCGATCAGTCCTAGTCCGAACATATAACCATCCATCGGTCACCTACCTACAAGCGTTACACCGCAAGTCCAATGATTCTAGTTTGGTAGAGTCTCAGTCACAACACATGACAGGTATGCATACAGTAAGTTTGTACTTACACACTGACGTTGCAATCTATATCACACACATGAGTGTATCTGCCCGTTGACGTCTTTGTTTCACGCAGTGACTAAACGTTCTGACGATCATCGAAACCATGGTTCTGAAACATGCGGCTCAACAGCAGTCCTGGCCTGGGATAGACTGGAGCCACAACGACATATCACAAACGGCCGAGTCAGTCTACCCTATCAACTTTGTAGTCCCGCGCGGTCTGCAGCCGGATTCGGCTGAGCGATTTGTTCTTGAGCAGCACGCCAGGTATATCCATATGAGGGCCCGCTCTTGATGTCAATCCGCCATAATGAGGTTGGCAAACGAATTAACAGTTGACTACAGAGTAGATTTGTGGCGCTCTGCGTGTATGCTTGGGTTTTTGGAGATAACGGTCTGACTTACAACTTACACGTCAGATAGTAGTGCACTGGTAGACATGAGCCACCGTCGATATGAACTGAGAGGGCCCTCATCACTAACCGGTGAGCTCTTTACTGATCGTCCGGGAAGGGATCATGTTGGGTTTAGTGTGGTGATTGCAAATTTCCAGTGACATCAACCGGGGGTCTTTCGAGGTTTATCCCGCACTGCATATTGTGCGTGAAGGAACTGCATCCTTGATTATCTCGCGTAACACAGCTTTGTAGAATATGTAGAGAAGTGCCAAATGAGGGGCGAGACTAGAACGACAATGCCATGAAGCTAATATACCGTCTCTACGTAGTACCTGCATGCCCTACAGGGCACCGGCGCGCGAAGTCTCGCCGATTCGCTGGCTAAAGTTTCGCGAATACACACGATATCTCGTGCGTGATTGGTGCCTCTCAGGGACGCGCAACGGCATTAGCAGCAATGGAGCAATATTTCCTGGGAGGCGTATCGGCCTGCATAAGATACGAGGCACCGACAGTAGCTGTTTATCGACAGACGACCCGAGTAGTCGGTATATCCTCTTCTCGGGAAAGTGGTACACGCACGCCTCCTGCACACGCATATGCATCAAGCAGGGGAAACAGCGAAAGATCTCAAGACATGCCAGGGGCACCGACGAGGGTGATGATGGCGAACCAGGGATGGTGTGTACTGCGATGTAGGGAACCCGGACCGGTTTTCGTAAGACTGCAGCTTATTGCCTGCACCATGACCGGGAATCCGCTGCTCTGGGCAATAGTGTCTTCTCTTCTCTTCTCTTGTCTTCGCGTACCAAGACTCTTCCAGTTCCCGTGATTGAGTCAGTCCCGTAAAGAGGGTTTATTATAGCACGTAGATGTGATTGATTACCTACACAGGCTGTTGAAATGTGTGCCTTGTTTTTGGATAGCTATCCCCGACATGCCCCTCCATAATTATGATCGTCCCCGCAATTCCTGTCATCAATTTGTGTCGTAATTTCATACCGGCGTCATAAGTGCATTCCTGCTGCTTGCTGTCTGTCCTTCGTTACCCATCATGTCGGTCCTGCATAGGCACTTCAGACAAGCTGTAATCAACGCACAGGCTGAGTGGAAGTTTTCTCTTTTAACTGTGGTTTCGACTGGGCATCTTTTGGCTGCATATCCCGTTGGTGGGTGGACGAATGCCCAATTTGTGCAGATCATTTCTCCAATAGTGAAGAATAGTGCGTGCCTTGGGCGGGATTGTCGAATCACGATCTCGGATGGGGCCAGGATAGGAATGAGCAGAAATCAAGGGTACCATGTCCAAAAGGTACGAAGAACGAAGAAGGTCAGCGGCCCCTGGTCATCAAGCAGGGGCATCGCAAAGAACTCTCTCACTCTCCCGGCAGGGCCAGGAACCTTACAGACCCCCTGTTCATCAGCCGTCCAATGGACTGCTCCCCCCCATCTTAGCCAGGAACCTTGGAAAAAGCTGGTTCCTCCTTTTCCTTTTCTTCCTAGGTCGGTCCCAGAAAGAGAGTCGGAATGGGTTCGCATAGTGCCGACCCTTCCCGGCAATCTTATAAAAGCTCAGTGGGCTTATGCTTATGCCCGAATGCCCAGTATCAAGAATTGTTGTTGCTGTGCCGTCTTCACCAGCTGAAAGTTGCATGTAGTTGTACGTGTGCCTAGAAGGAAGTTAAAGGCCTTCCAATCTGTTTGTTAAGATTGCGCTGTATTTCCCGAAATAGTGGGTGGATGAGATCACCCCATCTCCTTTCATCATATCATGATCGATTCGAACCGTTCGAACATTCTACGTTAGCTAGTATCGCTTCTTTTGTCTGTGCACTAGCCCTTAAAACAAACTGCTTACTTGGGCTTACTTGCCAGGAGGGCCGATTTAGCCAGAACAGTATAGTCTGACGCGCCGTTTACTTGTGGCTTGCGATTCCCGAGCCAAGGGCAAATGTACAGTGTTAAACAATACCTGCTTGTGGTAAAAGTCCGGAATATCACCTCGAGTACCTAGATGATGCCAGGGAGAACCCTTTCCCCAGCCCCCCACACATCAAGTCCGAGAGCTCTGAAAGCAGATTTGTAGGTTGTCGGACTTGGTTATTCCCAGTGTGATATGACTCTTTCAAAGTTTGAACCGATTGAGCTGCTGTGCTTACTTGTACATAGTAATATGTTTTACGACATAACCTCGTAATCCGCTGTCAGTACGGCTGCACCCAGCTCGGGGGCCACAGCACCTGGTTTCCGGTGTGGCCTAAGTGGTTCCAGTCTGGTGGGACTCTTCTGACCGTGACCCGTTCTGGTGAGCATGGAAGTCGTAGCAGTCTCTTTTTGGCAATGGCTGTCTATTTGCAGTAGCCTGGGCCGAGTCATGGTCTGCTAGTAGTAGTTGAGTCTGGCTGGCTCTGAGTACGGAGTACTGGGTACGGAATATACTGGCCAAGATCAAGACCAAAATAACCAAAAACACCACCACTAATTTGACAGCATGGCTATCATATTCTCTAACATCCTAACACTTGGCCTCACGGCGAACCATTCGTTAGATGGCGTGCTCGGAATGGCCTCGCCACGTGCCGCACATCCAGATGTGATCTGTGTCAACCAAGTAAATCACCCATGACTGGCAGCTAATGGTATGGTACGTGATAGCCAGATGCAATTGTAATTGCCAAACGGAACTTGCCAAATTGTCCAGCATTAGTAGGTGAGTAGGTAATTACTGAACAAGGTGTTGTTCCCTTACTGTGTAGAGTACGATCGAAACATACGCTGCGCGCGGGTAAATCCAGGAGGATGAACGTTGACATGATTGCCCAGAAGAGGAATGTGTGTTGAAGCCCGCAGTCTCTGAGAAGTGAAACATTTTGGGCTGGGTGCAGATCTGGAGTTGTCTGATTGGTCCGAATCGTGGCTCGGCACATTTGTCAGATTTGTCACCATTTTCAACCACTCACATCTCAGCCCAGGTAGCATTCTGACAGGCGACTAGAACGACTAGAACTCCAGGTTGCGGCGGCACTTCTCTCTTTCTCTCAAGAATCTTCCTTCGAAGGGAAGCTCGACTCGCCGGTAAACTCTATTCTCCAAAAGAACCCCTCCCTCATGTACCTACGTTTAGTTTCCCTACTACATGGCGGTGAAGTGAATGAATACTCCGTATAGATGGGTAACGAACAGCTTCTACTCCTCACGAACCCCAAGACCAACAATAAGGCTATCTGCATTTTGCAGTAGCACTTGAAGACTTTGGGCACTGCTGGCCAACAGGTAAGTAGTAAGCGGCCTACGATCTTCGCGTGAGCAAATTGAGATAGTAGTCCATATGTCGAGATCCTGGCCAACCAGGGCTCCGTACGTATAACAAGAAGGCCGAGATATGCAAACCGACACCAACCTCATGAGCATCAATGGATCCTTCCAGCGTTGATCATGGCCCATGCGCCACGCCGACAGTGCAAGCTCAGCCGACAAAGTACTGAGTGATGGAGATGGCATTCTTCTATGTATCGGAGGTCGACAAGGTTCCTCATCCTCTCGTTATGGGAAAAGCACCCCGTGTTTACAGTGTGAAGTTCATCTCACTCGGAGCATATGCCAAGGAGGACGACGTTGGAGATCCGCAGTCTGACCACCGTGGATTGTTGATATATGAGCACATCAGTGCTGTCAATGCCTTACATATATATCTGGCCCATCTTTGGATCCGAGCACGATCTCCATGTGGCTTTCGCATACTCCGTAAGTAGGTATAGCATGAGCAAGCATGGAGTAGGTCGATAGAATGATGGCGCTTGACTGACTGACCCCTGGACCGGGACTTTCTTTTCCTTCTCACAGTGACCGTGATATGTAAGCTTACATCTTCGGGACCGTGAAGCATGCAGCATTCGATTAAAAAGAAAAGCATTGACAAGGGGGACGACTGGGAGACTGCAAGCAGGAGTAAGTATAGCTGCATCGCATACTCTGTATGTAGTCACTGTATGCATTCAGCAAGTGCGGCTTGCTACTGTCTCGCTGTCCATAGTACTGTACTTACATTTGCAGTGGACAAAGGGGGCTAAGAAACGAAACGTGTGGATGCCCGCTGCATGAGCATGGAATAGCGTATTGACTTGAAGGACTCTGATAACGCCGCTAGCCCTATGCAAAGTAGTGCCCTGGTTGCCCTTATTGCCCTTGTTGCCCTTGCTAGGGGGGCTTGCTTGGGCTTGCTGGGGCCTGGGGGGCGCTTGCTGGGTACTTACATATATGCTGGTAGGCTGCTGGGTACAGGGTAATTAGTGCGTTGCAGGGCCCCACGCGCCGCCTTCGAGAGGTCCCTTAACTTACAAGATACACTCTTTTTAGTGCCTTCCCCCGTCCGTCACCCTTCGTGTGTCTGGGTCTGGCAGTTCGTCGTTGCAAGAGCGATGCCGAATATCTATCTGCACTGCACCATACCATCTCCTCTCCATACACAATCCCTTGAGACCTGGACTGTTTGGGCTACTGTTCTCCTTCTTTTCCCATTCGACTTTAGTGTCAGGTTGAATTAAAGAGGGGACGTGGAAACCCGTCTTCTTTACGTTATATGACACTTCTGACCACCGTTCGCTCTCCCTCTCTCTGCTTGTTTCCTACTCCGGGACTTGGTCCATTCCTCTCGCCCCTTTGGTCAACTTTGTACCTGCATACGTTCATTTGTTTGTTTCGTAAATCGATATATCCAGTCATTCTCCCCAGGACGACCAACCACCGCAAGAAACTTGGCCTCGCGTGAAGTCTTCTTCGTTGTTTCCGATTGGCAGTATCTGAACCAATACGCACCCCACACACCGACCCCAGGCGACGAAGGGCTTTATTCGAGAGCTGAGATTCCTCGAAACTACCACCTTACGCGGTTTAATACATCTGGATCGGAACCGAGCTGGATACAAAACACAAAAACGTATAAGGCATCAACGCAGCTGACCTCGACACGAACACTGAGTTGCAGCGCATTAGCAGAGGCCAAGGAAGGGGAATTCTGGTCCATTCTTCTTCATTCGTCCAATCTGCTCCCGCCGGGCCCTCCCGTTTGAACGGTAACGGCCAATTGTAAGCTGGTGGAAGTCGTACCGAGCTGCAGCTAGAGCTTCGACGGAACATCGATATACTCGACCACTCGATAGACGGTTAAACCAATTAATCGCAATTGAGGCTTACAATCCAGGTACGTATTTTAACCGATGGACCATGGATTTGGTTTCACCGGCCCAGAACAGCTTGCACCGAGAGGGCGTCTGTTGGACGTCACCCACTTTACCTTCAGCACCGCCCAGAACAACAAGTGTTTGCGCGCGAGACCACGACAGCCACATAGCTGCGATGCATCCCGCGCACATGCAAGGGCGAGTGCACAATACATGATATGCTGTGGAACAGTGTCTTGCGCCTACGGCTTGATCGCATGAAGCATGGCTTTTCAATACTTCTCCAGCACTCTGCAGCATGCATCGTGCTTACGAGGAAACGAGGTATTACCTCCAATAAGTCGACTAAGAACTACAGGGGAGACTTCAGCAGAAGCCACACCCTCCCGTGACTGGCGTCATCAACACCCGGCATTGATATTCGCCGGCAATATTATTATTCCCCCTTGTTTTCGCCATGCGCAAAGAGTTCCTTACCGGAACGCCCATCTGTTTTTTTTCTTATCATTTTTGATATGCCTGGAGCAAACTATATATATAGCCTGCTAACAATTGTTTCTTTAGATCTGAGAAGTTCGAACAAAGTCTTACCACTTCACAGCGTCACAATCTTTCGAGCTTAAGGACCGGCTTAGCTACTTAGTGAGATACGACGGCTCTCCTCCGGAAGTCATTGTTCAGTCGGACCAACGCCACTTTGATTAGGTAGGCCGTTGGTTACTTTACTGCTATAGTAAATTGGCAATTCCCAGCAAACCGGCACCGGCTTTATTCGCAATCTCGGGACACGGGTAGAGATACTCGGGTTCGAGAAGGTCGTTCTTCCAATTAAGCGAAGACGCAATCCGGTCAACAAGCAAGAGCAAAGGAGCGGCGACAAGCCAATCTCATACCTCGCTTATTGTGCATTCATCCATTGAGCCGGGACGCAACCTACAGCTTTCAGACGCATACTGACGACCAGCATTGGGACACTTGCAGCTGGAAAGGCCAACAGCATCGAACCACCCCTCTCGGCAACGCGACCCCCCTGTATCTAAAGTACTCCGCACCCCCTGGTGCTCACCATACCCCGGCCGATATTGCATAATCCTGTAAAGTGCGCAGCAGGGTTCCCAACCAGTCCCATTGCGCCCAGCTCTTGGTCAATTTGATCTCTTTATATCCCTTCCGGGTAACCCATTGGAAGCGTGGCCCGTCCCCCACAAATATCCCTTGGGTGGTACGCATTGGTTCATTGTTTTCGCATCTCGAGACGCGCTCGCACCTCTACTCGGCTAAGACAACCTCGTCGACTACATGCGATAAAGAGAACGAATCGATGAAGCCAGTTGAGACATAGTCACCACTTTGGCCATTAATACAAGACACAATACGCGGCTGGCATAGCAAGTGGTCCATCATGCTTCCCATGTATGCATCGCAGAGGCCCCCTTCGGGGAAAGCGGCCAAAATCCTCGGCGCCACAGAAGACTTCTCTGGTGCGCCGCCGATTCCCAAAAACACACTCCATAACTACACAGAGCTACTCGACCCAGCATTGGATGGTCCGCCGTCGCCAGAGCGCCTCAGGCAACTTAGCCAGGAGATGAGGCGTGGCTCACATGCCGATATCAGGCGGGGCTCGCAAGCCGATATCAGACGCGGCTCAGAAGCCGGCATCAGACGTGGATCGCAAGCCGACATTAGGCACGGTTCGACTGCGGAAAAACATCAAAGCCAGCACACCACTTCATCGGGGTCCTCGTCCCTCCTATCATCCTCCGAGAGGCCATCATGGGAACATGGCCTGGATCAACTCACTTTGTCGCGGAAGTCTTCCCAGCGGTCTACGACAAGCAGTATGCCGTCGCGTGGTGAGCGCCCAGACAGCTTGCAGATATTCGGAAAGACATTGTTCAACCGAAGGGGTAAGTTGCGAAGGGAAAGCAGTGACCAAGGCTCATCGAATAGCTCTCTACTGTCCAGTGAGGTCGAGCCTGCCTCGGCCGTACCCAAGGAGTCGCAACCGTTCCTCAAGGACATGTTAGCTCGACGAAAGGGTAAAGGCGACACTGAGGCGGCGCCAAAAAAGATACAGATCTCCGGACCCTACAACTTTCAGCACCTCACCCATTCTCAAAATGACAACATTAATGATTATGAGGACACTATGATTGACCTCGCGGATCCGCGATACTCACGCCGGCCAACGGACCCATTCCCACACGGTCTTCGATCGGAAAATTTGCATTTTGCCAATTTCTCGTCCGAGAGTTTAACGGGTACACACGAAGACCCATCTGCTGGTGTACATGCTCGAAAGAACAGCGAGGTTTATGCGCGCCCGCTTAAGGGCCAGGAGCGAGCTCAGACGCGGCAGAACCGGTACACTCCTCCCGTCCCGATCCGGCCCCTGGTGAAGCGAGCCCAATCGGAAGAGCAAATGCGCGGCCCGCCTCCTCGGCCGCCAAGATCTCCCATTGGAGCCAGCTTTAGCTCGCCTCACCCCCCACCCAGGCTTTCTAGCCGGACACCGTCTCGAGACGAGGGCTCCAGTCGAAATCCATCCCGAGATGAGATTGACCCTCTAGAGCGGCCAATGTCCAACTACAGTTCCCGACAGCCAGCGCCGTTCATCCTGTCCCCTGCCCCCGCATTGCCAGAGCCCCCTGCTACAGCCCAGGGCCTGATGAGCGACTTCTTCGGCCCCGACGACATTGAAGAGCAACAAATTGGTTCTCATGCTATCACCACACCCGATGATGCCGCTTGGCCCTTAACGGCCAATGTCATGACAGCGTTGCCCGATGTGCCAGAGGAGGAGGAAAGCTCAGGCGCAACTCGAGCTGGCCGCGTATCTAGCTTGACGAGTAATAACTCATCCTTGAGAGGTAGTGTGTCAGTTCCCATACTTCGCCAAAAGCCGCAGGTCCAGTCCTCCAGCCAGCATGCTCCGAGCAACGCATCCGAAACACTGGGCAAATTTGATATGTTGGCTGCTCAGCGTCTTATGCGACAGTCCATGGGTGAAGAAGACGCCAGCGTGTACGAAGACAACCTTAACTGGGAAGATGATATCGATTATTGCTACGAGCATGCCGCCGAAGCCGACTTTGATTATGCCTGGGAGCGGCCATCTTGCGATATGAGGCGAGATGGCGGCGACGAAGAGGCACAAAGTCCCAAGACAAGCAAGCCAAAATCGTCGCAAAACTCGGCGCACTTGTTCCTACGCAACAAATCTGATGTTCCGGCCCTGAGCCCCGCGAGCCAGACATCTATGGTCTCTTCGCAAGGTGTCATCACACCGACACTCCAGCAAGGGTCTGTAACTTCAAACTTCTCCCTACCTCGGAGGGACAGCTCCACGCTCACGAGCCATAAACATAACCGTGTGCCATCGCGGGTCTCGGCTTTCAAGGAGTCTCAAGGTTTCATTTCACCGTCTCTATTGATACCGAACGACTACCATCAGCAAATGCTTCTCCACGAGAGTGAGCTCCGGGAAGAAGACGAAGATGACGAGGCCATGTTTCTGAGCCACGGCACTTCGTACCTTGACCCCTCAGACTTTAAGAGCGCAAATGCCCGTGCGAGTTCTTCGACGACACACTCGGCGCTTTCAGACCAGTCGACTTATTCAAGCCGCCACAAGTCGGCAAACTCGTCCTATACTCGCTGGACAGCCAGCAGCGCCGCCACCAGCATCGAGAGCTGGCAGGCTCCCAACGATGACAGCGATAACACCGTCTCGAAAACGGATAGCGACAATGTGTCCCCGCTACCCGTGTTTGAGGATCCTTTCAAGCGCGACAGTCGCGAGCGCCATGGTAGGGCTATGTCGCATGCCAACGTGCTTGCACCCCATGAGGCCCCTGACAGTGCCGCTGCTGAAGGCCCCTCTCCCACCTTACCTTCCAAGTCGCGCCGTAGAGCGAGGACTACCAGCCGGAGCCACAACAACCCGCCGGCTCAATTTGGCCTCTTCCCTTCGGTCCCCACCTCGTACGCAAACTTGCCAGGAGGTCGAATCTAAGCCATAAGATATGGCTACATATATACATCTATCTATCCCCATCTTCTTTTCTTTTCAGCAGTATTGTTTCTGGTCCTGGTTCCATTTGGAGTTGCAAGCTCCGGTATCAGCCATGTCTTGGCTGAACCAAATCTATACAAGCCGTACCCAGGCTGTGTTTTATATGTGCACCCTAGGTGCCTCAAAGCATTTTTGGCGTTCTCACCTGTCGTTACCGGCGCCCATTTCATTATTGTTTCGATTCAATTACGTTGGGAGTGAATTTTTGGTCCCCATAGACAGCGGTTGCGCGGAAAAAACGTCGTATTTTCTTTTGTGTTTGCCAGGCTGGATTTCAAGCCAGGGGGAATCGGTCCAGATTCTTTCATATTGGGAAAGAAGCAGCGGCAGAGGCGAACAAGGGACATCAAAAACTGATTTTCATCCTTTTCTTTTCAGTGATGTATGATGGGATATGAGGTGTTGTCTTCAGCAAACCGCGTATAGAACGAATGGGTCCTGGGATTCATATCCCCCAGGCCAGCTTTGCATTCAGCGTCACATCACTGGGACGTAATATGTACTACCCTACCGGACTAGCCAGTCCATTTTTTCCTTTTTAGCAGCAATGTCCGTCAAAAGAGAGACGCGAGACGGAGAGAGGGAGAGAGAAGGGGAGACGATGTATATACTTAAGACGTCGAGAGAGGTGCTCCAAAGCATCAGAAAATATTAGTACTCGAGCTGTGTCTGGAGCCAAACTACAATGTCTTTGCCATACCTTCTTTGAAAACATGATTATTTCGCTACGTGGTTATAATAATCTTCATCCTTGATAGGTATCATCAGACATGTTTTTGAGGAACACATGTTGCTGGTAGTCATCTGCCCACTGCGAAGTATATATCTAGATATAAATATGCCGGTCCTCTTAGGCTGCGGTTACATGAAGCTCATTCTTTCATGAGCTGTTGCTGCTGCCTTTCGCTAACAGGTCCTCCACTCGTTTCACTTTGTCCGCGGCTGACTGCTTCTTATCCGTTCTAGAAAGGCAGTGAAAACCAAGGGGTCAGCATAGAGCATCTCATACACATACACTCGCTCCCTCGCTCCGTCTCTCTCGCTTTCGCACGAACTTACCTGGAGCCGACCCTCATGGACGACTGGACCCGAAGGACGCCGAGCGAGTGAACTAGACTGTGGGCTTGGCCGATG
Organism: Apiospora malaysiana; assembly: GCA_006508115.1. Taxonomy (NCBI): domain Eukaryota; kingdom Fungi; phylum Ascomycota; class Sordariomycetes; order Amphisphaeriales; family Apiosporaceae; genus Apiospora; species Apiospora malaysiana. The sequence goes on along the minus strand of QUSE01000003.1, from coordinate 1,248,126 downwards.
ACCTTCATAACCTCATCCCACGAACCCTCTGACCAAGAGGTTCATCCGCAGATGTTAGCAAGGTGGTTGGCAAACGTGCTCATATTGTTTGTGGGTTCACATGTGCTTTGACGTACCGACGGTGGTCCCGGCTGAGTGCATAGTGCACGTCAGGCCGCTGGCGTTCAGCAGCTTCTGCACCTCGGCCACCTCGTTGGCTACAGAGACGCTGCCGGTGCCGACCTGGGGGAGTGTAAGTTTAGGTTCTTTTCCCGGGAGGAGAGAAGAGGCGGGCAGAGGTGGTGGACTACGGACCGGTATAAGGCAGAAGTCGGCATAGGCCCGCTCGGGCGTGGCGATGCTCTTGTAATCCATCCTGATGAGTTGCGGTAGCCGGATCTGGGTTTGGCGACAGTACAATATCTTGGGATAACTCTATGTAGCACAAGAGGCTCTTAGTGGGCTATTTCTTGAGATGAGGTTGACCGGGGATTTTCTTGTGCTGGAAGATATGAAGTCGTCCCGGAAGGGGGTGCTTTGCAACGAACGATGGCTGGCGCGCGGGGCCGTTGTCGTTCCGGAAAGCGCCGGGTTTGTTAGTGCGTGTCCCCTCTTTTTGATAGGCGCTTCTGCTGGCCTAGTTTTGAACATTTAGGTATTCTTCGGGGATGGTCGACAAGCAGTTATCTGATGGAAGTTCTCATAAATATGATATTGCAGATTGACTTGGGAACCCCGCAGAAGATCTTAGATTTCCTTTTTGTTTACGTATGGGCTGTGGGAGCGTGAGGGAGATCGGGCCCTGTGTAACAGCTACACTGGACACTTGAACTCATGCTCGGGGTACCCAATAAGGGGCATATACAACCTGGAGGCGAGTGGGATTGCTAGTTGTCAACTGCTGTTCTTTCAGGGAATCACTTGGACGTAATAATGCCGGATACTGGCAAGGGTGAAGCATCTGCAAGAATACATATGGGCAGCTCCCCTTTAGGTTCATCGGCAGTTCATATGAAGTCCACCTACCAGCAACGCTGTGAGATGAAGTTCAACAACGAACAGCATTCCGGACAGCCTCGACTCTCGGGTTTCTTTGGATATTTAATGTATATATGTGAAGTTGACGGTGACTGGGTAGTTGGTTCTACGATCATGAGGTGGTTGCTTCGGTAGAAGGTTCCTAAAAGAACACGGAATGCCTTGTAATACGAATCCATGACGATAGTCGAATCACCGTATACATTGACTACCTCGCATCAATATAAGGAACCACCTGGATTTCGACTCGATCATCATGTAAGAAGGTATGTTCCACACATGTGTGTGCAAGGTAAGAAGAGGTGACCGAAATTGGAGCTAGTTAACCTTAGGGCTAACTGTATATAGTTCAAAAAGCGGAGATGCAGAGTGGCGGTCGATGGACCTCCGAACTAAGTAAGCACAGAGAGGAAGTTACCTCCTAGGAGGATCTTATATCACATTCGAAACCAACCCGTCGCAATGGCCAAAGGCAACAAGAAAGCGGATGACAACAAGTCGAAGAAGGACACCAAGGCCGTAGATGGAAAGGGCAAGGGTGGTAAGGGAGGTGGCACCGAGCAGAAAGCTGCTCCGGTGAAAGGTGCACAATCGGCCAAGGTCCGCCATATCCTGGTATGTTGCATCCCATTGCCTCGGGTCCCTCAGGTGTGAATCACGGTTGGTACTGACGGCGCAATTCAGTGTGCCAAGTTCTCCAAGAAGGAGGAAGCCCTCGCCCTGCTCATTGGCGGTGATGTAAACGATAAAGACCGCCCGACCTTCAGTACGGTTGCACAACAATACTCGGAAGACAAGGCGAAGCAAGGTAAGGGCACTATCGGGTCGCTACAACATAGGCGTTACTAATGCATCTTAGGGGGTTTGTTACCGACGCTCATTAAGGGGTTGACAGCTTACGATCCAGCTTTCATGGAGGTGGCCTTCAGCCTTCCAGAGTGCAAGCCTGACGATAAGGCAAAGTATGCTGCATCAATCGGCCAGGTTAAGACCGAGAACGGTTACCACATCCTTCTTCGCGAGCCTTTGAAATAGAGGAAATTAGGAGTCTACCAATTTGAACTGATATCAGGTTATCCAACGCCCAGATATAAAGTCTAGCCAAGTCGAAAAGGTGTTCGGGATAGTGCCGAAATATCAAAGCATGCCTTTGAAACCATTGCTTTGACTAGTCCCAGACGATAACATGTCTTTCTTCGTTCCTTGGCATCTTCAGACTCTTCCCATGCCACTGCTAAAAGTACCAAAGAGAGAGTTGATTCTCTCCAAGGTTTCAAAGCCACCAGCAGAAAGGACCATTTCCCACTCTCGAGGTTTTGAGCGATTTCATGGTCTTCCGCCTCGACACTCAGGAACCAATCCACTGAGCTGACTGAATATCTACCAACAGTGTTGCCAATTTCTTTGCTAGCTTTCCAGCTTACTATATCTCTTCCATCAGACCTGCTGAGTGCAGGTGCCTCTCCTACCAGGTACTTCGGGTTATGGTGCTCCTGTGCTGGCCTAGAGACGCCCATCCAGTCTGTTACACTCCCATCTTCCCACTCCATACCTTCAAAGTCGATGCTTGACATGCTCCCATTGACCCTATTGTCTCTTAACCACACACTGCTGTTCAGCCAGGAAGCTTGACCTTTCCAGCCAGCCCAGCTCCAGGAAGGGAAGCAGCCTCGTCGTGCTGGATTTTCTTTCCTCCTCAAAGGATCGTGGCACCAGCAAAGCTCATACAAGAGGGATGATTTCTGAAAAGCCAGAAGACGCTCCATGTCTTCCGTTGAAGTAGTGATTGCAGCACTGACGTCAAATACGGGAAGGCCCTGGATAATCTTGAAACCTGGATCGTGGCGAGTAAACGACTTCATGGCTCCCGCAAACCCATTAATCGAATCGGATGCCACGCTAAGTTGTTTGGCAGTGTATACCTCAAGGAGCTTGTGGAAGTGGTCGACTTTGTTGGTGAAGCAGTCCATTACAACTTTGGGGTCGGTCACCTTTCCAACCGACATTGAGGCATCGCCAGTCCATTTGCCCCAAGACTCTGACCAATCCAGAAATGGCGTTTCCTGGAATTCATAGAACATGTCGGCCAATGCACCATGTGGCTCAGGGTACGAGTCGCTGCAAAAAATGTCTTTTGCTTGGAACACCATCTCGTGGTCCATGAAGTACAGCTTGCGGGGAGCAAGGACAGATTCTTGAAAACACCAGCCTCGGCTGTACAAGACAGTTTGCTGAAGCACGGCAACGGGAGCTGGCGTGGAGAAAATAGTCAAGTCGTCTTCCACTGTTCCCATCTTCTCGTCTAACCGGCCTTTCAGATGCAGCATCAGCCGCTCTGTCCTAGGAGTACCACCAACCCCTGGAAGTGCTCCCCCAGTACTGGCGGCAATGATTGTCAAAGCCGCCTTGGAGTAGATCAGGTCCATCTTCGAGATGTGTTCTGCGATATGCTCCTCAGGTGCTGACTGGTCGATGCAAAACTGATCCACCCATAGATACCGATAGCCCGCCTCCTTGACAACTTGTATGGCATTAGACACCACTCTAGGTATCATCTGCGGCAAGGGAAGCGCGTTCACTTCGTCAAGCTGGCAGGCGTCGACCTCGATCATATCAGCGTTTGCCAGCCCCCACACGTAACTGAGAGCGAAATACGCTGTCCCCGTCACATGTTTCACGATAGTACGCGAGTGGCAGTCGATTACCCTTATCCCGGGGATACTGAACTGGTGATCATCCAAGTCCAAGTCACAGAGCCCCAGCCACTCGCGGACCAGCCCGGGGTCGTACTGGGGCAAAACGAATCTTGACAGCGGCTCGGTCTCCGTGGACCGGTTTCTCCCCAGCAGTGCTCGCAAGTCGCGGGTGCGCGCGCACGCGAGGAACCCCTCCCGTTCCACCCGTTCCTCGTTGATGTGCTGGACGTGGGCGTCCTCGCCGGCGTACAGGATGGCTACTTCGACAGGCTGGAACATCCACGAGATGCGTATATCCATCAGCATGCAGCGCTTGTTGAAGGCCGACAGCTTCCATGGCGGCAGCGCGGACTGGGGCGCTGTTTCCGTTCCCACGCTCTCGTCATCCGCCAAATGGGCTTCGGAAAGAAAAGTCCTCGCGAAGAGGCTGCAGAGGGCGCAGTCCGGGTCTATACCAGCACGCTCTGCCACCACGAGCGGGTTGGCTGCCCCTTGTGCGGCCTTGGAGGTGTGATCCAGCGCGGCAAGCAGGTCCGTCGCCCGGCACTGGCTGCAGAGGAAGGGTTCGGTCCTCGAGGGGTCAATGTCAAGAAGACGAAGTTGTTTTTCCACCTCCTCCGGCAGGAAGTAATGAGGCGGCGATGGCTCTTCGTCCGACCCATCACTTTCTTCTTCTGATGTGAAACTCTCTTCTGGATCGCAATTTGATTCTGAGATGTCACCACCCTCTTCGGTGTGGTCGCTGTCGTCCCAGTGTCCTCCACCATCCGACTCTTCGTTTCCATAATCAAGCAACGCAGAACAACAACCTTCGTCCAGCGAAGGTTTTACGGTGTTTGCGTCATCATACATGATTCAAATCGACATAAATAACGGGATTATAATGGTGCTATGATCTGGATTTCATGTCCGAGTGTATTAATGGCCATACACTCACTCACTGTTGCCGGGTCTGGCCTGCATTATATGATAAGTCCGAAGCCTGGGGATGCAATCGACCAAAGAAGAGCAATATGTCTCCAAGACCCATTTCTCTCCCCTCAAATTGGGTTGTTGGTTCATCTTCTGATTCAGATGTAACATCACACATGCGGCCTGCAGTGATGTCGATTCGGGGCGTTGTTATGATTGGCCAGAACCCTGTTCGCGCTTAACCCCAGCGCGTAGCAGCAAATCAGACAACCCTTCTGGAAATGATGGCGTAGAGGGATTTGATTCCGCCTGGTATGGCTAGGTCATTGCGACCAAATGAAGCTCACAAGCCGTAGGATGTCGTGGTGCTCCTGCTGCTATAATAAGAGATAGTAGGCAATGGGTCTGGTCTTGGTCACATCAGATGGTAAGAGGCCCACAGGATATTGCAGGTAATACCAGGCCGCATACTAGTTAGTCCCTTTGGTTGAAGGCACCACCTCTGTCCATCATTTCGCTATGCAGAACCGCCGTCCGTGTTGATTTTGAACCAAATTATGGAGATCCCATAATGCCACTGCTTGCACATTTGTTCACACATTCACGTTATCAAATGAGAGTCTGGATGTTGCTTGTCTCAATGTGATTTTCCCATTCCATTGCAGTATCAAGTGCCCTATTTTCCAGCAAATAGAGTGGTATATCCCATCCCTGGGGAAGACGTCTTAATATCCATCCTCAAAATCTATACCGCCCCACCATTCAACGCCGGTTTTTAGACTTCGTTTACTGCTCGGTCTGGAAGTAGTTGAGAAGGATGGATCGCTCCTGAGACTCCTCACCCCAGTCCTTGACAACGACGCAAGAGCAGTTGACGACCTTGCGGGCGTTACCCTCACGGTCCAGGACACCTATAACGAAGCGCATTAGTCACCCGCATCGCGCTTGGATAAAGTAATTCAATATGTGGAGAATTAACTTACAGAGACCAGCCCACTCGCCGAGCTGCTTGCCATCGGGAACCTTGATCAGGGGGATCTTGTGCTCGGAGCAAAGAGCGATGACGAGCTTCTTGTAAGCCTCCTCCTCGCAGGCCTCGTTCAGGACACACATGTGAGCCTGGCGACGGTCGAGGGCCTTGGAAGCCTCACGGAGACCGCGGGCAAGACCATCGTGCATCAGAGCGAGCTTCAGAACACCCTTGAGGGCGTCCAGAACGGACATCTGGCCCTTGGAGGCATCGGCGGAAACTTCGACCTCCTCGGGGGCCTCGGGAGCGTTGTTCTCTTCTACGTCCGACTAGAGAGGGAAGAAAATGTTAGTGAATTGTTGTTGCGCATTATCAATGGTTGGTTGTATGGGTGCACGGGTTGTTGAGGCTTTGTGCGCCTGTTTGCACAATTTCCACAAAGTGGGATGAATGCCCGTCGCTAACGGTGGCTGCGTATCACAGGCGCCGGCCCGCGGGGTATCTCGAATTCTTGAATTCAAAGGGAAATGGGAAAAGCATACCATTTTGATTTGCGATATGACGGTGCGATCCTCGAAGAGTGGTGCGGTGTATGGGTATGTGGTTGTTGGTGAGAGTTGTTGGTGGGTGGGAAGTTATCGAGACTTTTGTCGAGAATCAATTGATAATTGGCAATTCAATCCCTCTCAAAGCTTGTGCTTGTGGCAGGCACTTTCTGCTTTCTGCCGTTGAACCGCACCTGTGATTTCCTAGCGGGGCGGGTCGTGAAGCCGCTGGGCCAATCAGATTCTACTAGGGCAAAGAAAAGTGGCTCGTGCAGCCACGCACACGCCCACTGCCCACTACCCACTACACACCGCTTGGAGCCTACCCATTCAATAATTTTCACAGCTCTCGATTTTTACGTAGCCTTCTCTTGTCTCGTCCACCATCAATCCCAGAAAAAAAAAGTCCCAAGCCACCGTCGCTCAAGACTTTCAACGAGGTATGTATGTTCGCACCGACAGGATGGAGTGATTTGATCCCGTAATGCCCTTCAAGAAGCCAGGGGAAAGCAATCAGGTGCTGCCAATCGATCAATATGTCGTTGCTGCTGTCGCCGAAAGGGACTTGATCTTCCGAAAAGCTTCAGGCACCATCAGAGATCTTGGTGGCCCCTGATACGCTTTCTCCTCCAGTACTGAGCGGGCAGAACCCTCTCTCAGCTCCATCCTGAGTAGAGGGCACTCTCCACGCTCAAGGCTTTTGAAGGCTAACCAAAAACTTTTTCTCTCGGCAGATACCTCATATCCCTTCACCACGATTTGAGAATCTCCCCGACCAACCTACACAACCGCCAAAATGGTCAAGACCTCCGTCCTCAACGATGCGCTCAACGCCATCAACAACGCCGAGAAGACCGGCAAGCGCCAGGTGCTCATCCGCCCTAGCTCCAAGGTCATTGTCAAGTTCTTGACTGTCATGCAGCGTCACGGTACGTCGACTCAAGTCTCCCAGGAACAATAACTGCATTTTTGCATAAAAAGAGATACTTGGAAGAATCCTTCGCCTCGTGGTGCTCGCCCGCCCCTTCACCCTCGTTCGGCATGATAACTGGATACTGGTCTCAATCATCCCACGGCCACAGTCTTTTAAGTTGCCGATAGAACATCGTATCACTACGGGCGAAGGTTCTTACAAGTGTCTCTGATATATGAAATGAAGTTATCACTTTTAGCCTTTCGTCACATTTTTGCTGACTGTTTTTGTCTCCAGGCTACATTGGCGAGTTCGAGGAGGTCGATGACCACCGCTCCGGCAAGATCGTCGTTCAGCTGAACGGCCGTCTCAACAAGACTGGTGTCATCTCTCCCCGTTACAACGTCCGTCTTGCCGATCTCGAGAAGTGGGTCGTCAAGCTGCTGCCCGCTCGTCAGTTCGGCTACGTTATCCTCACCACCTCCGCTGGAATCATGGACCACGAGGAGGCCCGCCGCAAGCACGTTGCTGGCAAGATCATCGGCTTCTTCTACTAGACGTTTGACGCTAGTCGGTCGGAAAATGAGATCTGAATGAAAAAATAGTTACGGGTTAGAACGGATGAAGCACTGCGCTCTGCATTTTCTGGCGTTGATTGGGGGTATGGATAAAACAAGCAATGTGCTTGAGAATTTCTAGAACCAAAAGATTGACGATACCGAGAAAATGCCACATCTGTCCACCTAAACCATTAACTGCCAATTTTGATTCCCAGTGTTATTGCTTGCATTAGTTTGATATGGACCACCTAACAAGGCTTGATATAATCGATCTTCCTCATTATCAGATCTTCAGATTATCAGATTTTCGGGGCTCCACATCACAGGGAGGCGGGTTGTTCTACACTGAGTTACCGATTCGCGATGGAAAACTCCTTTACATCCATTATATATTCTCTATCCCATCATCATAGAAAGCCGACAGCTAACAACGATGATACAAAATTAGCACAATGGCTACCACATCAGAGCAACTACACATGAGTGTTGCGATAAGATGCGCCCCGGATCGCCGAGATTCATACAGCAGTATTTAGGCGCAGTGCCTTGCTCCGTGTCGATGGCGGCACTGAGGAACAGTTATACAAAGAAATTGCCTACACTTACTTCCCTGCCTAGCACCACCCGTAGTGTTCATTATTAACCCAGACCAGAGCATCCTCCACAGCATCATCTGCGTTGGTGAACCACATCGCACTCGCGATACTAACCTCATGACGCTCAACCCAGGTAATATCAAAGCTACTCTGCCCAAGAAGACTCTGCACCAAAGGGGAGGGCTCCCATACATGCACTTGATCCAGGCGCCATTCCGCTGCCTCCATCTGAGCGGCCCAAAGCACAGCCTCCAGCGCTGCTGCCTGCTCCACGTACGCTTCTGTTGGTGGCAGTGACTGGTTCTCGTCGCGTGGTTTGTTGGCAGTGTCATCGCCCTCCACCACGAGGCGGAGGATGTAAAGGATATTTTCTTCATGCTTGTCAGGGTTATCAGGGTGTTTACAGTAGCGACGGGTCCAAATTGCCCAGACCTGCTTTCCAGAACTCCCCGCGATGGCCCCTTTCGCCACCGCTGTCACCCCGAAAATGTTATTTATAGCGAAATCTTCCTTTCGAATATGCCACAGCATGTGATCCAGGTCTGGCAAGATCATTACACGCTTCCGTGCTGTGCTTGGCATTAACATTGCCTTACGGATTATGGACTCATCTCTAAGGCACAGCTTTCCTAACGCTGACTCGGGGATTAGCTGCGCGATCAACGCTGACTTCTCCTTCTTCTCGGCCTTTACAGGCGGGATGACAAAGTGCCCGTTTCTGGGATTTGGTAACCATCCCAGCCTAGCATAGTATATCTTCCCGATATCAGAGTACAGAACGCTACCGATGGCTTCCTTGCTATGTTCGGCCTGCCAACCGCGGCGCAGAACCTGGGCTAGCTCTTTCATGAGACGAGTTCCATAGCCGCGGCCGCGGTACTCTGGCGGACAGAAAACGCTGGCAATGCCATGAATAATCCCTTCTTGAACGTTCCCACTCTCGTCGCTGGCGAGAGATCGCTTTCGGAAACTCTCGCATGAGCAGAAGACCCGCCGCGGCTGGCTTGGTGATGGGTTTTTGTCTACGAGTATCCACATGGCCCGGCCTCCCTCCTGAGCAAGCGGAACCGTCGTGAGGTACTGGGACTCGACGAGGTACTCAGGTAGGGTCAGCGAGTCCTTCCACGAGGCCGCAGTGGCGGTCCAGACCTGGGCGCATTCTTCGGGACTCGGCTGGAAGCTGAGTTGTAGATCAGGGGATTCGGAGTCTGGGAGTTCCTGGGCAGTCGAGGATCCCATTCTAGTGGATGCTGGCGCACGCAAACTTATTTAGGAGTTTATCGGCTGCGCCGTACAATTCTTATGATTTTGTGATCAGTTTTAGACCAATGCACAGCCATGGGAGATCTGCCAAGATATGATGGCACCGAGCAATAGAAGCGGGGGCAAGAATCCGGGAATGGCCATTAGGCAATAGATACCTCAGGTGGAAATGGAATCGCACGGATCGTAGCTTCGGCTAGGGAAGTAAAGTGCGAAAGCTCCTAATAGAATGCAAAGTTCTCGGCTTCTTATGGAGATACTTACTATCGGGTATGTATGTTGGGCTGTTGATTCTGCAAGGCTTTTTGAATAAGTAGGTCATGGCTTAACTATGTCTGGCCTGGTAGATTCTTCCATATATTTTTTAGTCTCCGAATGGTCCCGCACGGGAAGCGGTGCACCAGAACCGGCCCGGGTTTCCTGTTGGATCTGGATGCCAGATGCCACGCCATGCCATGCCACATGCCAGCGCTGTGCCGCTTGGGTAGTGGCATGTCTCAAGAGAGTTGCACATCGCCGCCATCTAGGAGGTAGTGTAACCCAGCTTAGCGGGCAGGTGGGATGTTGAGTAAGCAAGCGATATATGGCACGCGAAGGCAACAGGACTCGAGCCGGATTCAACCAATGATACGGCGCACCCATCACGTACATTGTCGATATCACTAAAATTTGTCGCTCCTATTCATCTATTGATCTGGTATCCACCCCCAACGTTGAACATCATGATCCTTGTATGCATCTAAGCCTTCAGCCTTCCCACATGTCAGCGCCGTAAGCTGATGTCACCGGGCAACGGATTGTATTTGTTTTCTGCAAGAGCCAATTATTTCGTCTATTGTCTCAATTTGTGTTTTTCTGGGAAAACAACGAGTTCAAGATGATGCTGTATCGTTTGCTTGCCATGCCGCGACCGTCGGAGCTGCTGCAATGTAACCCCCAATTACGATTACGCGTCACGTTCATTATAGTATGTGGGTTTAATTGAAACAGGGATCAAGAACGGCGGCCCGTCTCACAATACCGTGTGCTGCGACGAAGCAAGCGGCTTCTTTTATCCCCTTTACCGGGCTGCTCTTTTGGGCAGGAGACGCAGAAAGCGAGCAACAACGGTCATGGTTTCAATTGGGCCACCAACTGCTCCCGACTGAGGTCTAGAACCATATCGCCAATGAGCAAGTAGCGTTGGTTCTATTTCAATTGGTTGATGGCATATATCCCTGATTACTCGTAAGGTCCAAGCCCAGAGCGTCAAGTACGGAGTAGGTAAGGTTAGGTAGGTAGTTACGGAGCCACTTTTCTATGTACAGTAGGATCTTGAATTCCACAACAAACGAAACAGGCGACCAGATCAAGGAGGACAAGACTGACTCTTCAACTTTGATCTTGACAGCTTTCCCAGTTCCCAAGAGACAGCCAACAGCATCAAGTCTGTTGCGATCAGTGCCAACTGCCAACTTCCAGCGCATAGGCTTGAGTCGAGCAAGAGGTAGGTGACGTATCATATACACCTCTGGCCTCCACACATCACGTCTCTAATTTCCCACTAACCTTGATTAGTGTCGAGTAGTAGAAGCTACCACCGCGGCCGAATCCAGAATCGAAGCCAAGCACCACCAGACCACCAGACCACCAGACCCCCAAGAGTCCAAGACCACACAAGACACACGCATGGTTGGCAATAGCAATTGCAATTGCGTGCATACAGGACCATCGCTATCGCGTCCCGATTGCTTCGTCTCTTCTTCCCCAGACAACCACATTCTGAGCTTCCCCCACCTCAGATGACTTTCTGGCCGGTCCAAATGTCGCAGCGTCGTCTTGTCAATCGTTAGCCATCCCCCAGTACCTACATACTCACCCATAATCTCTTCTTGATCCGAGCCCCTTCTTCCTTTTTGGATAGTCAAACGAGACCTTTCTGTCCTCTCTTATCTCTCTAATTGCTTAAATACCTTACAAAAACCCCCATTGCAATCGAACTACGGCTCATTACTTCATTTAGCCAGGGAAGCCATCAGCGGTGCTGCTGCCAGTTCAGCGGCCATGGGCGCACGAATGCGACCTCGGCAGGTGCTCCTGACCGCAGCCCTCGTCTTCTTCGTGATTTGCGTCATGTCCCTGTCGCGAGTCTCGGCACCCGCCACCAATATCACAGGCAAATTCCCGATACCCGCATCACAGCACGGCTCGACTAAAACAAATCAACAAGGCCCGCCCGAGCCAACACCCGAAGAGTACGATCCCACGCCACGAGCCCCGCCCGCCGGTGTACATCCCATGCGACATCTGATCGACAAAGCCGAGCACGAGTTTGAGGTGCAGAAGAAGCGCCAGTCGAAAACGCTCGAAGAGGCCGTCGCAGAGTATCAGAGGCGGTACAGCATTCCTCCCCCGCCCAACTTCGATAAATGGTTCGCCTTCGCCAAGGCCAGGAACGTGCAACTTATCGACGAGTTCGACAACATCCACGACGCATTGACACCTTTCTGGGGCCTCAAGCCGGCCACCATCCGCCAGAGAGCCCAAGAAGCTCTGGGGTTCGATAATCAGTTGCTTGGAGTGCTGGTGCGCGACGGCAAAGTATCCTACATGCAGGGAGGCGGAGATTGGCAACGCGAGGCGACGGCCGGAATGATGGACAAATTCGTACAGTGGTTACCCAGCATGGACTTGTGCTTCAATCTTCACGATGAGCCCAGAGTGATGGTGCCGCATGATGACCTGTCCAGGCTCGTTAAGAGGGCGAGGGAAGTCAGCATGCCAGCCGCCAACGACCGGAAGAAGCCAAAGAACAGTTTCACGAAACAACCCAAGGGCCTGAGTGCTGGAACCAAGCTGGAGGAGAGCAAGCTAACTAGGTTCAACGTCTTCGCACACCAACCTACCTGGACACATTCGCGTTTGTCCTGCCCACCGGAGAGCCCAGCGAGAGGTCTTGAAGACGAGGAGAAAAAGGATGACCTCTCCAAGTACGCCCTCGGGGAACTGGGCTTCGTGTACAACGTCACGGCCATGTCCGACATCTGCAATTCGCCCTCTCTCAGTTCGACCTACGGCTTCTTCGACCGTCCAAATGCGTACAACATTGTCCACGACTTGTTCCCCATATTCTCGCAGTCAAAGCTTTCATCTTACTCCGATATTATTTACCCCTCGCCGTGGTATTGGTACGGAAAAGTCACCTACAACGAAGAGCTCGATAGGCCCTGGAGCGAGAAGGAGGACAAGTTCTACTGGCGCGGCAGTACAACGGGCGGGTTCAGTCGAAACGGTGGTTGGCGCCGCCAACATCGCCAGCGATTCGTGCAGAAGGTCAATGCGGCAGATCAGGCCAAGATCCTCGTTAATACCGGATTTGGCACGAGTCAGCATTGGGAGTCGAAGCTCGTTAACCGCGGCGACTACAAGGAGATCATGGACATCTACTTTAGCCACATTGGACAATGTGACCCAGGCGACTGTGAAGCCCAGCGAGAGTTCTTCACCATCAAGGACCGCGTAGAACAGCAGGATGCCTGGCGGTACAAATACCTTCTCGATATTGACGGCAACGCCTTCAGCGGTCGCTTTTACGCGTTCCTGAAGAGCAGAAGTATGGCCTTCAAGTGGGCCATATTCCGAGAGTGGCACATGGACTGGTTGAAGCCATGGGTTCACTACATTCCGCTCAGTTTGCAGGGTGACGAGTGGCTCGAGGCGGTCCGGTACTTTGGCGACGGCACGACGAGCCAGAAGGAGGTCGAGAAGCTCACTATTCAAAAGCGGGAGTGGGCCAACAAAGTATTACGGAATGAGGATTTTGAAGTCTGGTTTTTCAGACTGTTGCTAGAGTAAGACATGCCCTCACCCACACAGACTTCGATACATGATCTAGAGGGTTACTAACTCAGAAACGCAGATACGGTCGGGTTATTGATGATGACCGCGAGTCGATTGGATTTTCCACCGGAACTACCACTACTGTTTCTGGAAGCCAACCCAAAGAAGCCACGGGGAAAAAGCCCATACAATAGGCCACTTCTTGAGTGAGGGCCCTGCATCTTGCTCGGCCATGACCTGCATGTGACGACTGCTATTTGATGACCGCAGGCAGCATGTTGGTATTGCAATCCGATTGTTTGTTTGTTTATCTGCATGCACATCAGCATATGGGAGGAGTTTCTCAGTTAGATGGTCAAACTGGCGGGGAGTTCTTGGGTGTCTTTTATTTTGCTTCCAAGTTCGGTCGGTGCATTTTGATGCATGGCTGGACCTTCAGGGAGCCATGAAGATGGGCGGTGTTTAACAGCCTTGTACAACTTGATTCCCCCCCACCCCCTTTTCAACCAATGTCTGGTTGGTGTAAGTGTATGAAAGAATGGATGCTGAAATGGGAACATGAATATACCCCTAAACCCATAGTAGTTCTGGTACATAGAATAACGATCTACATATTCTTTGATTCATCTCATGGCCTCGATGGTCCTGTCAAACTTGGAGGTAAACCGCATTTTTCGAGTATATTGACCCATGCTTCATACCATATCACTCACCATCAACACCATATATACAGAAGCATGGATGATCTAGTAATCAGTACCTGGTTTCTCAAATCTCGCTCATGGATATAGAGTTCTCTTTACCCTGGATGTTTATGTACATCACGCGACCAGGCGAGCGACGGTTGATACAGTTTATACAGGTGAACATTTCTCTTACACAAAGCTAATACCCAATTGCCCCCGACGTTAAATTTCAGTATAGATTCGAAATGGTCTTCTTCATGTTTCGTCATAGCTACGACGAGAGAAGAAGCGTGCCTGTTTACTCTAGGGGTCGCTCTCGTAGTTGTGTCACATCAACGTTGGCAGTGTGCGCTTAGCAAGGCACACGGAATCCCCGACATCTTCATTCCTGAAGACACTACTACTCGAGGGAGTATATGTTACAACTTGCTCACAGTCAAAGTATATTTATTCCCTCTTGATCTTGAGGTACCATGGGGTCTGTCAACTTTATACTTGCCTTGACCGCCACCAACCGGCTTACACGATCCACTGAGTATGTATTTGTTTAACCTGGTTACCTTCTTTCTCTGAATATGTATTTTCTTTCTCCGTACCCACGAAAGTCTGATGAATGAAAGACTATAAAGTCGCTAACTTTTCCCCAGATCACGAATCGTTCATACTTATCTTCTCACCCCATTTTTCCCACTTACACCAGATGACTCAAGATGTCTGGTAATATCTTACCTATCTCCAGTAGGAGGAATGACAAGGATGACACCATTCGGCCAGCCCTCATGGTCAGGAACCCTTCTGAGACGAGGCCCATGACTAGGGCTCAGGCAAACACCAATAGGCCTGTTATCAAGATCAACTCGCACGTCGTAAACAGCGAAAACGGCAGTGATGATGGTAGCAATGGCAACGATGACAGCGACGACCGGGTCCTGATCCAGCGGGTGCATTACGCCTCCGAACTCGCGACCTCGTGGTCCCAGAGGAAGAAGTGGTGCGTCCTCATTGTCGGCGGCTTGTGCCAGCTCGCCATGAACCTCAACACGACCCTATACTCCAACGCCCAGAACGGCGTCGCGGCGCACTACGGCGTCACCGTCTCGCAGGCCGTCTGGGGCGCCGCCGCTTTCCTTATCACGTACGCCTTCGGCTGCGAGCTGTGGGCCCCCTGGTCCGAGGAGTTTGGCCGCCGCCCCGTGCTGCAGCTTTCCATGTTCCTGGTGAACTGCTTCTGTCTGTTGGCCGCGATGGCGCCCAATTTCCCCACGCTCATTGCCGCGCGCGCCCTTGGAGGTTTGAGCACCGCCGGCGGTTCTGTTACTCTTGCTATGATCACCGACATGTACGGACCCGATGACATCTGGTTCCAATACGCCACCAACTTCATGTCGCTTGCCTCCCTGTTGGGCTCCGTTGTTGGCGCCGTCGCAGGAGGCTTCGTCGAGGAATACCTGCCCTGGCAGTGGTGCATGTGGATCCAACTGATCTTCGGCGGCGCCGTCCAGCTCATCCACCTCGCCTCCGTGCCTGAGACCCGTTCTATCGTCGTCATGGACAAGGTCGCCAAAAGGCTGCGCAAGGAAGCGATCGCGAGCGGCGATGAGCACAACCCCATGATCAACGTATACGGCCCCGGAGAACTCGGCGAGGAAAGCGGTTTCAGCTGGCGCGAGTACGCCGAGGCCCAGTGGCGCCCCTTCGGCATGCTGCTGCGCGAGCCCATCGTGACGGCGCTGGCCCTGCTCTCGGGTTTCTCGGACGCGCTCATCTTCATGTTCGTGCAGAGCTTCGCGCTGATTTACGGCCGCGACCAGAGCGGCGGCTGGGGCTTCACCACCGTCGGCGTCTCGCTGGCCTTCATCCCCATCGGCTTCGGCTACGTCCTCTGCTATCTTTCGTTCATCCCGGCCATCCGCCGCAACCGCGCGCTGCGTATTGCCAACCCTGCCAGCGAGCACGCGCAGTACGAGGCCCGGCTGTGGTGGCTCAACTATACGGCGCCCTGTTTGTCGATCGGGCTGTTGATCTTTGCGTTCGTGGCGTGCTTCCCAGGTGTCACGGAGCACATCCACTGGTTCCCGTCCATGATCGCGAGCTGCCTGATCGGTATCGCCAACTACGCCATCTACATGGCCACGATCGACTACACGCTGCGCGCTTACGGCGTCTATGCGGCCTCTGCCACGGGCGGCAACGGCTGGGCGCGCGATTTCCTGGCCGGTATCCTCACCCCCTTTGCCGTGCCCCTTTTCCAGCGCGTGGGCAAGTTCAACATGATGATGATCCTCTTCGGTCTCGCGCTGCTGCTCACCGCCAGCGTCTACGTGGTCTACTTCAAGGGGCTCTGGCTGCGCCACCGGTCCCGATTCGCCCAGACTCTGGCTTCGAAGGGCGAGGAGGAGACGGCGACGCAAGCTGCCTCTACTGCCGGAGGAGCCCCCGGCCATCAAAACCATCACGACAACGGCGAGAGCGGCGGAACTAGCGCCGCGCCCACCATGGTGAGCCGCCGCGCTAATGTCGAGTACCTGGCCAAGGACGAGCTGCCCGGAAGCCGGGTCGCATCCCGGAGCGGCACTCCCGCCACCTCCCGTCGCGGCAGCATCGAGCTGCGGCAATGGAGCCGGCGGCAGAGCTACGCGCCGCACCAGCCCCATTACCAGGCGCATCACCCGTCCCCTCAGTCAGCCCAGCCGCCCATAAGCTTGGCCGAGGCGGCCGGGCGGGTCGTCAGTCACAGGGCATCGGAAGCGGCGGAGAGAGGCCAAGTCGGAAGCGATGTCGGAAGCAATGACGGAAAGCTGTGAAGGAAAAAAGAGTTTTGGCAAGAAGAAAAAAGGCTCAGTACCAAAAAGAAACGGGTTTGAATAATACCATAGTCATTTTGCCTTGTAGCTTCTTTGGGAGGATTCCCGACTCAAATGCAAGCCAGAGGAAGGGACCGGCCACGGCGTTAGGGGGTTTTGGCGAGAGGAGCAGATATTTGCGATTTGATTTCCAGGTTGGGGAGCCAAGCTGGATTTCAGGGGAACTTTACTCACGCTGTTCGCTAGATAGGGGCAACATTATATTGCACCTTCCTACTATAACCAGATTCTTTAGTAAATTAAATAATATTACAACCCGAATGAATGAGTATCTTAACTTACAAGAGAAGCTCAACTCAGCAAGTTTTTTTTGTCATGTCTCATGTCCGTCCAAGCAGCCAAGCATCGTGTACTTGGCTTCTACCCTGAACCAAAGTACCAGAGAAGTACCGCCGTAATGAGTATAGCCTCATGTATCCATAAATACCACGCGGGATCCAAGCAAGAAAGCGCACGACATATGCGAGACATATTTACATGCAGAGAAAGACCATCACGTGTATACCCGTTATGCATGGAGACAGGGGGGAACCTGCTGGTCCTAGGGGGCAGCTAGCTGGCCGGCCGCAGTATAGGCCGCAGTAGGGGGTGGGTGTTGGTGCGGCTTCATCCCTGTGATGGATGTCGTCGCGTGGCGGGGAGGGGATTGCGGAGGAAGAATAGGAAGATGGTTCTGTTCTTACATAAGGGAGCGAGCTAGCTGGACGTTGGGCCAATAGGAGGGCCCTGTCTGACCGAAAATGGGAACCCGTCGAGTTCCGTTGGTTTCTGCGTGGCACTGACTCAGGCGAGAGTTAGCTGTAGGTGGTGCTTCTGGAAACATTTTAACTTCTCTTTTCCCGTTTCGACGTATTCTTCTCTGAAACATAATCAATAAGGAGGGGGCCTCTTGGGAGAAATATTTTTAAACTATATTCAGATTATATTCATTATGAGCGGAAGCTCACTTCTCTATTTTAAAAATGGATAGGTTGAAAAAAGAACCATTAAGGATCACTATCGGAACCCCTACTGGCTATCCATTGGGAACCGGTTGGTGAACTTGAACGTCGCGAGCCCTTTCTTAATGTCCTCGACGAACTTCTCCATATCAGACGACGCCACGTACATGCCGGGCTCGTCCTGCTTGAAGCCCGCGCCGGATAGAGACGCGCTCATGGTGCCGTTGCCACCGAAGTAGCCAACGGGCTTGCCGAACAGGAAGGCCATGTTGGCGATCTGCAGGGGGCGACCAACCGGGTATAAAGTCGACGCCTTGGTCATGCTGAAGAGGCCGGCCTGGTCCGCCTCGGCGGCGACGACGACGGAGTCGAAGTCGGTGGCGTCAGCAGCTGAGTAGGTCTTGTCGATGCCCTCGGCGAGATACTCGGCCACGATGGCAGGCACGAGTCCGTCCTTGGCGAGGCGCTCCTTGAGGGCGGTCGCGCTCTTCATCTCTTTCACGGTCGTGAGGATGCCGACCTTCAGGGTGGCGACGGTGGGGAGCGTGCTGTTTGTAATGGAGATGCCCGCCGTCGTGTTGTCGTGGTAGTAGGTCGGGTCGGCGTCGGGCGCCTTCATGCCGAGGGCCGTGGCGACGCGCTCGGCGACGTCGTGGCTGACGCGGTTGAGCTGGGTGAGGACGTTCTTCTTGACCGTCTCCGACTTGAGCTGCGAGGCCTCGAAGCGCATGGCGTTGATGACGAACTGGCGCTCGGCGGGCATCAGCGAGTTGTAGAAGAGGCGCGGCTGCGTCCAGTGGTCGTCGAAGGTGGAGCTGAGCTCGCGCACCAGCTTGCCGGACACCTGGCGGTCGGGCGCGGTGAAGAAGCCGCGGCCCTGCTTCTGAGTCGCCTGCTGCGGGTACCCCTGGTTGAGCGTGTTGGGGCTGTAGGCCGCCGTGTTCTTGTGGATGAACATCTGGCCCGCGCCGTCGCGATTGTTGTTATGCACGGGGGCCCGGCCGCGGTTGATGGGGAGCTGCTCGAAGTTGGGGCCGCCGTGGCGGTTGATCTGGGTGTCGAGGTAGGAGAAGATGCGGCCCTGAAGCAGAGGATCGTCGGTGAAATCGATACCACGTACAATGTGACCAGGTTGGAACTAGAAAAAATGATTAGCCAGTTGAATAGAGTAAAGTAGAACGCGTCTACACATACCATGATCTGCTCTGTCTCGGCAAAGTAGTTGGTAGGGTTTCTGTCCAACTTCATCACACCCAGCTTCTGGAGCGGAGCAAACTCCTCAGGGATGATTTTGGTAGCATCAAGGTAATCAAAGTCGAAACCGCGTGCCTGCTCCTCGTCGATGACCTGGATCGCGAGCTCCCACTCGGGGCCGTTGCCGGACTCGATGGCGTCCCAGAGATCCTGTCGGTGCATGTCGGCGTTCTTGCCCGAGACAATCTGGGCCTCTTCCCAGACCAGGCTGGCCTTGCCCTGCTTTGACTTCCAGTGCCACTTGATGAGCGTTGACTTGCCTTCGTCGGTCACTAGGCGGAACGCGTGGACTCCGAATCCATCCTGTATACCGTGTCAGCTATCGAGTCGCATTGAATTATTCGGGGCATTTCATTCAGGAGAGAGAAGCATACCATGTGGCGGAAACTTCGAGGAATTCCAAAACCGGCCATGGCCCAGAAGAGGGTATGCAAGGTGCTGGGCTGAGAACTGAAGAAGTCCTAAGCAGAGTCGTGAGCAGTGGCAGCCTGAGGGATCTCTTTGTCGGGCGAGGGTTTGACAGAGTGGATCAGGTCAGGGAATCTGATAGCGTCCTGAATGAAGAAGACCGGGATGTTGTTGCCCACAATGTCTTTTCAGGGGTTAGCATATATTCGTAGAAGTCGTAAAGAGTATCTAGCTGACAACCCGTATTACTCACCAAAGTTTCCCTCATCGGTATAGCTATCATGGCAGTTAGTCTCTGATATTTACAACATGAGTATAGGTAGATAATACGGGGTATGACTTACAATCTGGTTGCGAATCCGTGGACATCCCGGGCAGTGTCTGCACTTCCTCGGGATCCGGCAACGGTCGAGAAGCGGACATACATAGGAGTCTGCTTGCCCTCCGCGCTCAAGAATGAAGCGGCCGTGATGTTGCTCCAGTCTCCGTAGCTGGTGAATGTGCCATGAGCACCGGCACCACGGGCATGAACAGCTCGTTCAGGAACCTAGAGACAGTGGTGTTAGAGGCCAATAGTAATAGTAATAGCAGCACACATCAGATTCATTCTAAGCGCTGATATCAAGATCGCTACGCCAACTTGAATGGCCAACTGATGTATCTTGTGCGCGCCAGACTTGATGGGTAACGCTGCGAAGCAGACTTACTCGCTCATGATCGACTATACAAAGGCGTTCTGTTAGCAAAAGTCTCACCAGGACTTAAATCCCAAATTCAAAAATGTCCACGTCGAAAGGGGCAATGTAGTAGCTTACAGTGCGTGATTTTCTGACGGAAGATGAAGTCCTCCAGGAGGGTAGGGCCTTTGGGGCCGACCTTGAGACTGTCCTGGTCGGTGATCTGGCCGCCGAGGTCGTCCGTCATGTATCCGGCGCTGTCGTCCATGGTGAACGGGGCCAATGGGTCATCATTTCCGGCTTCCTCGGCACGGCCTCCGAGCGCAGAGGCATACGGACAGCCCGCAGCAGATGAGAAACCAGCGAGCCCTCCAGCAAGGAGTGCGGCCGTGGTGAAAACACGTCCGACCATGGTTGTTGCTCTTGTTATTCACAGGGTCAACTGACTAGTGAAGGCGAAGTCGATGTGTTAGACGGTGGCAGCAGAGAACGCAAGGTGGTAAACCGGAGAAGCAATGTTTTGGGGCAATGAGACCATAACGTGGAATTCATCAAAATCAACAATGGCAGTGGCCAAATTGTCACTTCCAAGAAAAGGCAGGGAGCTTCGGGGTCGGGCCGGAATACGTAACAACGCAGCTTGACCGGTGGCTCCCAAAGCATAAACAACACAGAAAAGCCGGGTGCTTGAGGTTGAGGATAGACTTTTCCAACAAAAAAAAAAAAAAAAAAAAAGGGCGAGAGCAATGGGCTGGGACATAGTCTCAGAAGGGAGCGTACTCACTCAGTCTTTGAAATATAGTCCAGTCAGGCGGGTGCTACTTGTGAAAGGCGAGTGCAACAGAGTAAGTTGTAGTTGAGCAAAAGGACTCTCTCAGGGGAATCTCAGTTAAGAGCAACACCGTCAGATGTTGATACCCAAGAACGGCAGTGGTTGCTGCGAGTCAAAGTATACTCGTGATTGGGCGAGCGGAAGAGGGTAAACCTAGGAACGATCGGAAGTAGGGGAAAGCAGATAGTTATTATATACCTACATTGACAAGCCAGTACATTGGACGTGCAGACAAGGAGCTAGGCTATGTTGCTCTCATCCAGACTGCTGTTCAGGGATATGGTTTCCGCCATGCAGCTCACTGCTGTGGGACAAAGGCAGCCTGGGCGTGCATCATTACTTGCTATTCTGACGATTTGGAATCGTCTCTTTCGCATCTAGCAGACACCTTGCACCATGGTCCGGTCGCCAGGGGTGGTAAGGCCCATTTCACGCGTGCGCATGTGTTAGCTGCGGTGTGCAATGCGATTATACACACGGAATATATGCATGTCTAATGACGGACCCATAAGGCGGACAGGCGTCCATGTCTCTGTCTCTGTCTGACCATGCTCCACGAGTTTAAAAAAGTTTCGTTTCTTTCGGCACGGGTCTTTCCCTACTAAAGGTCAGGCCACACCCTCGAAACCGACGAATAGCAGTACAGGCCTTACCAAGCGGAAACATATAAGAAGCGAAATATCAAAGTGGGCTGGGCAGGTTCTCTCTTCTCTAGCTGCATAATAGAATTGCTCGGCCGCGTGTTGATTGCATGCCGAGCCTGCAGTGTCATAGAGCTAACAATATCTGCTCACTTTAGGTTCAAGGTTCAAGGAAAACGCTGATGGAAAATGTGATGGACAAGATGTGAAAGAAGCCCCCTGTATGGCCAATGTTAGCCACTCCCTTCAGCTCTTCGGCATATCAAGTGACTAGCTCCCACCATAGGTGCCGGGAAATGTGGCACCGGGAAGATCTAATTCCCTCTCTCCGCCCACTATAGCTATCACAATGCGCTTTGAAGCCGTAGGATATGGTCTGGCCAGCCTGACTGAAAGGATAGCTATTGTACCAAGCAGTGGCCCCGGTATTATGAACTCATCACTTTTGTATGGCAATCTCTAAGTGGAGGTATCAGACAATAAATTGATGGTTGTTCTAAAAGGGGAGCAGGGGAGGGCGCTCAAAATTACCACATGCGGCTTCGGTTGGGTGCCAGGCGGGACACACTCTCACCGGAGTTCGGCCGCGATCAGGCAATTTGAAAGATAGATCTCTCCCTAAGGACGAGTAAAGACGAGGGGCCGTTTCCCAAAGGAGAACGAAAGCGCTTCGTACCGCGATATATTCAGGCCTGCTGCCTCACTCATTGCTCCAAGTTAATGAGGGCCGAATTCGGATTGTACATTCAAGAACTTCTGGATTTGGGGCTTGCTGCAAAATCCGAGACATGCCAGCCAGGGGCACAACTGCCAGCCTGCATGAAGCCACGGGCGGCATGTAGGCGCCACAGTTGACATTTGATTAACAGATCCGCCAGCAAGCTGACAGCTCACAGAGCAACAACCGTCTTGAGTAGAAGAAGCTCCGGTACAGGCACCAAGGGTTAGCATATGACGGGAAACTGGTCGATTTGCGATCGAATGAGGTTGGGACAAAGACGCTTGGCAGGGCGCTAGGCTGCTGGCGACGGCTACACATCGACATGGGAGTATGGAATCAATCTTTTCCGTGAATCGAGGCAGGCTGGCGGGAAGGGTTACATGGCCTTTCTCTGGGATCACGCCTAACCCGGGAATGGTTGCAAAGTTGATATGCTCCATACCGCATCCTATCATGCTCCATGCCGCATCCGCATGCCCCATGCCGCATGTGTGGATGCGTGGATGGATGCGTCTGTCCAGGATGGAGAATGGCGTGGATGGAAGAACTCGACGGCACTGCACCCAGGACCGGCATTGAAAGTACTGCAGGGAAACACTTTGGTTACAGTGACGTATATTAGCTGCAGCGCGTACCTGGACGGCTCGGCGAATATGCACCAGTACGGCGAGACGGACTGGACGGGAATATGAGCCATTAACAACGACCTCCGTTATCTGTCAAGTAGTAAGGAGCTCCCGCCTTACGCAGTGTACGAACCAGATTCTGCCATCAAATTCAGAAGTCGACTTGCCAAGAGTACCTACCTAAAATTACAGTGATCAACAACATTGATCTTCGGCGAAGTGTGGCATAATTAGTTCGGCGGCATAAGCGATCGGGAAGACGGGACATGTTGCCCCACGGAGGATAAATGGAACTACTACGGTAGAAACCAGACGAACGAAGGAGCAAAGCTCTTTCTACATGCAAGCAGGCTACGCAGTCTATCGTCGAAGCTTGCGAGCAGATCCTGGAGCCCTCGCATGCCGTTCGGAATTATACGATGATGACCCAAGTAGCATGGCTTATTAGAAATCCGAGGGGCATTTTCACATCGCATCTGACCATGCCTGTCAACAGACGGAATATCTATGACGACATCCCCGCACCACTGGGCCTGGGCGACCCATTCGAAATATATCTTGGCGTGGGGTTCCTATCAGACCGCAACAGACAAAACGGCTTCATCGTGTGCCTAGTTAGAAGCTAATGATAATCTTCATGTCTGTGACTCAAGCCAATGGCGCTTGGCGCATTGCAATCACACATTCACCAAGGTTGCAGTCGCAGTTGCTTGCTCTGTTGCAACGGTCGTACTTGCGTACTTAAGTAGCCAAGCAATGTGGTTGCATTTATTACATGCAGACCTCTGCGTATTTCATTCGTCAGAAGCTAAGCGTGAAGGCAAGCAATGATGCCTCTCATTGAGTATCACGCATAGAACGCTCCTATCTTCCCAGGAATCAGCGTATGCTTCTGTTGTCATTTCTAGGTATGGACATTTGGCATCCTA
The DNA here is from genome assembly GCA_006508115.1 of Apiospora malaysiana. NCBI lineage: Eukaryota > Fungi > Ascomycota > Sordariomycetes > Amphisphaeriales > Apiosporaceae > Apiospora > Apiospora malaysiana. The sequence goes on along the minus strand of QUSE01000003.1, from coordinate 1,224,256 downwards.
TGAATGCAACAGAAGCTTGTGCATGCGCCTGCAAATGCATGCAATATTTGCCCGTCCATAAAATCAGACCCAAGCGCCGTATCTATAATGCTCTCATAATATTCTATAAAGTTCGTAAAATTCCGTATTAGACAGAAGGCCTCCATTTCTTGCGCCGAGGTGATCGTCGTAACGATGCCTCACTCATGTCGAGCGCAGACATCTCTTCCTCCAAGCCGCTACGATCAGTGAGCACCGACAAGATCGACCTCTCGATTTCGGTTCTGCCCTCCGTCAACTGCTCCGTGTCGATCCACCCAGACTCGACCGCAAACATGACAATGTCGCTGGCGCTGGCGAATCCGGGCACCGAGTCATCGGCCTCCGGATCGAGATGGGTCCAGAAGTCCTTGGTCGCTCGTTTGAACGAGTTCAGCTCCTTTTTCGGCCCCTGGAAATTGTCGACAAGGTACTCGTATATGTAGGCAAGCCACAGCACATTTGTATAGGGCTCATGTAGTGCCCAGCAAATAGGGCCGTCAATGCCCTCCTGATACGCAACCTTGTGGCCCTTGGGAGGTATGCATGTGCGGTCACCGTGCAATAAGAAGGATCGCATCTGCCTGTAGACTCGGCATTGTGGCGCGTGTTCGCTGGTGAATATGCTCAGGTCTCGCTCGAGGTCGTAAGCTATTGGCTCACTTTCCTCGAGTTCTGTATCTCCTCTGGCTCGAGATAGACCATAGTCTAGGATTGTAATTTCAAGACCCGAATGTCCGAAGAATGCTGCGGTGTCTCGGTCTTCGGGTAGGATAGGCTCACCCGTCTGCCTGACACACAAGTTGCCTTCATGCAAATCTCGGTGCTGTTTTGGTTAGTCTCATCGTTTGCCATCAAATTTAAAAAGAGCATGCCTACCTCGAACTCAACCTGGGCCTCTGCTCGAGCCAATGCAATGGCAACGTGGAGGAATATGTCCCACATCTGGTCTGTCGAGTTAAGGCTGAAATCCTCCAGGGCAACCCCAGCGTCCCCCAACTCGACGGCAAGAAATCGGGTGTCGTCTAAATATCGACTTGGTGATGGATAGAACTGAGCTCGACCTGGATCTTGACGTTTGGCCCTTTTCTGGAAGTTTTGATGGGTTTCAAGGAGCTCCCTGCAAGTCTTTCCCTGAACGATATACCTTTCTTTGTACACAACGAAGCCTGGGATATCAGCCAGCCATTCGGAGATCTTCAGCTCGCCCATCAAATCAGCCTCGGAATGGGGCTCTTCGTCGACCAAGCCAGACTTTTGCTGGGCTTTGGTCTGTGGCTTGATGGGCGATTCCATGCGAATGACTTTGATGATGCTGGTGCCTCTCTCATTGCTCACCCGGTACACCTCGGCATAGGAGGCCTCAGCAATCTTCACGATCTTATCGCCAGGTGGACAAACTTCGGTCCAATTCAAGACCCTCAAGTCCCCCTCAGGAACAAGAATCGCTAGCTCATCTTCGGTCTCCTGCAGTGGCTCATCAGGCTCTGGGGTGGGCTCTTGCACCAGCTGCTTTTCAGTCACTGGTGTTACTGGATTTTCTGGTATTATTTCTGCAGGCTCTGGTTCTGACTCCGGCTCCGGCTCCTGCTCTGGTTCTGGTTCTGGCTTCTGCTCTGGTTCTAGTTCTGGCTCTGGCACTGGCTTCTCCTGTTTCTTTCTCGTCCTAGTGGACCGACCAGATTTCCGCGTAGGCAGTGGAGTCAGACTATTCTCATCCTGCAATTTGACTTGGTCAATCTTTTCTGCCAGGTCTTTGATGTCTTCCTCATCACTGCCCTGAACAGGGCCAGCGTTTGTGGGTGCTGCCCGCACCGGCGTCTGAGGCAGTTCGACAAAGAGCCGTTCTGCTTTTGACCTGGCGTTGCGCTTCCCGTACTTCCGAACAGCTGGCTGCTTCGACATGGCGTAAAGTTGAGCAGTACTTCTTCATGAGTCATGCATGAGTTTATGAGTGCAGTGGCATGGCCAGTGTCGTCGCTACGAGTCGATAAAGTGAACGACATCTGAGGATGGGCTTTCAACTCGTATGGTTGGCGGAGCAACAGCATGAAAGACGTTGCGTGCGTTGAAACGTCAAGCCACATGCACACACACACACATTCACAGCCACTTCCTGTAGTGGCGTAAGCTTGCTGTCACCTAGCAAAGCAAAGAAATAAGGATTTTTGCCATGCATCATGTAAGCGAAGCTAAGCGAAGGTGTTTTCTCCACAGCTGCTTGCACCCTTTGGAAGTTTGGAGAAGCTGAAGGTGGAGAGAAGCAAGAGCTGATAGGAGCTCTCCCCGATTTCGTGAGCCGTGCACTCTCCCCCCAGACCACACTAGACACCTATTCTGTAGTTGTCTCGTGTCAATTGATCGCATCGCATCGCATCTCGCAGCAATTGGTCGAGAGCGACACCACGCCAGCAACCATGGCCAACTTCCTGAAGAACATTGTTGGCACCAAGTCGTCTGAGACGGCTGTGCCCTCGGCTGATTCAGGTATGAGACGCACCACCAACATCCATCATCTACCATCATGATCCATCGTGCATTGGCCGGACGTAGAACTGACAATCGCGCGCGCTTCTTGTAGACTTTGCCGACTTTGCTGAGGCCCCTTCGCCAACACCCGTTGCCTTCGACTCCCCCGGCGCCACTCTCGGCAGCCCAGGCGCCGTTGCCACCCCGTTCACAAAATGGTATAATATCCACGAACGCCACAGCATCTCCGAGTTCAAGGCCGAGGGCGCCATCCTCCTGGCCATGGTCTTTGTCTTCACTCTGCACTTCATCGGCTCGCGGTCCAACAAGGCCAAGGCTAAGGCATGGGCTAAGGCGCATACCCCGGTGCTTGCCAGCGAGTTTTCCCTGGTTGGCTTCAGTGGTGTCCCCAAGCCCGATGTCCAACCCGACGAGATCTTCAAGCAGAAGAGCTTGTTCGAGTTCTCCACATACGCCACCGGCCGCCAGAACGTGGCCTTTACCGATGTCAAGTTGACCCTGAAGAAGCGCTTCAACCCGCTCATGACCTTTGTCGAGACGGCCTCGGGCTTCTTCTGGGAAAGCTTTTCCACCCCCGAGGACATCGCTGAGGCCATCACCTACCCCTTTGACGGAAGAGAGGCAGCCATCGTCCCTGCTATGCCCGGCGCTGCTGAACTGCGCGCCAAGGACCAGAAGAGCAACTACGATGGTTTCGTCTGGGCCATTGTCAACAAGGAGAAGATGAAGAAGCTCCGTGAAGATCGCTATGACCTCTCTATCACCTTCACCAAGGACACTGCCAAGCTGCCTAACTACCTGACGGTTATGAGCGAAAGCGCCGAGATCACGGATACGCTTCTCACCAATGACCTTATCACTGCTGTCCAGAAGGCCGGTGATTTGTTCGAGTACTTGATCATTAGCGATCAGCCCATTGACAAGCCTGTCAAGTAAGTGATTTGCAATTGACCGTATCTCAAAGCAGATAGGCATTGGTTACACCGTATACTGACGATTGATACTCTAGGATTGATGAGACTACGCCACGAAAGCGCATTTACTTAAAGTACAAGCTTCCTTCGGACAACAACTACGATCAGCTTACCCCGCTGTTCAATGTGTTCCTGCGATTCCCGGACCATCTGGCGGCCTCTGCTCATTTTAGAGCTGAAGTGCTACGCAAGGTCAGGACCGTTCGCGACGAGCTGGTCAAGACCATTCAGAAGAATGACGAAGAGGAGAAGGCCGAAGAGCGAGCCCTGGAGCGTGACAAGCAACGCAAGGCTAAGCGCGACGCTGAGCTCAGCCAAATGGACGCCAAGACCCAGAAGAAGTTCCTTGAGAAAGAGCGCGAGAAGCAGATGCGCAAGCAGTCGAAGAGACAGACAATGCGGGCCTAAGTCGAGACCCTGGTCAAAGTCTCTGGGGAAGCCATAAAAGCGTTGTATACACAGGTATATTTTGGGCAGAGTGTATCAATAAGGGTTGCCGCTATGGGTTTTTTTTTCCACATCAGGTCGATCGGGAGAGTTAATAACATATAAGTCGCCATGCTATGAGTCGGCGCATCACCATAGTCAAATGTACAGTCGATCATCCCTTGTCACCTAGATGATCAACAACCTCATCGAAGGCCAAGAATAAATTTCTTCAAAAAAAACAACTCCAACAGTTACTGTTCACCCAGGTAGATTAGGGGTAAGTTCCAGGATAAAAGAAGTTTGCTCACTCCCTCAGGGGTTTCATACAGAATTGGGTATGGAATCAACGTGGGGGTCAACGCCTTATTAGCCCAGTAGGCGGCAAGATGTAGGAACCCGTCGAACCAGGCGAATATCCAGAAAGGCGATGATGTCAAATGTGCGCAACGTGTGAATCTATTAATTAAACCAGGCCAACCCCTTATGCGACCTTGATATTCAGCATGACTTGACCAAAGAGCCGCCTACTGGATAAAGCGAATAGCGTGTGTACTACTTCTGCGTACAGCATGCAGCTGGCGCCCAAAATCCTGGATCGCGGGGTCATGACGGACACCCCACATTCCACTGGGCGCAATCAGTTGCCCTAGAACTTTCTATACACATAGCTTCTTCTTGCCCAGTTGCTCTGTCAGATACATTTCTCTTTCATCAACACAGAAATTGCAGGGCTGCCATATTTTCGTTAATTTGAAACTTGCAAGACTACATCCTCAAAGCTCCAGAACGTCGCCAAGATGCCGGTTGACTACAGTAAATGGGTAAGCTAAAGCTCCTGCGACTGCTAGCCATTCTCCTGTTCGCGTTTGCTAACCCGGCTGGCTTTGATCTCTCTAGGACGCGCTCGAGCTCAGTGATGACTCCGACGTCGAAGTCCACCCCAATGTCGACAAGAAATCCTTCATCCGGGCCAAGCAGAACCAAATTCACCAAGAGCGACAGGAGCGCAAGCTCCACATCGAGGTTTACAAGTACGAGCGGCAGGTCAACGATGGTCTCATGAAGCGCATATCGTCCCTGCTGGACGCCCTCAAGAGCCATGCCGCCGAGGCCGAGACACGGAACCCGGCCGAGGTCGCCTTTCAGGCCGTCATGGAGTCCGCCGGCAGTGCAGGCGATGACAAGCCGCCCAAGCGGCCCGAGGGCGTACACGGGTCCGAGGAAGAAATGCCCACCTACACCAAGATGATGGCCACGCTGCTGGACCAAGTGAATAAGGCGCTGGACGAGAAGAAGCCCGAGAACCGGTACACCGCCATGGTGGAGGAGATTGGCGAGCATCTCAAGAAGGTCCAAGACTTACAGAAAGAGCTCCTCCAGAAGCTCGCCGAGCTGGAGAAGGCGGACCAGGGCAAAATCACGAGCGAGACCTACCACGACGGTTTCAACAGCTCTCACGTCTCCAAGTCTCAGCCGGGTGACAAGGCCGAGTCGTCCAAGCCCGAACTGCTCAACCCCAACTTCAACATCAACCAGCCCACAGATACCAAGGCTGCCGCTGGTACCCCGGATCCGGATGATGACGAGGAGGTGCAAGCTTCTTTAGATGGAAAGAGGTTTGCCAACATCAAGCCAGCCGATTATCGCGAGAGCAACAACTTTATATCGGCACACCCGCAGATCTTATCAGAGAAGGAGCAGGACGGCATTCTGGTCATGGCCTTCGACGCCGAGCTCGAGGGCAAGGGCGACTTCGCCCGACAGTGCGTGCACCAAGCGCTGCTGCTGCAGTACTGCCGCTCCCTCGGCAAGGATGGCGTGCCCATGTTCTTCAAGCGCATCACCACCAAGGGTCACCAGGCGCAGGACGTCTTCTACAAGGATGTGTCAGAAACCTACGCACGCATTCACAACCGCTGCAAGGAGATCAACAAAGAGCGGGCCCAGGAGGCCGCGTCCGGTAACGCGGGCGTGGAGCAGATCCAGCTGCACGCGGTGGAGCCCGGCACGGTCATCAACATCCGGATCCCTCCGGCGGACAGCGAGGACGAGTCGGAGAAGCAGGGCCGGGCTATCTTCGAGAAGTTCGCCCCTGACATGCGCAAGGCACTCGAGACGGGCAGCCTGGATAAGGTCAATGAAGTCTTGGGCCAGATGAAGGTTGACGAAGCTGAGGAGCTAGTCGGACTTTTGAGCGAGGTAAGATTCCACCCCGACCCCTGTTGAGTCCGTGAACTCCTTAGGATGGCAAAATATGCTGACACACGTTTCAATGACTTTCAGGCCAATATTTTGAGTTTAGAGGAAGAGATTATCGATGCGACGACTGAGGACGGACAGAAGCATTTGAAGGACATGGAGGAACGGGCAGCCTTAGAGTCGTACACTGACGACCCGGAATAAGGAGGGCCATGGACTCAATTTCGCGCTCTTCTTTGCTATATTGTAACCCTGAGCCGGACCTTGACCACCAAGTCCTGCCCAGGCACAATCGTCTATATATAAGCTCGTATGAAACCTGAAGCCATAGCCAGTCTGCTCAAGGATCCTGCAAGCACCGAGAGCAGCGAATTGCTGCTGTCATTGTCATAGCCTTAGAAATATTAGGAGATACCTCTCTCAGACGAGGATGAATGAAGCTACAAACACGTAGAATGAAACTATAAAGAAGCCTTACGAGCAACGAGTGTACCTAATTGTAACGCATGGCTACTCAAATTATGAAGGCACTGGGCTAGTGACTCGGCCGATTGCTTTTTTAATAGAGGCAGTGTTTCCCACAGTGTCATTCAGCTCGTGTACTGGTGACACCGAACCAGTGGGTGGTGACATCGATCGAACAGCTTGGAGGGAGGCCGAGCTTGGCAGGTGCCAATACTCAAATACGAGCTATGGGCGTCTCACCACGACGGGTGATTTTCATGCAAACATTGAACACCGCATCTTTCAGCCTCGGAATTTGTGGCCAGTTACTGTACTACTGTAACTACTGTTAAGCGGCCATGTTAACCTTAGTCCTTGGCTTCTGAAGCCTTCGTGAAGAAAGTACGGAGGAAGGAAAGCCACCGAAATATTTGCAGGAGAATGACGCGGCCCTGGCGGCGGCGGCGGCGGCCGAAACAACGAAGCCTGAGCCTGATTGGAAAATAAAGGCTGCCTACCTGCACAGCCAGCCACCCGATTACTTATGTGTACTGAGTCTTGACTTGGTGTGACCTGAACTGACTTGACCTGACCCAGCAACCAATGACTGACGACAGCGGTTTTGACGTTTTGGCTAAGGGAAACCGGGGGAGACTGGGGAATGGTTACTGTGACGATTACACATGTCTGCATTCTATGTAGCGACTTACTGTAGCCTGTAGGTAGAAAAGTGTCGTGGCTGGTGTATGTTGATCTCTTGAATCTTTTGTTACCGAACAAAAATCGTAAACCCACATGGTTGATGGGGTTTGGGTTGTTAGCCACGTTAGCCAGAGGGAAAGCCTTGTTTATTCGATGCCGATCAGGGGATCTTGGGAATAAAGATGGAGGTTAGAGTGGTTAGGATGACATGGATGGACATGGATCGGGTTGGATCCAATCCATGGATGGCCAAGCAAAGTCGAACCAACAACTACCGGGCGGGACCCACTTGGACCTGGGCATTCAGGCGTTTCTGGGCGCTGGTTGCACGGCGTGACGGCGCTGGGCTGCAGCATAGTGGCAGCCAGCCGCGCGTTCTGCAGTTGCATTTGGACAGGATTCTTCCTCCTTCGTCTCATCATGCAGAGGCAGAGTTCTGGCAGAGGGCAGTTCGGGGATGGCGGCGGGCGATGGGCGGCTCTTGACACGCTCAGCTCTGACGCCCCTTTGGCCCCTCGTCCTCATTGGGTGACAAAGGACGATTTGATGAATCCAGTCTGCCAGTCACTGATGTTACTGACGCTGTCTGGCTGTTGTTGTTTTTCGTTTCTCAAACCTCGTTTTGCAAAACCTGGGAATCTGCACAGCCCTTCGGATACCCTTAAGCCCCACCACCCGCGCCCCCACCTCGTCACTGCTTTTGTTTGTGCGATCGACGTACATCTGCCCCAACTACTGCCCCCCCCCAATCATCAAGTCGACCAAACGACTGGTTGTCAGCCCGACAGCTCAGGGTCTTGGGGGTCTAGAATACGGGTTCTTCCCTACCAGTGCCTACCAGTGCCTGCCCAGATAAAGTGGTGGTTGACTGACCAGGGACTGACCAGCCCGGCTATTTACAGGGGTCTGTTGTTGACTGACGACTCTGCCATCATACTACTACGCTACTACGCAGGAAAAATGCAGGAAGTGTAGCCGATCTTTCTATTCTCTATCGAAACTAGCCACTGAAGACTGGCCCTGACCCATATTGTGTACTATATGTACACCAGTATGCAATAGAAAAAAGTGAATGGCTATGTAGGAAGAAATCCGAAGGTTGGTCTGGTCGGCCGGTTGCGTAGTTGCCACCATCACTTCACCTCTATCACGACCACACAGACAGGGGTAGCGGTGGCCAAGGCTATGCGCCGCCGCGGCTCTTGCTGCACTCAAACACAAACCCCCGGTCGATCACTTGGGGTGTGTCAAGTGTCAAGTCTAAGTGTGTGCGTGTGTGTCTTGGACCCTGGACTTTTTACTTAAGGCGAGTATATCCTTCGTCCCGGGGCCGCCAGCCAACGTAGGTGCTTTCTTCTCTCGTTTGCTCTCATATCTCTTTCTTCGCCTTATAGCTACTCTGCTTTCTTGCTATATTGGTCGTTTGAAGTATTCTCTCAAATCTTTTAGCACAGCGAGCTGTCGATCTCTTTGCTGTTCGGATAGATAACATCCTCATCCGTTTATACTTCCCCCACAGTAGTTCAAACATCACTACACGCAGTATGCTGCCTTCGCTACCGAGCCTCGTGGCTTCGTTAGCCCTCCTCACATCCACAGCCTACTCTCTACCCCGAAACGTATTAAGCGGGAACGATGGCGGAATCACTCTCTCAGCGCCGTCATCCATAATCGGGATGCCAGCAGCGAAGCGGGAAACAGCATGCAACAACTCCCCGGACCTCTGCAGCAAGTCGTACTCTCAGGTCACTCACATGGGCGCCCACGACGCCGCCTTCCTGCGCGACGCCTCGACGGACAACTCCATCGCCGGGAACCAGTACTTCAACGCCACCCTCGCCCTCGACGCCGGGCTCCGGCTGCTGCAGGCCCAAGTCCACAACAAGAACGGCGCCATTCAGCTCTGCCACACGACGTGTGACCTGCTTGACGCCGGCCCGCTCGAGGACTGGCTGGCCAAGATCAAGGGGTGGATGGACGCGAACCCCAACGAGGTCGTGACTTTACTGCTCGTCAATGGCGACAACCAGGACGCCGCGTCCTTCGGCGACGTTTTCACCAAGGCCGGCCTCGACAAGTACGGCTTCGCCCCTACGGGCTCTTCCGGCTGGCCCACGCTGCAGAGCATGATCTCGTCCAACAAGCGCCTTGTGACCTTCATCGCCTCCATCGAGGCCTCGGCCGCGCACCCCTACCTGCTCCCCGAGTTCGCGCACGTCTTCGAGACGGCCTACGAAGTGACGTCGCTCGCCGGCTTCAACTGCACGCTCGACCGCCCCCAGTCGGCGGGCTCCGCGACGGCGGCCCTGCAGGCCGGCCTCCTGCCGCTGATGAACCACTTCTCGTACCAGGCGCTGAGCTCGGCCATCATGTTCCCCAACGTCGGCGACATCGACACGACCAACAGCCCCTCGACCGCGACGACGGGCGCGCTGGGCCTGCACGCCCAGACCTGCCAGACGCAGTGGGGCTCTAAGCCCGTCTTCGTCCTCGTCGACTTCTGGGACCACGGCCCCGCCCTCGACACCGCCGACAAGCTCAACGGCGTCCAGGGCAAGACCACGGGCCGCTCCACCCCCGCCGGCGCCGGCGGCAGCAACAAGAAGAACAGCGCCGGCAGCACCAACGTAGGCACCGTGGCCAACCTGGGCACAGGCCGGGCGGCTTTGGTCGCGTTCTTCATGGCGGCTGTCATATTGTTTTAAATAAGTAAAGCAACCAACAACATGGGAATGGAACGAATAATAGATGATGGAACGGAAAGGATCTGGGGAAAACAAAATATGGGATGGATCTGAGCCTTTTGTTTTACTTTCTTCTTTTTAGCATAGCGGGCGGCGTTCACTTTTTCACATTTTGAAGCCTGGAAATCGGATCTGTTTGCTGGTATGGCCAGCCAAGATATGGAGGGAAATACAGATTGGTGGTCAAAGGTGCACGAGCTATGATCTTGTTATAGCAAGATTGGACATAATCAACAACTTAGCTTGGGGAGGCCCTGGGAAAGGGACAGGTTAAGATATGACGGCAAAAAGTCGTCAGACCCAGAAGTCTAGTAGTAGATAGATACTCTACACATAGGAATCGATCCAAAAGTCGAACTATACGAATGATGCATTGCCGATGTGACACTATTCAGACCACGGATTCACCAGAGGCATATCACAAGGAACAATTCAGTTTCGAACTTCGATTGCAACAAAATAACGTTTATTTCCCTTAGTTATGAGATGCTTTTTGGTATCCTTTTAACACCAACCAATGAACACACATACACACCTATAATGATAATTACACTACTCGTCGTCACCCTCGTCAGCAGCGGCCTTGGAAGCCTCCCTGCTCTTAACCCACTCCTGAGCCATGGCCGATACCTTCTCCCGGCTACGGCCATCTCCGTGCTTCTCCTCCCAGTCGGCCCAGCGCTTGAACCACTTCTTCGCCTGCCGGGGCTTGAGGGCGCCCTTGCTCTTGACGGCGCGCGCAAAGATATCGCGCACGACGGCCTTGTCCGGGTTCTTGGCGGCGGCGCCGCTTGTCTCGTGGTCGAGCAGCTGGTTCCACAGATCGAAGCGCTTGGGGTACGACGACAGCAGGCCCTCGAACATGGTGCGACCCAGCTCGGGGTTAGGGTGGGCCGAGGTGAACTCGAGACCCGCGAACTTAGTCACCAGCGGGAGGTGGGCGTGGGCCGGCAGTGCCTGCGTCGCGCGCGCCGTGAGGGCGCGGCAAGCCTCGGGGTCGTTGCGTACCGAGTGCAGCCAGTGGCCGTAGTTGTACCAGACCTCAGGCGACTTGCCGCCAAACTTCTTGGTCAAAATCTGGAAGAGCTCATTCGCTTTCTGTATAGAGGAGGCTCGTTAGTAAATGAGACCAGACACGGGACTAGGTAAACTGTGAGTAGGTACTTACGTCGTTCTTGTCTTCTTGAATATAGATACTGGCGACGCGCTGGTAGACCTCCTGCTGGTCGTTGACTTGGAGAGCGCGCTTGAAGACTTCGTCGACGGTCTCATCCGTGCCGAAGCGAATTTCCAAGTTGAGATACGCGATCCAGGCGTTGAGTTTCTCCGTCTCTTCGGTGCTGTTGATCGTGGTAATAGCACGCTCAGCAACCTTGCGGGCTCCGGCCAAGTCGCTCGACTGCATCTGGTACGCCATGTACTCGATCCACAAGCGTGATGAGTTGGGCCGTCGGTTAAGAAGTTGCTCGTAATCGGCCGGGGTTCGGGGACCGAAAGCATCCAGGTCACCGCTCTTGTCGGTCTCGACTTGAGCCTTCTTCCGCTTCTTCTTCTTGTCCGCGGCGGCGTCCTCGTCAGCTGCGGAGGCACTACCGTTCCGCTTATCCAGAGCGTTGGCGTCCCAGTCGAAACCGCCAGCATCAAGTCCTTCCATCTCATCGGCATCCACATCACCCATGACGACATCTTCATCGTCGTCTTCGTCATCCTCCTCATCCTCGTCTTCAGCGCTGTCCTCGCCATCATCATCGTTGTCATCTTCGTCGTCGAAGTCCTCGTCCATGTCGTCATCACTAAGGTCGTTCAGTGCTACAGCGGCACCGCCAACATCATCGTCGTCGCTCATGTCCGTGACCTCGTCCTCGTCCACGAAGTAGGAGGGCTTCAGACCAAAGTTGATGCGCTTCTTCTCCAAATCAACCTTGAGAACGAGTGCCTTAACGGCGTCACCCTCGCTAAAAAGCTTCCTCGCGTCTTCGACGGCGTTTTCGGCCATTTCACTCCTGTGACAAAGTCCACTGACATTGGCGGAATTATCGACTAGGATGAAAGCACCAAACTCCTCGGCTTTGCGGATTGTGCCGGTGACAATTTGGCCCTTACGGAAATCCCGAAGTTGGAGGACTGGTGTATAGTCCTTATCCACTACTGACGCCTTGAGACTCATCTGGATGTGCCCAGTCGCCGGGTCGATCGATACGATCCGCCCCTTAACAACTTGGTCGACCTGGTAAGCGTCTTTCCACTCCTTCAAGAAGCTGTCGGAGAGGTCAGAGACCCGAACCATAGCCACAATATCGCCACCCAGGTTGATGAATAATCCCTTGTCCGAGACATTCTTGACGAAACCTCGAATGATCTCGCCAACATTCAACTGAGATGTTTGGGTGATTTCTCTATCCTTGACTTCGGTTTTCTTGTTTAATACCCTCGATTTGCGGGTTGAAAGGCGTATCTTCTTATTGGGTTTGTCGACGCTTACTACCGACACCTGTATGATGCTGTTTTTCTCGAACCCAGATGGGTTTACCTCATCATAGTTGTCGCTAATGTCGGGAAGATGTATGGGTCCTGCCACGGCGTCGCTCAGGTGAACTATGACTTGTCGCTCAGTAACCTTGGTGACACGTGCTGGGAGAACCCAGTCCTTCTTGATCTTCTTCCAATCTACTTTAACACTGTTGCGCGATGTGGAGGAGAGGGCAGACAGCTCAAGGCGACCCAGGCTCTGGTCAATTGAAAGCACCTTCACAAGGAGGGCGGTGCCAACTGGATAGTTCTTGGGGAGGTTCTCCAGCACGGCCATGTCGTCCGAGATTTGAAGGAACTTGATTCTGCCTCGCACATTGGGCGACAGGTTCACCCACAGTGCCCGCTCTTGGATGTTGTTGACAAATGCGACGTGTGTTGATTCGGCTTGAACAGTCTCGTAAGAAAGCTGCTCGGTGCTGCCATCCTTCAGGTCACTAGGTTTGGCGGACAGCTCGAGAACCGAATGGGTCGACCTGTGAGAAAAGGGCAAGAAGCGGTGGTTCTTCGCATCATGTACTCCCAGAACCCGGACAGAAATAACCTGGTTCTGTTTGAACTTGCTCAGGGGCGATTTTTTGTTTTCGATCTCGTCGAAAGTGTCGAAAACTTGTGACACATCGACACGACCCTGGATGTTGTCGGCTAGTCGTACATTAAGTTGGGTGTTTTTGATCGACGCAATCCTCGCTTTGGTGATCATACCAACCACGACGTCGTCAAGGGTTGTAATAGCAGTATCCACGGGATTCTCGGCGGTGATAGCGAGATCGGCCTTTTCCTTGGGCTCATTGATCTTCTTCTCCTCCTTCTCTGATGACGGGAGACCGACAACTATGCGACGGTAGTCATTGTCAATTGAGGTAATCTGAACCAGCAGAGACTGGTTCTTCTCCATGCCAAAGTCAGTGACTTTCTGTGCCTCTTGAGGAAGTCTGGACTTGGGCAGCAGCGCAGCGAGCTGGCCAGCGAATTGAACAAAGACTGCTGTTACTGTGATGTGTCGGACAAAACCTTGGCGAAGCTGGCCAACCTTAGCGTCCTCAAATGAGGTGAGAAGGTTTCCATCTTGAGCGGCCTTCACCAATGAGGGCTTCTTGCTGAGACCGAGGAAACGTTTGCCCTCGTTCTTCTCAATGACAACGAGTTCAGCGAGGGTCTGGCCGACATGGATCTTTTTCAGGGTCGACTGGTTCTTCTTGCTGGATCCGTCCGTGAGCTGACCGGCAGCCAACATGGCCTTCAGAGAACTTCCAACCAGTTCCACAAAAATGTGGTCTTCGGTCTTCTGAACAACCTTGGCAGACACAACGGCACCGATGCTCAGTTCTTTGAGAGCCATCTGCTTCTCGAGTCCAAAGGCGCTAGGGTCCTTGCATGAGACATAGAGCTTGTGAGCTTCAGCATCGAAGTTCAGTACATGCACATCAACCACCTGTCCTACACGGAAGTGTTCCTTTGGATCATGGATATAGGCCTCGCTCATCTCCGAGACTGGAAGGAATCCTCGAAGCGACCCATAGAACTGGACAATGGCACCCTTAGGGAGAACATTGATGATGGTAGCCGGGACCTGCATCCCGACGATCACCTGGTCGAACGATTTGAGCGGGACAGCCTCAGAGTTGAGAAGGGTCTTCTTCAAGGTAAGGCGGATATGTCGTTTTATCGGATCAGTAGAGAGAACGCGAGCCTTGACTTTCATGCCTTCCCTGAACTTCTTTTCGGGGTGTTGTAATTTGATATCGGCAAGATGCATCTCGGGGACGAGCCCGCTGATGCCTTCCGCGATCTTGACGAGTAAGCCATCGACACCGTTTTGTCCGACAATGAGCTTCTCAATGACACCATGTACAATACCGCCGACAGGCACGTCCTGGACGCGTAGGAAGGGCTGATCCAAGATTTGTTTTTCAAATGAAAGCTGGAACATGCCGTCCACGGGGTTGTATCCGACCACTCTTCCCTTATGAACTGCGCCTAGTCGATAGGGGCCAGTTGTTTGGGACAGCATATCAACCTTGCCGTCCTTCAGTCTTGATATATGGACGAAACCGGGGACTCCCTTGACTCCAATCTCAACAAAAACGCCCACTTCGGGCTCGACCTTGGTGACGGTACATTCCTCAACCAAGGCTGATATCGAAAGAGCATCGAGGGGGGACTTGCTTGAGGATCCATCCACGGTCTTCGGCCGCAGTTTTGTAACGTGTTCGAGCATCGAGACACCAAGTTTGGGATCTGAAGATGTGGGAAAGTTGCAGATGACACGAGCCTTGACCTTTTTGCCGACCTTGTACTTCTCCTCAAGATCCACTGCTTGAGGTCCAGCGCCAGAGTGAATTAGATCTGCCGTCACATCTAGAGAACCCATAACTTTGCCGGCCAGACCACGTCCAGAGATTTCGTTTACCATCAGCTCAACAGCAGTACCGGGAAGGAATGTGTTGATGGTGGTGGCGTCAGATGGAACATTCTGTACCTGGTCGATTTTCTCCTTCATAGTCGTAAGTTGAGCAACCTTTCCACTCTTTGTCAGGACCTGGCATAATATAACATTTCCTGGCTGCATGCTCTCTTCTGGTATGGCCTTATCCAGCTCCTTGCGAGATAAGAACCCTTGCTTCAACTCCTTCAGGCCCAAGTCCATCACAAAGCCGTGGTCCTCGACACTGGCCACGATAGCCATGACTGTAGCGTTTGCGACAAGGTCTTGGTTAGACATGCCAGTATTTGTGTGCTCCGGTCGGAGAGACAGCTCGATATGCCTCCGGGGTTTCGTAGAGGCCTCGGTAGACTCATCGACAGTTGAAGTAACGTAGGCGCGCAAGTACTGTCCGACAGTGAACATCGACTTCAGGTCGACCCCACCGTCTTGGCTCTCCTCATCTTCTTCGTCGTCTCCAGCAGCCTCAGCTGCGATTCTTTCGTTCAGGGTATCGGAAATAGCGGTAATGGAAACATGACCAGCGAGGTTGTTCGGCAAAGCTAAGGCGACACCAAGGGGGTTGATCTCAGTGACTTGCGCAAGCACTAATGAACCCTTAATAAGACGTTTGTAGTTCAAACTCTCAATGCGGACATGGTCGTCGTCGTCGGCGGCGGTCTTGCTTTGTTTGCTGTCTTTAAGCTGGCTCTTGGACTTCTTCTTCTTGACGGCCTTTTCGGTCTTCTGGCCTTTGCCAGATTCTTGCTCGAAAAGAACATCCTGCCTCGCCTGGACTTGAATTTGCTTGTGCTCCAGGGGCGTCAGAACACTTCCACCACCTCGGGGGAAGAGAGGTTCCTCCTCTTTCAATTTTGACAGCTTTGGGACGACTGGTTTCGAGTCGGTGGAATTGGCAGGCTTCGTTGTTGGCTTGGATGAGCCTTTGGCACCCTTGTCGCCTGCGGCGGATTTGGAAGGGCGAGCGTCGCCATGGGTTTTGACTGCCTTGGATGTAGCAGCAGACGAGCCGCTAGGGGCGTCTTTCCGCTTTAAAGAACTCATGTTGTGGTGACGAAAGGCGGAATTCGAACTTCGCCTAACCTCGAGATGCAGAAGGCCTCTACAGTAAAAAGCGTCTGAAAATCACTAAGAAAGTTATCATGGGCAACAGCTCCACTAAAATTTTCGCGATAAGAGAAATGCATGCTTGATAAGATAAACTACTAGTACCGGGTATCAATCAAAGGCCCCCCTGTCTCAAAGAAAGCTTCACTGCCAAACTGCACACGGCCTGTAGCGGCCCAGCTGGACGTCCAGTGCCTAACCGTTAATGAACGGCCTCTAAGGCTCTGCCCCTCCTCAGCTGATAAAGCGCATGGATCGCTGTAGCGCAGTGCCCGTGGCTTGTGCAGCCTCCACTCAGAACACCCGGTGACGTTGGTGACTGGAAGACGCAACGAGCACAGGAGCGCAGGCACGTCAAGCGAGGCACCTATTTCACCTGAGAGAGTTTAATGAAACAAGCATAACATCCATTTCCTATGAAGTAATCAAATCAGTCCATCGACTTCCAAATGTTCCCAATTTTATCATAATCCGATGAACTACATCATCATGGCTTCAAGAAAGCGCCCGCGACCAAATCCTCCGGAGCCCAGCGCTGCAAATACAACCAGCTTGCCTGTGTCACTTGTATCTCGGCTTACAGGTAGTAGTAGGCGAGACAGGAGTGCTTCCCAACCCAGCGACCCTACAGCCTCGACATCGTCAATAGCGTCATCGACAACCGCAACCTCATCTTCGCCCCATGATGCATCACAACCTTCGCAAATGCAACGAGAGGGGACAAATGAGTCGCAAATTCCCCAAAACCCGAGTTTAACATCTATCAAACAGGTTGGTTCTCTTACCTGCCAACCCTCACCACAGGAGGATACCGCGCGCAGGATGATGCATACTAACAACAGATAATTGAAGCCACGGAAGAGCCGCAGCTGGTATGGCTCCCTAGGGAGGAAATCCGCACCGATAACCCAGGTGGCTCGAGAAACCATCATGGGTGGTACCGTGAAAGGGAGCGCGTTAGCCGACTTTAGTCGATACGACACCAAAAGGTCCCAGGACACATCCGGTGACTCCGATACCCAGTCTATCAAAACACTTCCGAAAGTAACCGAAAGCGAACCGCAGTTCAACGGGGAAAATGACTCGAAGAAAACAGCAACAGGGAGCGCGACGTCAACGGGAAAGGAAGGGAAGATTGAGAACTCGGCCGAAATGCCTGCCCAAGAATCAAATCAAGGGGCGCCAGGATCCTCGGTGCTGTCCACAACTGCTACGCCTTCCGAGCAAACAGTAGCATCTTCTGGATGGTTCGGTGGATGGCTAGGTGGTTATGCAACACAGAACACCCACAAGGACGCTGGCCAGACGAACAAGACACCTACAGAAACTCAAGTACCGACGACGGCAGTCCGCGAAGAAACACCAACAGCTCCCCAGGTTGAAACCTCGCAGCCAGCACCATCAACTCCAGCCCAGAGCAAACCAACGAACTCATGGTTTGGTTGGGTTGGCTACGGTGCTTCCGCCATCACCAATGACGAACAAAAGGAAACCAGCCTCAAGCAATCACAAACCAACAATATAAAGGAAGGCGAAGATACAATCATGACCGATGCGCCTCCAACGTCTCCCCCGCCCGCTGCAGGATCTACTTGGGCTTTCTGGTCCCGGGATTCTGGGTCTAATGCCAATGGGAAAGCAACCGCCGCCCCGGAGCAAGGAGAACTGGCTGTCATCGGCGACGGCTCTGAATCAAGTCCCCAGCGCTCAGCTGCCTTGGATGTCGGTGATACCGCAAAGCCAAAGGAACCACCATTGAAAAAGGGATCGAGGGACATGCAAATCAAGGGTCAGAAATCTATCCGCCCCGAGTCCATAGATATAGACAAGACCGGATCGCCCAGACCAAGTACGCCTACCAACAAGACCACCCCTGCTAGACCAGACACACCCACATCCGTCAAGTCAGTGCCGGCGCCAAACCTTCTGCTCCCAGCATTTCGGCATACGTATCAAATGCACCAGAACCCTTCTATCCTTAAGCAGATCACCCAACTTCTCCTGAGGATACAGCAACCACCTCCTCGCCATGCTTACCTTGTCAAGGAGCCTCCTCGGATCAAGAAAGCTATTGCTATTGGGGTTCACGGTCTCTTTCCGGCTTCTTTCTTAAGGCCCATGATTGGTCAGCCAACAGGGACCTCGATCCGATTTGCCAATCATGGTGCCGAAGCGATCAGAAGATGGGCGGACAGTCACGGATGTGCAGACTGCGAGATCGAGAAAGTCGCTCTCGAAGGCGAGGGCAAGATTGGTGACAGAGTGGATAATCTCTGGAAGCTGTTGCTAAATTGGATCGACCATATTCGAAAGGCTGACTTGATTCTCCTTGCATGTCACTCACAGGGAGTGCCTGTCGGAGTTATGCTTGTTGCCAAGCTCATTGACTTGGGCATCATCACGACAGCGAGAATTGGAATCTGTGCTATGGGTAAGACCTTCGTATTCTGCGAATCTATGGTACTTTTATCTAACTTCCTATGCAGCAGGAGTATGTCTGGGCCCGTTCCCTGACTATAAATCCGGCATGGGAATGCTCATGGGCTCGGCCGCTGAACTTTGGCAGTTTAGTGACCCAGAAAGCGAGGTCAGCAAACGCTATGAGCACTCTTTACGAATCGTGCTCGAACGCGGAACGCGGATCACTTACATTGGCTCGATTGACGACCAGTTGGTCCCGATGGAGTCGGCTGTTTACTCGCCTGCCTCACATCCATACATATACCGTGCTGTGTTCATCGATGGGCGACTACATGCCCCTGATTTCATAGCCCATTTGGTAGGGTTTGCGCTCAAGCTTCGCAACTTGGGAATATCTGACCAAGGTCTGATTCGCGAGCTATCTGTCGCGTTGGCCGGTAGCTTATACTCGGGCGAAGGGCACTCCCGCCTCTATGATGACGAGTCGGTATACGAGTAAGTATCTCAGCCTCTAACTTCAGACCTGATAGTGTCTAACATTTCAACAGTTTGTCAGTCTCCCACGCCCTGGAAACGACAGTCGTCAATAACGTCTCGTGCAACATCGAGAAGCACACCGGACTGACTTCCCCCAATCCTTACGTCCTACCTTGGATTATGCGGGGTTTACTGGAAGAGGATATTGTCAAGACGGAGCTCTCGGCCGAGACGGCGGATTTACTCAAGCAATTTGACGATTGGAAGCCGGTGACGAAAGCACTGAAGGATATTAAGTTCCGACTAGAAGCGGTGCGATCTAAGCTATGAAAGCTTATCATTCCGTTGGGTTCGGAGAAGCTAGAAACAGGTTAGACGACTAGAGCGAGCATACATAGAGTTTGGGCGTGCAGTGTGTATTGTACAAGGATGAGTTTTTGATTCAATGTTCGGCGTTGGGCAGCATGGCGGAAAGGAATACCCTGGCTTTGGATGGATTGATGGTTTATATCGGATTCAGCTAAATACTCTGAAAGCCCCTGGAGATTGAAAGGGAAACGCTACAATAATAATATCACTATCATAGATTGTCATACGACGAAGTTGCCTCCTATTCTTCATGTCAATTCGAGTCAATGGCTACCTAGGTAGTGGATGGCTTATGTAGAGCGTTACCCCTGGGCATCCTGGCATTCTAGCATCCTGGCAACTGGCCCACCAATAAATGATTTGGTTAACTCCGATTTCCGATCACCGTCCGGTCCCAACGCCGGAAGGAAGCGTTGAGCCAAGACTACTCGACTCTGACAGGTTGGGAGATGGTACTCTACTTTCACTATCGACAAGCTTAACACGTACTTGCGGCTTGTTAGCTCCACGAAGGAATCGCGGCAAAATACACGACTGGCTGGCACGTCAGCGAAAATATAGAAGCCGATCGCAATAGATTAATTTCTTCGTCTTTTCCGATTTAGTTTCTTTTTCGCCGCCACTTGTAGGCCCCCAAAATTCACAGTCCTAGGGTCAGCTAGACCCATGGCCTGATAGGTAAGTACTTGGCTGTTAGCTGGCAGATACTGTAATACGGAGCTTTGGAGTACTTCTTCACCTTAACTTAAACAGTACCTACCTACCTGGTAGTGCCCCAGTCAATGAGCGCAACATAGTAGTACCTACAAAGCAGCTTTTGATGGGCACTGGGGTTTTCTCCCGGAGAAAAAGAGACGACTGTTGTGTTGATTGACGTATTTGTAATTACCTCCTAATCGTTGTAAGGGTCTATCGAATTTACCATTCCCAAAATCTGCAGTGGACCTCGTCATTTGAGAGGATTGGTGGATTAGGTACAGAGCAGGCTGGCCCCTACCACCTACGGCTCCTCCACTCTTGACTTTCGAGGTTAAACGCTTGCAGCCAGATAGCTACTTGTAAGTAGATTGATGAGAGTGACGTGCATCCCGCGCTAACACTCGACTTTCAAGGCTTCCCCGGGCAATCTCCTTTCATGACCCTGGGGGTTACTTCCACCATTAACCATACAAAATCGCTTGGCATCTCGACAGATGCGCTATATTGGTCGTTCTAACCTTCCCGAGTATGACTTTATAGCTGCATGCTGGTCTGGACATTGCATCGATACACTGCCCGGCGAATCTCCAACTAGATACCGATCTCCCATCAACGGCCCGGCACGCATGCTGCTGACATAATTAGAAACGCGCCAGGGAACAGAATTGGTGGGATCATGAGGGAAGGCGAAAGCTCGACGAATAACGACGTCAGCGCGGATCGAACCGGTCGCCCTTGGTCTATGCCCAACCTGTCCTCTGAATAGCAGGCAAAACCACGGGGGCCGCGGCCGACGAGGAGAGTAGGGGAGCAGAGCAGCCGCTTGCCGCCATGGCTCTACTCAACCCGACCTTCATCTTCGGCGTCCTTGTCCTCCTCTACATCTCGTCCTTTGTCATCTTCGCCGTCCTGCGCATCGTCACCGGCATCTCGATCCAGCGAATAGGCTACTTCTCCCTACGCCGACTCGCCTACACCCCCAAAGATGGCATCAAGATCGAGATTCGGGGGCTCGGCCTCAACGTCCACCGTCCGACCTTCTCCCAGCCTACCTGGCTCAGCATCGTCGTCAACGAGCTCGTCGTCACCGTGGATATCAAAGAGCTGGAGGGGCACAAGGACTCGGACGACGCCGACACCGGCAACGATAGCGATGGCGGAAAAATGGCACCCCCTCGAGTCAAGAAGCCAGCGCTGAAGAACCCTCTGCCCCGCCGGGCCACCTTTGGCGTAGCGCGCAGCGAGACCTGGAAGCAGTTGACGCGCGTAAAAGAGAGGATCAAGAGGCTGCACAGGAACATACACTGGCTTCGCATGGTCGACGTGGTTGCCACCGATTCGACCATCAACGTGTTGGACGTGGGCAATATACAATGCGGCAGCTTCACCGTCGCTGTAGACACTCGACATAAGATGGTGGACAGGGCACGATTTTTCTTCCAGAGCAGGGCAGGCATCAACCGTCAGAAGCAACAGGCCGAGTGGATTTTCACACTGCGGAGTGTCTTGTTCCAGGCCAAAGGCAGAGAGGCCTCCGAGGTCCTCGACAATGCCGTGCTCAACATCCATGGATTCCTCTACGAAAACCTGGACGGGCTGCGCGATGCGGCCATAGCACTTAAGTTAGGCCGCGTTCACGTTCCATACGACGATGTGCAAGTCGCAACCGAGCGCTACCAAAGGCTAAAACGGATCTACTCGAAAGATTACCAGACCGTTGAATCTATGGAGGTCTCGGTGGACAAAGTAATCCAGGAGCTCGATCATCCAGGGAGTACAGATCAAGAAATCATGCAAGCCGTTACAGATTCCAAGGAATTTGTGAGCTCCATTCTTCGGGGCATCAAAGAAGTCCAGTTTGCTGTCAGTCTAGTCGGTCTCACCAAAAAGATCGAGACTGTCAAGACCTCCGGGTCGCCTTTAGTCATGAATGCTTCCATGAAAGAGGTGGGCGTGGACCTACATCGGTTAGATCCCAAGTCGCCGGCACACCGAATGTATTTCCCGTCCAAAGATATCGCACACGAGGCCCTCCTAGCAGCTCTCTCCATCTCCGTGGGGCTTGATGACGGGCAAGGAAAACCAGAAAAGATAGTCTATATCCCTATGGCCACTACGACTGTCAAAACGACGTTACCGTCCAAGACTGTAGAGCTTACCGATGATGGTAGCGCCGAAGAGAAGAATGCGAATATTCTGTTCGCAAACTCGGTGGTAACATCGCCCTCTGTTGATTTGGATCCGAAGCATCTTCCAGTTCTCCTCGCTCTTCTTCGGCCTAAAGCGAAAGCACCAAAGACGAAGGCCCAGGAGCGACATATGCTGATTTCGCGCCTGTTACCAAAAGCAAATGTTAAGTTCACAATGCACGAACCCGTTTTACGCATTGCTCTCCCCCCTGTACAAAAGACAGATGACCCCGACGATTTCGATCTTATAGTTTCTTCAATATCCTCGATTTCGTTAGACCTTGAATCATTTCACTCTGCCGTCGAGGATCAGCACTACTCCCTGGTCTCTCAAACGCGTCTTCAAACCCACCACCTCTACTACCAGACCACACAGGGGAACCGGTTCGACTTGGTTGATACTGAGTACTTCGATCTCAAGGTAACCCTTGGAGCGAATCCAGACGTTCACGTGATGGCCACTGGTCATATTCAATCGCTGGCTGTGCGTATGATCCGCCCTGAGATCACCGATGGAGTTCGCCAGATTATTCGCCAACTGCGACTTGATGTTGAGCCAGACAAACGTAGCAAATCAAAACCGCCAGGGTCTCATGGTGGCATTCGTGCGCTACCGCAGTGGCTCCTCCACTTCCAGATCGGAGTCGAGGACTTCAGCGTTGAGGTTGCTGGAATTGACGAGGACTTCCCCAATAATACTCGCGGAGTAGCACTGCAATTCGACTCGTGGTCAGCTGAGTACAGGGCCCAGCGTCTCGATGCACATCTTAGACAGCGACCTACATCGAGGAGACGGGCGGCCAGCCGGGCGATTGTGCCCGATCCGGAGATACTGAACTCGATACAGTCGCCGACTTCTCCTCGCAAGAAGTTACCAGAACATTACACCGATGGCGATGGTCGTAAGCTTTCGCTCAATATTCGAGGAATGGAGGCCTTCATTATCGATAATGCCGAGAAATGGGAGGTTGACCCCTTTATACACATGCCTCGTTTCGAGATCGCCTTGTCAACTACGAGCGACAAGCAGGGGCCGATTCTGCACGTCCATTGCAACCTGCGAACTCTTTTGATTCAATACTCGCTTTACAGGTATTACTCGGTCGGCGTCGCGGTAATGGTTTTGAGCAAAGCATTCATGCGGACTAAGACGGACATGCACGACTCCAGAGCAAAGCAACACCACACGCCACATACACCTTCAATTGAACTGCTCTCCCCGCCAATAAAATCGCCAGACTCGCCTAGTACTGATCAGATGAACTCTTCTTTCCCCCGTTTCGTCAAGGAGTTAGTGACCGTCGACGTTAGGGCCTCCTTGATCCAAATCAAGGCTGATCTGCCTGCGGATCCGCCGGCCATGCTCCAGATATACAGTATGGAGGCTGGTCGACATCGATGGTCTTCCCCATTCTTCTATGCGAAGCTGATCCGCTTCTATGCGGAAGCACCGCGGATGCGTGGTGTCTGGGCTCGTATAGCAAGCATCAAATCTGCTCGGATGGATTACAGAGAGTCGCGGCGGGTATCAGCTTACGGGGGCTATCAAGATGATAAGATGTTTGATATTGTCACGGAGGCCATGCGGCTAGCTGTCCCACATGAGATGATCATTCACAAGATCTCCGACAACATCATGAACGTGATCAAAGCCACGCAACAACTGCATCACCGGTTCAAGACAGGCACCAATGAATACATTCTGGAAAAGACACCGGAAGGGCCCAAGAACGTGCCCAAGATCTCACTGCGGACAAGAACCCTACTTTTCGAGCTCGAAGATGGCGCGTTTGAGTGGAAGCTCGGCATGATATACAGAGCAGGGCGTGTGGAGCAAATGCAGCGCCTTGCCCGTGAAGAAGCCTACCGCGTCAAGGTGAAGAAGATTCAAGAGGAGGAGTCTCGCAAAGGATCTTCCGGCCGCGCTCGTAATCGCTCGGCTATGACCCGAGGGCGAACGGCAAATCCCAGCAACCAGAATCATCGCAGCAAAAGCGAGGATACCCGCCCTCGTACGGCAATCGATGGGAGATCTGAAGGCGCCGACAGTCATACTCGACACAGAACACCTCGCTATGATCCCGATGGCATCCTCGGCTTTAGTGGGAATGCTCATGTCTCGATACAAGAAGCGAGACACCGGCTCAATGAACACAATGCTCAAAGCTGGAAAAAGCGAATTGATCGCCATTATGCCATGGCGAAGGCTGGCATGAGAGACCTACGAGGTCTCTTCTGGGGAGCTGACAATATGCCAGATGATATAGAAGACACTGAGAGGATTCTTGACGTGCCGCAAAGGCCGGCCCTCATGAGCGCCGTCGTCACCGACTTGCATTTCATGATCGACAAACCATCTTTCCCGCTCAGCCAGCTGCCTGATTTCCTCTACAAAGTCGGCAAAGGCATGCCTAAAGACATGACTTACTCTCTGCTTGTTCCAATGAACGTTCAGATCAGCATGAGCGAGATTAAGATGAGCCTACGGGACTACCCGCTCCCTCTGCTGCATGTGCCGGCAATCAAGGCCGGTCAATCCTCACGTTTACCAGCACTGTCTCTGAAAACCGACTTCGTCATTGCCGAAGAATTCCGGGGCAATGAATCTACCAGGCGGATCAAGGTCCAAATTACTCCTCCCTCCTCAAATGTAGAGACTGGCAAGGGCTCCAATGGAAGCTTTGCGATCGACGTGCGCCGCACCGTCGGTCCAGTCAAGTCGTACTCTGACATGCATGTGGACATCAACACAGCGTACCCGACACGCATCACATGGGGCCCGTCGTATCAACACGCCATTCAGGACATGATGATGGCTATCGAGTCCTTCACCAAACCCCAACTAGACATGTCGGAGAGAGTCGGCTTCTGGGATAAGATCCGGCTCAACTTCCACTCACGTGTCCGTGTAGCATGGAAGGGTGACGGTGATGTTCATCTCGCCCTGAAAGGCACAAGAGATCCCTACCAGGTCACAGGCAATGGTGCTGGTTTGTTGATGTGCTGGCGAAATGACGTTCGCTGGAATGTGCACTCGGATGACGATCCCCAACGATTCATGACTGTGGATAGTGGTGAATACATTTTGGCAATTCCAGACTATAGCCATCAAGTTCGAGAAGCTGACAGGAGAAGCGGGGAAAACGACAGTATGTCAAGCAATGATAGCTATAAGTCAGGGGCCGCCTTCAAGAAGGTCGTGATGAAGTTGTCAGGCAAGGTACAGTGGATGGCTGGCCTTGTTTTCGAGCGGGCAATAGAGGAAGGGAGCCGCAGTTTCGAGTTCAAGCCCCATTACGAAGTCGTTCTGAAGGCGCCACAGCACGGGCAGCCTGACGATGGTTTGCCCTATGACGCTTTCCGAGGCTTTAGGAGTCAACATATCCATCTTTCCATTGCAGTTCGAGCTCCAGTCGATCGGGATTGGACGTCAAGCGATGCGCAAATGTCGAGGAGTTACAACACGGTGCATCTTACCCCTAGATTCTTCACTCATTTCTTTGCGTGGTGGTCTCTTTTCGGCGGACCCATGTCGTTGCCCGTTCGACAGGGTGCCCTTTGGCCTGGCAGGGAAAAGAACAGCAAAAAGTTCGGAAGACACCTGGCCACGATCAAGTACAATCTTTTACTTGCGCCGCTATTCCTCAGCCACATCTACAAGCACAAGGATGCTGAAGATTACACCGAAAGCTCTGTGTCGGCAACTGGGATCAAGGTGCGCTTCGATAGCTTTATGCTTGACATGCACCAGCGACGAGAAGAGTTCAACACACGAGACCGGGGCCGCAAGACCCAGACGCGAACAACTGGTATGAAAATACATGCCGCCCAACTAGACCTGGTTTCCGCCGATGTGCGTGCTGTCTCGGCTAGTATCAAGGGCACCACCACAGAGGCGATTAAGAAGAACTCGATCTCGACGATCATCGCACAAGGCGAAGACGATGGGGCTGATCTATCACATTTTACGATTCCGGACAATGACTTCAGCTGGATAGATATGGATGATTTCGTTGAGCTCGATTGGATCTTGCCCTCAGAACCCAATCCAGACACCAAGATTCTACCTCTGGCATTCGCTCCTCGAGTGACCTACTTCCGACAAACGGATATTGGCGGGACGATCGCTGGTGATCCAGACCGGACAAGTCCTTTTGGTCATGAACCGACACATATATGCATCATGAGCCATGACGACGATCCGAGGAGAGTCCAGTCTCAACTCATCAGAGAACGACTGGATCAACTTGGAGTCCAGATCGAAGACAACATTCGCATCGTTGGCGAGAAGGAGCTCAACCTCATACGAAGCAACAATGAAGACCCAGATCTTCGAGCCGAGTTCGAAACTTTCAGCCAGCATACCGATGTCCTTCGCGAGAAAAAGACGTTCTTGGAAAATATGTTGCGGCAAATGTCCGTAGTAACGCCTGGCAACAGCTTCGACAAATCAAGCGACGGGGAAAATCCGGGATCGGAAGGTCCTCCCGACGCCGATGCAGAGCCGACTGGGAGTGCGCCGGAGCTCAAAGGTCCTAAGGGCGCCGAATTTGCAAGCGATTTCACCAATAGATTCGTAATCCACAATGCGCAGGTGAAATGGAACAATCTGCTGCGCAATATCATTCTCAGATACAGTCATCAAGTGAGTCAGCGGCGAGGTTTCGTCTACTACCTCTCGCGGCCGGCTGTCAAGTTCATCCTGGATATCGTCGAAGAACAGGTCAAGGCAAAGGATGGTGGCGGCAAATCGGGCGCCAATGGGGCTGCTACCGACAAGGACGATGCCAGTACGCACTCGAAGCCAAGCGCTGGCCCAGCGCGGGATGACAACGAAGACATTGAGCACCGCATCAAGCAAATTTTGCAAGATGGACGAAAGTTTGTCAATGCCGATGACGATAACGACAGAAGCACGCCCAATATTCCAATGGAGGATATCACCAGCGGTATCTCGGATGACTTTGCCCCTCAAAATACGTACCATGTTCGCCTGATTGCGCCGCAAATCCAACTCCAAAGTGAGAAGAACAAGAAGCACGTCGTGCTCCTTACGGGTAAAGGCATGGAACTCAAGGTTGTTGAAGTCATGGAGAAAGCCCGACTCTTTGATACGGTCAGTGGTCTGGTCCAGCGGCGTTTCCTGGTTGGCATGGACAGCACACAGTTCTTCGTGACCCATCAGAAGTGGTTCTCGACCCAGCTGCTGGCACTGTACTCGGGTAATACTTATGGCACGCCTGCCGGGACCTCTTGGCCGCCATGGGTCCCCATGGAGGTGATGCACGATTTCTCGGCCGATCCCTTTGGCTTCAAACGTGTTGTGCAGAAGACGTCGGCTATGCTAAGATACGACAAGTACAACCCCCTTAGACTCAAATACAACGAGGATGTCAACAGCGAAGGAGCCAACAACGACGACCCTGAAAACACCGAGTCCAGGTTGGACAACCTCTGGGTAGAGTTCCCCCAAGCCCGAGCGCTGTGTAACTCTTCTCAGTACTACGCCATCTATGTCATCGTGCTTGATCTGCTCATGTACAACGAGCCCCTGGAGAAAACGCGTAATGAAAGGTTGGAGAAGATCATGCTCGCGTCGGACTTCAGCGATCTCCGGGGAACCCCCGAAATGGTTACCAGGCTGCAGGAACGAATCCGGCAACTGGAAGACATCAAATCACACTTCCAGATTCACTCCAAGTATCTGGACAAGAAGGGTTGGGAGGATAGACTGTTATTAGAGCGTGATCTGACTGCCTGCGAAGATGAACTGTTCTTCATGATGAAGGCAATCACCTCATCGCAGCAGAAGTACGAGACCACAACCCAATCCAATGCCCTCCTACGTTGGAGCATTTCCGCCAGGGAGATTGTGTGGCATCTGATCCGCGACAACAACGAGCCGCTCGTTGAATTGCAGCTTCGAGACGTTGAGTACGACAGGACTGACAACTCGGATGGTTCCCACATCAACCTGTTCCAGGTGGGCAAGATCCTCGGACTGAACCTTCTGCCCGACGCCATGTATCCGGAAATGATCGCACCTTACTTCGATGGCGACAAGATCGATATCGGAGACTTCCAGAGCCAGCAGATGATTCGCGTGTACTGGCATATGCTGGAGTCCATCGCCGGTATCCCGGTCATGGACCACTTTGAGGTGAATCTCTTCCCCATGAAGATTCAGCTCGAGAGAGAGGTTGGCAAGAAGCTCTTTGACTATGTCTTCCCAAGCATGGACGGCGATGGACAAGGCGCGAATGGCAACAATGGCGAAAGCACTGGCAGTGGAAGGCTCGACTCGCCGTTCCAACTGAAGCAGAACATCAACGACGCCGATGACGATGCTGGTGATGATGCGATGTCTGTACTAAATCGGCCAGGATCGTCACGATCAGGGAAAGACTCAGCGTTTGATACAAGGGCAGGCTCATTAGAGCTTCGCCTCCGGCCTACTCTGACTTCTGACACTCGTACACCACCCGAAGCTAGTCCCGCGAAACCCAAGGCTCTCAGCGTGCACACCGGCGCAGGAGATGGCGGCTCTGTTTTCCGACTGTTTGGCGGTAAGACCTTGAACAAGAAGTCCTCGTTTGAGTCCCTTAGCTCAAACCAGACGCAACGTCCCGGAATCATGCGAACACCAACATTTGCCTCCTCTCTCGCTTCCTCTCAAAGCGAGAGCAAGAAAGGTACGCGCTTCAAGCTGGGCGGCAACAAGGCCGCTCCTGTCGAAGAGAAGCCTTCGGATGACCTCAGCAAGATGATGGATCGCGCCTCCAACTACATGACGTTCGCGTATATCAAGTTACCGTCGGTGGTGCTCTGCCTCTCGTACAAGGGTAAGGGCGATCGTAACATCGAGGACGTGCACGATTTCGTCTTCCGCCTCCCAACGATCGAGTACCGCAACAAGACATGGTCGAACCTGGACCTGGCGCTGGCTTTCAAGTCGCGCGTCATCAAGGCCCTCATCTCGCATACGGGCGCTATCATCGGCAACAAGTTCAGCCGGCACCGACCCAACATAGCACAGCAGTCCAAGCTGCGCGAGCTGGCCACGAGTAGTGTTCTGCTGGCCACGCCCGCGCTGAGCAACAGCGGCGACAATAGTGATGACTCGTCCAGCCTGTTTGGCACAAGCCCCGTAGATTACTCGCGCAGCCCGCCGCGGAGCCTCCGGGATAGCGGGACGTCAGGTACGTCGATCCCGCTACCCCAACGGAGCGACAGCCGGAGCTCAAGTATCGCGTCGTCGAGCCGCCAATCCTACCGGCCTACCACCTCGTCGGCCGTGTCGCAGCTCGGGAGCGAGCAGAGGACAGGGCGCGTCCCGACCTTCCTCATGATGACGCCGCCGACGCCCAACGACCCCGCCGGACTCGGCCTCAGCTTGGGCCCTGGCATGGACTACGACAGCGGCATTGAGCCGTTGAGCGCGCGCACCAGCACCCTGAGGCCTAACACCAGCGCCGGGACTCTCGAGGTTCATGATGGGATGAATAATCGCCGCCAGTCTACCGGTGGCGGCGGCGCCACTAGTGGCCCCGGCTTCTTCCGGGGCAAGCTGAACGCACTCACTACCCGGCTCAAAGAGTCGCGGGACTCGTCATCGTCGACCCCGTTGACACGCCAAACCACCAACAGCAATAATGATAGCCAACGCCCCCACAGCAGCAGCGCATCCCAGCAGGATGAAGAAGACTATGCGGCTGCGGAAGAGGAAATCGAGGCTGCCGAGATTCCTCATGGTGGCCGTGAGAGGAAGATGACCTGGAGTGGGAGGTCGAAGACAGGTTTATAATTAGATATTTGTCTGTCCTTGGCCATAGCGACCAAAAGAAACGCGATACACGCATGTAATGTTTGCGTCTAATCACGAAACAGACTCTCTACAAAGCAAAGACACCGACACACACACACACACAATTACCATCAATTCTTCTCTCAGCTCGTCGGACAATAGAACGACGTTGCGGTTACATATATATACTACATACATATACATTCATACACATATACAACACCTTATGAAGACCTATTCCCTCCTTCATCAGCTCGCTCGCTCCATTCTTCGTTTCCCCCTAACCACAAAGTCGTTTACTGCATTATCATTTCTTGGTGGAGGTTTGGTTGCAAGGAGTTTGGGGTGCATACATACATACACGGCATCTGAGGAAGAAGTAGAGGATCTGGGTGGCTCCTGGAGGGAAAAGAAAGCGGCATTATGTGAGAGAGAGAAAAGCGGGAGTTGTTGGCAATAGTGGTTTGGTACACAAAAGAGTTTTATATATTAATTAGTTGTTGTTCCCTTTGGGGGGGAAATACACTCGATACTGTTCCAAGCGCTCGTCGTTTTTCTGCTGCCATTGTCTAGATGGACAGGACTTGTGTTGTGTGAAATAATATGCTAATGTCTAGGCAATAGAGATAGCACATGGCAGGTAGTGCAATTCATTCAAATGCGAGGGGGTACTTGGTAAAGAAAGAGAAAGAATAAATAAAGGAAGTATGGTATATCCTATGATGCAAAAATCGCAAAAAGGAAAGCAAGTGTTCTTCTGTTTTCAGAAGATCGTGGTACTTCTCAAATTGATGAGAGTGGGATTCGAACCCACGAGGATTGCTCCACCAGGATGAAGTGTCAAGGTTTACCTTAACCTGGCGCCATAACCAACTCGGCCATCTCACCGGTTGCTTGTTGGATTGTGATAGCTTATGGCTGCTCATAGTCGGTGTTCATTTGACGGTGGGCGAGCTGTAACCTACATAGATAGTTGGTAGGTAGTGCAAGTAGCTTTTGGAGGGGGGAGCTCAATTTGAGTTGGTGGGTGCTGCTGGACTGATTGACTGACTGGCTAATTGACGAAAGACGACTGACTACATGCATCTGTGATCATCCCCAGACTAATCAACTAATCAAAGGGGAAGGGGACGGCACTCTGATGTGATGGTTGCAAGCAATGCTTTTGTGATTCATCCTGGTGTTCCTTTTATCAATTCTTCTGCTCCAACTCCCATTCACAAATGCCAATGTCTAGTTATGATATGCTATGATACAAGTGCTCTTTCTTGTTCTCCTCGAGACTATAGAAACTCGTCCTTCAACTATTAACGTGACTGCATGCATACCCCAGAGAAGTTAAAGCTTCGGTTTGTCATTGTCTCGACTCTAGATCAAGATTATGTCCATCTAGGCCGTGCTTCGTCCCTTTCGCTTTTCAGCATTCCCGCGGCGGCGACGACGAGACCTTTAGATCTCTAGTCTTCTTCTTCACCTTCGGCATCGGCCTCTTCTTCCACTTCTACGACCTCCTCCTCGCCCGCGGCGTCCTGGTGCTCCTCCGCCTCCGTGCTCCCGTACGGGTGGGTCTTGAAGCTCTCTATCTGATCCAAAATCTGCTCCGTGGGGGCGTCCACCGTGACGTGCAGCTCGTCGATGATCTGCTCGTTCTCGTCGGCAAGCCCGGCCTGGACGCGGGCAATGTTCTTCATGCGCTGGGGCCGGATGGTACTGCGCTGCATGACGGGGTAGAAGTACGCCGCCTTCTGATGCAGAGACGTCTCTTCGTTGTTGAAGGCCAGCAGTAATTCCTTATCGTACTTGGTCGTGTGGTTCAGCTCCGTCTCCTGCGTTGTCTCGTACGCGCGGACGCGTTGGAAGGGGAATACAGGCTTGCCCTCTTCGTTCTTGGATGGGTACAGCGAGTCGTCGTCACACTTTGGCGAATCCGGATCAAACCGTTGCCCAAACTTGGCCGCATTGGAGCTGGTATCGGGGAGGAAGAAGGCGTAGTTCATGGTGTTCTCCGGTTTGGGGTTGTTCGCAGGGTCCATCTCGTGGGCTTCCAACATGGCTTGGTAGTTGGCCTCTTCTGCTTCGGATTTGTCCAACGGCTGGAACAGGCCATGGAGGAGACGCTTGTCATAGGTAGAGCTGTCGGAAACCGGATTGTTCAAGAACTTGATCGTAACGTAGGCACCCGAGTCGGGGAACGCTTCTGGGTCGGGCAGCAAAGGGTACGCATCTACGAGTTTCAGATGGCGTTTGCTGGGGTGCCGTACGCGGGAGCGGTCTTTGAGGTTCGCCTCGGCCGTAGCGAAACCTTGGTCAATCTTTCTCTTTACGTAGGCGGGCGAGTCTCGGTCGGGTTCAGGGGATTTCCGTTTCGGCACCCGCTTGTTGAGCGCCGGGTTGACAGGCCGCAGTGCTCCGCCTCCCTGGTGCGATTTTCCACTGGCGGCGATGTACTCGGTCCTGCGCAAGAAGGATACGGCACCATCGCCTGTCTTGGGCTTGCCCAGTTGTGCTATCGATCTGAGAAGAGGCTTGTCGTGAGGGTGAGGTTGGGGCACTTGTGAAGGCGCTTGGATAGCTGGTGGCATCATGGATTAGATTTCTTGTCCCTGACATGCTACTGGCGTGCATAACTTACAACTCTCATCTCCGTCGAAAATACCTGGCATTCCCACCAAGTCCAGGGGCATACCAAGCTCGGCATCTGCCTCAATATTCAAGGGTTGCTCTCGAGCTAGTCTCCCAGCAAAGCTGGGAGCTGTGTAATGCCCACTTGCCAGGCCAGTGTTGGGGATATCGAGAAGCTTCGGAGGGTGAGGCGGAGGCGGAAGGGCGTTGGAGAATCGGATGCGCGCAATAAAATCCTGGTGGACTGGACGGCGCTCGCCATTTCGCGATGAAGACGCCATGTCGAAAAGCGCCCAGGCTGGGTGCGACCAGGTTTTGATTGAGAAGCGAAGTGTTGAATCTATGAAGGTGAAAGCTTGACGCGCTAAATGTAAGAAAGAAGATAAGACCGGTTAAGTACCAGGTGATAGATAGAATAGGTGGAATGCGGTTGAGATACAATTCGTTGTTTCGCTGGCGGCGCGCAATTGATCGCGATTGTCCAAAAGTCCCAGTCTCCATTCTAGCAAGCAGTTCATCGTTGACCAGCTTTAGCTCCACATGCATGGGCCCCCATAATTGCATCTACCCTTTAAACAATGCCTACATCTACAAACCTACATGTACCCCATTCACAAACTTCCCAATGCTGTGCTGCATTGTGTCTTGGGCTCACCACTGGCTAAATCTTATGGGACCAATTTACAAATGGGAATAATCATCAATTGGCTATGCGCTTGATCTGTGCAATAGCAAATGCGTCTTCAAATGGGTATCTACTCTACCACTGACTGCCGAGTATCTGATCTCGTATCTAGGCATCTCACCTCTCTGCCCATCAACACCAACGACTATCAAGACACATGCATGCTAGTTTCCATTGCCATCTCAGCCTGGTAGAATCATCATTCAGCAAGCCGCGTCGCAAACCATAATATTACAAGTACCACCAATGATGGACGAAGTAGCAACTGGCTTTCTTGGCCAGAGGGGCATCGATAAGTTGTTGCAAACAGCCCCAGCCACATCCTCTGAAAGGCTTCAGAGCATCACACAACGCCAACCTGTACCAGAATAATCCATCGATTCCTCGCCAGTAACTCCTTCCTTGCTGTTGTCCACATCATCAACAGAATGAGATTCTTTGACAGACTCAGAAGAAACACTGCCAACCACATGAGGCAACTTAGGACGATGTACGACCTCAAAGATACGACCCACCTCTTTAGCAGAGATAGGTTCAAACGTTGCCGATGGTGATATAATCCCCTTCTCCGTCTTTGCAGATGATGGCGACTTTTCACACGGGGAGGAACCGCCGACCTCTATGCCACCATGGGTAGCCTGCGATTGGGAGGGTGACCAAGGTTCTTTGCCGCTTCTAGGCTGGAAAATAGGGGCCTCGGCGTTCAAACTGGTAGGTTTGGTATGCTTTGGGTCAAATGCGACCGCCTTAGCATTGAGCAACCCGCAGTTTGCAGGCATATTGACTGGCTTGGATAGCATGATCCCCGAGTGAGGTACGGTAGTGGTGCTGCCCCGGGGCTCCTAACCTTGGAGCTCGCGAAGAACAATCGTAGCGTACTCGCTAGAAGGTAGAGAGAACTTCAGGATGACTGCAATCTTCTGTTGCTCGGGTGCAGGGCTCGCTTCGGGCAATTCAGGGGGCGTGTCGCCGGAGACATCCATTGCATCGCCCGTAGAAGCTGGTGCTTGCTCCTTGGGACCAGTAGACTGCGCATCTGGGCCAGCAGTTGCCTCAGACGCAGAAGGGGTTGTGGTCACCTCTTCGGTATCTGCAGCATGGTCCGTCGAGGGCTCAGCTCCTTCAACAATGTTGACCTGCTTGTCAACCTTGATTCTCTTGTTGCTGCCGTCCAGAGATGTTTGAACCCAGGTATCATTGAAACGGATCTCGGTGTTTCCTCCCTCCTCGGCTTTGCGCCGCTCAGTTTCTTTGGCAGCTGCAGCAATGCGACGATCATCTTCTTGGATATTGAACCAACCTGCCATTTTGCCATTTTGAGTATTCGCATTCGCATTCGCATATCGCGCCTGTCGCTCTTCCTGCTCCTTCTTACGCTGGGCTTGGATATCATCCCAATCCGTCGGCACAAGTTGATCGTTGTCATGCAGGTATGAACGGACGGAACCCGTAGGACGGTCAATGAAAGTACCGATGAACTTGCGATAAGCACCCGCCAGGCTGAACTCCTTCTGGCGGCGTTGCATGTTGTGCGGGTCGAGGGCTCCGTTTTCCTCCTTGCTCATGAACTCGACGTAGTATTTGCCAATCTCGTTATCAGGGTAAACGATATCGGATCCTGGGCAAGGCAAGACCACATCTCGGATAGTGTAGCGGCCCGCCTGGATATCCTCTTCGGTCACCACATGAGCTTCCTCGCGGACAGCATCATAGTCATCATCGTCGTTCTTCGGGAGATGAATGTTTTCCTCGTCATCTTCATCGACAACAGGCTGGGGCTTCGCTGACTGGTCCCCAGTTCCTGGGCTTACGAGAACAAGATCCCCCTTGACGATAGAGTCACCGTACAGCTCCCAACGCTTGCTTGCAACAAAGTTCCAGACCAGCGATTGGTATGAGTGGAGGTACATGCTGCGCATGTTCCTGGGAATCGACATCAAGGCACCAACAAAATCCTTGGGATATTTGGCCAAATGCTTGATGATACCAAACTCCAGGTTAGCCCGGCGTGGTAGCTCTTTGCACGCCTCCTCAGCGTTGCCGGTTTCCTTGAACTTGGCCAGTGCTTTAGCTCGAGCAATGTCATCATAGCGAATGAACTCGCCGGGTCGTGCAGCGACGGAGGTGTCGACGGTGGTCAAAACGGGATCAAAGGTCAATAAATCCATAATAGCACCCTCGAAGTCATCTTTCAAGATCTTGAGACCAATCGCGTTAGTACCAATCTCAAAGGTGCCGAATCTTTGTGTACCAAAATAGTTGATGAAGCCACGTTCGTGGATGCGCTCCAGAGCAGTGTCAATGGTGGACTGGGCGATCTCCAACAACTTCTCGAAGGGCTCGTTCTCACAGTCTCGAAAGACGCAGTCCTTCATGACGATAGTAAACTCATTGCCCTTCAGGCAACCAAGATACAGGTCTTTCTCCTCGAACTTGAAGTCGCCAATCTTGATGTCTCTGATCCGGTCGTTGAGGAAGAGCATCTTCGCAGGATCTCGGGATTTCACGCTGACTCTCTGAGATGTAACAGCACGACGATCCTTGGTGCCTGCAGTGCTGAAGATCCTGGGGTGCTCCTTGAGCATGCGAGCAATGTTGCCAACAGCTTCCATGGTGTCCCGATTTTCCTTATACAAGGTGAAATGAAGGAACTTGCCCATCTTTCTGGGGTTGGGAGCCTGGGGGTCTCCGCGTCCATTACCACGGTTGTTCCATCTCTTGTTTGTGCCAGCAGCAGTGGCAACAATATTACCGCCCTGGTCGGTACTCGTGTCAATCTTCCCCGAGAAGACTTGACGGATTTCCTGTTGAACATCAGCATACAAATCCAACTTCCCCCGGAGGATGCAAGGGAAGGAACTTACACCATGGACTTTGGTTCGCATCTGGCGGTCTTCAATCACTGGGAGCTTGATTGACCCTTGTTTGGCAGGCTTCGTCTTCGGGTTTTCACATATCTTGGTGTAAAGATTGGTTAGATCATCAAACACCTCCTGGCCGTAAAGGCTCACGAGAAGCTCGGATTTGGGCTGTGTATCAGCTTCGGTGGGGGCTTCAATGGCCTTTGGCTCAGGGTCATTGCTGCCAACTGCATCAGAATTTTGACCAGTAATTGCAGTAGAAGCATCAGTGGTAGCAATAGGTTGAGCCGACTGCTGGAGAGCAGGGGTTGCCTGGGCATTAGGCGCCTGGGTCTTGCCAGCTTTGTCTGCTTCCTGCAGTAGCGAATTAGCATGATTGCCGGCTTTGATGTCAGAGTGATAGAAACACGAAAACACGTACCTTGCGAGTGTATTCACGTGAGTTCATCGAGAACTCCTCGAGCTTGATCACCTTGCCATCCTTGGTGATCTCATGTACCTGGAAATCGGTGTATCTGCAGAGACAGTGTCAGCGTGTTATTTCTTCGAACGAAGTCTGACAGCGATGAAGATAAGAGCTTGGCAGGCCAAGATTAATCGATACAAAGGACAAGGTCGTTGGTGTCAGGGAGTGGGAGCCAGGGACGCGGGTGGTTGTTTGATACGTACCTCTTTCTGGTGACACCATTCCATGCATGTTCTTTGGGGGAGACAAAATGCAAGATGCCCACATTCCGCTCGATGAGACCTCGGACATCCGGGTCATTGCCCTGCGTCATAGCAGTGTGTGTCGCCATGGCGCTGGGCTTCCTCACGTTGAATGTGTTGACGGGGTGTGTGAGTGTGGGTGAGAGGTGTGATGTACAAGGTACCGTTTGTAGTAGGCAGGGACTTTTTTTTTAGGCTGGCCGCAAAATAGCAGCCAATGGTGGGGTGAAAATCAGAATCCCTGGGATGGGACTAAAAAGAATGAAGACAGGAAGAAAGAAAAAAAGAAGTCGGGCGTTTGTAGGCGAATCAACGATCTCGGTTGCCGGCACGATCAACCCAATCAATCAATCAACTTTTGGGATTCTGGAAAGTGATTATGCAAGCCTTTTTCGGTCACAGTACAGGATCAGATGTGGTTTCCTGCTATGTTGTGGGAAAAGGCTTGTTGGAGGCGTGCAACATCAAGTCAGAGCTTGATGATGAACATACAAAGTAGGCGCAATAGGAAGTGACCAAAAAGTGCTGGTTGTTGTTGCTGCTTGGTTCAAGTGAGCGCAACGCTTTTCTCTCTAGGCACCTGGGGAACACCTCAAGGTGCATGTATTCCTGTATTCCTGTATTGTCCTTTTGCGCATGGGGGAGCAGGAGCAGGAGCAGGAGCCTACGCCGGTCAAGCAGAATCCAGCTGAGTGAAGTGCAGCTGCAGACTTACCGGTACCAGCCAGCACTGGAGGTCCCTCAACCCCACCACGAGACCCCAAACGTACATGTACACCTGCCGAGTCAGTGGAGTGGAGGATTTTACCATTGATGAATCGATTCATGTCCTCCAATATCTATGAACTCCTCATAAAGACATAACATTACGTGTAGGACAGAAACACAAACTCATGCAGCATTCGATGGACGTTATGCCCGCTAGTCCAATCCGGTATCCCGCTCCGCTCCGCAGTGCCGAAATCCTGTCGCATTGTATTCCCTTTCCGTCCATTCATCGTACTTTACTCTACATGTTGTGTGCAGGTGGTCGAGACTGGGGGATAGGGTCCCGACAAGAGACGAAGGATGCTAATCCATGTGCTGACTGGGTAGCCACGGTACGTGTAGCTGTAGCTAGGTCCAGGGTTCTTTTTTTTGAGCTCTCTTCCTCCCTTTCCCCTCTCTCTTTCTCTCCCTAATTCCCAATCACTGTTCTTGTGTAACGGCATGTCAAGCGAGTCAACAAGGGACAAACTCCAAACAGATACGCCCGCGCATTCTGACCTGCAGCAACTAGCTCCTTGGTACTTTGCTCTCGCTTGCTTCCTGGGTCTTGGGAAGGGACTGGAAGGAGAGAGCAAAAGAGCCCCATGTCCATGCCGCAACTCGGTTGGGACCCCATCGTCCCGGCTTCCCGTCGCATTTGTTTGCTACATCCTTCCTTTCCAGCGGGCCTCTTCCTACAGCAGGCAAACACACGCCGCCGTGCAGGAAGCCGGAGAAGAAGTAAAGTAAAGTAAAGGTATGTAGGTAGGTAGGTAGGAAACAAACAACCTTGGTACATATACCTTAGTAAGTTGCCGCAGTATAAAGGTGTGGCAAGCAGCGGATATTGCCCATCGCCCAATGTTACTAGTCTCTTGTCTCTCGTTTTGTGAGATGCCCAGCTCCCATCCCTACTTTAGATATATATGAGCTCAAGGGTAGTTCGTGTTAGTTTGGTCACACATCCGATCATGTAGGTAGTAGGTGATACACATTAGTGGAAGGAGAGGCTGGCTGGGTAGAGGTTTGAGATGAAGCTCACCTGCGTGCTGCTAGCAGGGAAGGGAGTGCTCACTCGATCGAACCAAAGCTGGGGTTGGAGTGGGAGTAGGTAAAGAGGTAAAGTGAGGTAGGGTAGGAATATGCGACTTATACCTACCTGCATGCGTTGCACGCATCCTACCACGACAAGTCTTGGAGCCTCATTGGCAGACAAGTCATAGATAGCCAACTAATCTAGGGTCTCCGGGCCTATAGTGTTGGGTCGCATCCACACTTCACGAGAGCTGCATGGGGTTATCCCGTATGGGTATATTGCGAGCTGGCGTATTGGACCTGCGTTCCTTTTTTCCCCCAGTCACTTGTTAGAAATTCCCCGGAGACCCTCTGATTTGATCCTGGGCTGCCTGGTCCCCTTCTTCGCTCCACGTTTCCGAACATGGGCGCAGGCATCCTCTCAGACTTCAATCTATCTCGGTTTCCCGCGGGGAAGCATGATAGTAAGCAAGCAGATGAAATGGTCGAACCTCCTTTCGGCCTATTAACACAACAATACCATGGCAATTTTCTCTATGATTGAGCTAATAATTATGGAAACCAAGTCTTATGGCGGCGACCATCTACACATTTCCTCTTGAAGTAGTTTTCGGCTCTCGGTTTTCGGCTGCCTTGTCGTTGTATTGGGGGCCGGCTTCGGTCCGGCGTACATCGTGCTGCCAATCCTGGCGGCCCTATGGTCATGGATGTCCTTCCTTCATTTCACTCCAACTCGACACTAGATGAGGAGGTAGGCTACTACAGGCTCATGTTGCTACCCGAGAGGGGGTTTGTTGTTGCGGATGCAACTTCGAACCCTGGGGAGACGACCCCTTCTTTCGAAAGTACGCCATAGTAGTTGCAGTCGGCCTGTAATAAGTGACCAAGGCAATTTATAGGTTGCTGTCAATGTAGTCGTTCCCACGATGCCTCCTTCGATGTGCTTCTGGCTGTAGCGGCAGACCCCCTGTTCCAGCCCGTTCTTTGTTGTTTGTCGTTAACGCAGTAAAGTCCGAAATTGGGCATGATTGTCCTGCAGCCGAGATGAATAGACAGCGCCACCACGCTCCCGTTAGAACCCCACGAGGAAGTTCAGTGTTCAGTCAGTAGCTGCCCGCGGCGGAGGTAGATTTGGGCGTACCAAACAAACTTCCGGGATGAGGCCCTGATCATGTATACGACAGGTCACTTTTATACTATATACAGCCTTTTTGTGATGGACGATGAGCGAGGTGCTGGACACGTGAGACTTCCATGAAATGCAGAATTTTCCCTACACACCGGCTTCATTATCGAGGCAGAGAATGTTGGATTGGAGAAGGGTTCATTATCCGGTCTTCCTATGACCGGCAAAACAGATCCCGTGTATATTAGATGAGTATTACGAACAGGGGCGCACTCTACGTCGAAGTGTATCGTCGAGAGTTCACCTGCACCATATCCTATGCCATGCCGTGTTATGCCGTGTTGTGTCGGTTTGTTGTCCCCCCCCCCTTTTCCCGCCTTCGATGTGTTTGCCTGCTTGCCTGCTTGCCTGCCTGCCTGCTTGCTCATCTCACCCACCAACCCCCTTACCAATATGGGAGGCTGCGGCGGCTCCTCCCAGGCCATGCCCCTCCCCACTCGCGCACTGGCAGTACCACCGACGTTTCTCCAGGTCATCGCGTAACGCGTCTCTTTCCCCTTCAGTTGCCTCGAGCGACCCCTCCAAGTTCTGTATGTAGCGTTTGGCCATTTCCAGGACTTCGGCCTTGCTCACTTTGCGGTCACCGGTGCTCATCTCGTTGCTGTCGCCATCCTCACTAGAAGCCCGTAGCTCCGAGGGAAGGACCCCTAGCAGTAGCTCAAACTGGGCGTTGAGCCGATTGCGGTACTGCTTCTCAACTTGGTTATGTGACTCCCGGTTCTTGCGCTCCTCCTCAGTCGCGGGCGGGTTATGGTGCGTGTTCTTCGAGGTCCGCGAGGCGCTTCGTAGTTTCGACTTGTTGCCTGTGGTGGTGGTTGACGCATTGCTTGCTGGAGACATAGGGAGCTGGCGCTTGGCTTTCCTCGAAGAAGATGAAGAAGAAGATGGCTTTTGGGAGTGGCCTATGAACTGTGTGTTAGGTACCGAGGCATGCCGGGTGCTGTTCTCGGCACCCACCGATGAAGCCGAGTCACTAGGAAATGCCGAGGGTGACAAACCTCCCATGGGGTTGTAGGGACTTGTGGAGGTCGTGTAACTGGCTGTTTCGGCAAGGGAAGGCCGGTGTGAAGGTATGTCATAACTATTGGAGGTGGAATATGAGAGAGAAGCTCTTCCGGACGAGGTCCAACCGCCGTCTAGGCCGTGTGGACTGCCCGCGGACAAGTCGGTGGCTGTAGTGTTGTACGAGAAATTGGCCGCATCGGAATCGTTCAAGTCATGATGGTAATTCTGCCATGAGTGCGATCCGGTAGTGTAGGCTACCCCAGAGCCATCAACCTCGGCCTGGGTAGCATATGCGAATGGGTGTGCTGTTGATGTGGATATAGGGACCTATGTCATTCAATCAGTCCTGTGCATAGTAGAAGTGGATGAGTTTACCCCGACGTGCCCGAGATCTGATTCAAGTAATGTAGCCGTCAATCAGTGTGGCCATCTCCAAAGTCTCAGATCTCCGGAATGGTCGGTTTCGTGGCACGAGCAAGCTCTGCGCACCTTTTACCGCATCGAGTACAGACACGGTGCCTTGTATAGTACTCTCGTGACGGATCAATGGAGCTCGGTGCCTTTCAGCGTCGCCGATTTGGTAGAAGTCGAAGTAGCTTACCTCGGAGGACCAGCTCGAAGAGCTACCGAAAACCTGCTGGTTTCTGTATGCCATGTTGACAGAAACAAGGTGGGGGATTAGTCTTTTCGGGACTTGGTTTCAGCAGGGTTCTTAAATATATTGATTTAGGCCTGAGCCGATGAGGTCTCATTGGTGTGATATCCAGATTACAGACCACCTCTGCGAAGGTAGTATGTTTCCAATTGCCAGACAAGTCCAGGCGACATAGCAGAACCAGAGGCTGAGTAGGATGGTAACACCGTGTATAGGCCTTTCGAGAAAAGCGAAGCCGAGAGGAATGGGCGAACAGCTACCTTTTTCTTATTACCCCTTCACACTTGATTATAGATGGCCGTCCAACTTTAGGACCGCCACTGGACTCTGGAGCAAGATGACACAAGTAGTGCGCCGTCATGCAGAAGACACTGGATTTAGAACCTCGGGGGTAAGCTACTTGCGCGCAGGTCTCCAATAGGGCTGCCTCGGAGCTTCCCTGATACTTCTACGGGGTTATCTTCGGCGCATCGTGCCTCTTGTACCGCCAGACCACGTCTGACACAACGGCATAGTCTCTCTTAGCGTACGCGAATACGTATTCTTGTTAATGGGGTGGGAAGGGGCCGAAAGTCTGGGAATGAGGGAAACGACCCTGCTGTTACCACGTGTATGCTGTTTATGAACTTGTGTGTGTGAGTGCGCCAACATTGTGTGTGTGTAGTGTGTAGTGTGTATGCGTGTGTCTCTGTGCGCCTGTGTGTGTCGATGTAGCCTGGAGTTCGGCCTGGGTCCCCCTCCCCTGTAGGACTAAACATCTGGGCCCTCACTTAATATCTAGCAAATATAGCTCACAGCTGGTACGGGGTGGACTCCTCATTAACACGGTACATGCCAGTATATGGTGGTGGAAAGCAGCCGCAAGCTTCCAACACGGTATATCTTGATCGGCGATTAGGGATTTGGCAGGGATCCGGATCTTTCTCCCAAAGAGGGGTTCTGGTGGCTTTCCTATCAGGATATGACATACGACACGACCTCCATATCGGACTCCCTCCGAGTTGGTTTCAGCTTCTGGGCTTGGTTCGTCCTGTTGCTCCCAGGCAATCCTCCAATACGCATACTACTCGATCGGTTCTAGCAAGCTAATAGCTAGTATTTTGTAAGATGCACGTTGCCATTTGGGGTAAGCGGCGGCATCCAATCACCATTCGATCTGCAACAAGGATATGTCAATAGATGAATATGTATGCTCTTTCCAGCTTGACGCCGAGGATGAGGTACATAGGTCAGCAGTATTTTCGCGGCCCCGTCTACCATTGGGCGAGGCCGGGATGCTATCTCCTCGTAATGTGTTTGCTACCGTCCAGTCCCGGTGACATTTTGACTTGGTTGTTGCGTGATCGTCGGCCGCTATTCTTGCCATTCGCAACAAACATCAAGGAGGATAGGTAGTGCAAGGCTGCTACCGACCATTGTCGTTGAATTAAGTCGAGACGAGGAGTAAGGAGCCTTGTATGATGTAAGATAAGCGAAAATACCGGGCAAGTGTAAACAGCCTCGAGCTTTTCTCAAGTGTCATACTGGCCGCGGGGTCTCGTCAGTTGGCACATAGTCTAATTAAGTAGGTAGGTAGCAGTAGTAGGGTCGTACCGGATCACCTTATAGGCATTCTGTGCGTTGTCCCTGGTAGTACAAGGAGTTGTCGAGGGCAGCGAAACCGAAGGGGCGGTCGCCCTCCTTCGGGCGCAATCCACCCAGCCAACGGGGCACATGACTTTAGGAGAGCAAGGATGGTGATGCAAGTAAGCAGCCCAATTTGCGTCGGCCCCGTTGGCAAGCCTATACTGCGACCGAAACGGAATTCAGGTCAGGGTATGGGACCGTAAGCCAATGTCGTCTTGCTCACCTTCGCCTTGGTCTATGCATCTCCATTGCGACACGGCCTTGGCGTAAGCCCAGCATGTAAGGTTAGTGCTGGGATGCGATCGCCTAGCAGCTGATAGCTACCTAGGCAATAGGTAACCTACTAGAATGAGATGAGCTCGAGGAAGCCCGGTAACGGGCATTTGATAAGTGTTGGTGCATTCGACTACAGGTAAGTACCTGAGCTGTGATACCTAATTCCTAGTTGTACTGCAGCAGGCTGACGCC
This sequence comes from Apiospora malaysiana, assembly GCA_006508115.1. Lineage (NCBI taxonomy): Eukaryota > Fungi > Ascomycota > Sordariomycetes > Amphisphaeriales > Apiosporaceae > Apiospora > Apiospora malaysiana. The sequence goes on along the minus strand of QUSE01000003.1, from coordinate 1,180,617 downwards.
CCTGCTATACTAACTGATATTCTTTTTTATTTTTGATAAGCAAGCCCCCTGCTAGTCCAATGCACATGGCAACTGGTTTCTCCTAGATTAAGACGTAGGCTAATTGAACCTCCGGATCACTCTCTAACCTTACAGCATTCACCAGCTCCAGAGGATGACCCAGTACGTGAAATATTGCGGTCTGGTGAGTCTGGTGCAGGGCTATTGTGGATATGGGGTTGTTGTCCGACTTCCTTCGTGCCCACAGGGCCTCTCTTTCCTATAGTTATTTAGTTGTTTGGCCCGGAAGCAGGTATATGTATTATGTAGGTCAAGTAAGTACCTAATTGATTAAAGTGAGGAAGGTGTAACCAATATTACCTAACCTACCAGACTTAAGGCACCCAAACCTTACATAAGGCCCAAGTAGCTACCCTGGCTACATGTACTCTTACCTCCTCATATAAGAACCTACTCCTTCCCTGTCTGTATCTCAGCGTCTGAAAGAAAATTGATGGTTCGGATTAATACCATTTGATGGATGCCATTAGAAGTTCCAGCAACTCGGTGACGACGCCACTAACAACGAACCCTGGACAGAACCCTGGGGGTTATCGGTGCCTTTTGTTAGTGCTTCATGCCCCTCTGCAGCTTGGCAGTAAGCAACATCCTGCCATCCTTGACCCTTGACTACTTATATCAATCGTGGGTTGGAGTATCCAAGCCATGAGCCTCAACAGGTCAAGTCGGATCGTCTTCGTCCGGCGTCAGCTCCAGTCTTATTGGACACTGTCAAGGAAGCGGCAGCCATGTATCATTGTTTGCCCGTATCGATATAATGCAGGTCAGGTGCCAGGTGTTTATTATGCCTCGGGATATTTGTGGCGGTGGGTGCCACAAGCCTGCAGGCGGCCTGAAAAGGACCTGTCATTATCACGTTCCACAAGTCGTACAGGCACCCCTCGACTTATTTAAGGCGAGAGCTTCTAATAAAGGCAACCCGTGCCAATCCAGGTTGGGTTTGTATTCGCCCCCGGCGTCGCATTGATGAAACTTCGAACTAGGATATATGAGGCCCGGCATTCGTCAAAATCTCCGGCAATTACTGCTGCTATGTTTGCGGTAAGAGCCCCCGGGGCAATGGACCTGTTCCAAGTGCAGCAAATGCATCACTGAACGCACACCTTCGAGTTGCAAATGCTTATTTGTGCGGTATTTCTAACGTCCAGGTATCTTGGCCTGTGTCGATTCAACCTCAGCTTGGGAGTTTCTTTCCATGCAGTATAACAAGACGAAAGCCAGAACCCATACCGACGAGCAACACGGAGGCAAAAGCGCATCGCATATTTGAACCAGTAGAACGCCTCCTTCCAGCCTGCCTACAGCAAGTCACAACGGCCAGTAAGAGTACATATTCGTCAAGACACACGAAGCAAGCCATGCTTCCCACCTACCCTTGGGCGGTTAAGCGAAGCTGCTGGGTAGCCATGAGTGCCCCTTGTCAACCACCTGGGATGAATGGCCCTTCACTCGGCATTGCCAATTTTCAACGAGTGACGACGAGTCAAAATCGCTTGACGCAAATGCATTGCATCATAATACTGCCATATTCTCCATTGTAGGTTAAAGATCCATGTCGGCCGAGTTGCAGCTATCGAACGACTTTCATTAGCCCGCGGATCAAGCACTGGATGGTATATGCACGAGAAGCTCCCAGCATGGCTCATGCCGGCCCCTGCTACGGCCGACACCATCTCGATTCCTCTCTGCAAACACCAATAGTCCGTCTACCTTGATTCTTCTTCGATGTGTCGAACCGAACGCACGACTATTGGCGAGAAGAGCATGGTTTGCTGCCCTCCACGCGACTTAACAGTGCCGGCATTAGCAGCGTTGCGTCCCACAGGCTTCATGCAGGGTGAATACGATCGGAAACCCCCTAAATGCGCCTGGCTTCGTGGGAAATTGAAGATTTTCTTCATATTTCAGCCTCCGACTATTCTGAGTGTTCGTGGCATACTCAGTAATAAGGCTCTATCCGTGGCAAACGTGGGAGTTGGCTGAATACAACAGAGCATGAAGAGCATGGCCCCCGGCACTCTCCAACGCCTCGCATCTATTGTCTCCAATACATTACCAGGCATCCAAGTTTATTAATCAAGCTACGCTACTCTCACGAAGCACTGCCTATTCTACCTCGACGTGGGCGGCTTTGTTGACCAAATCCATGGATACATACGTCTATCAGTGTTCTGCGAGATCATTATCCACCATACCAGTCGGTCGGATAGGCTATACGCATTGCATTGGTTGCTGTGAAGAATATACGCTGTTGTCCAGTTTGTTTATCTTCCATGCGGCGCTCAGGGCTCAGCATTCAGGGGAGAACCAAACGTATGTAAAGTCAGACCGAACTTCCTACGACCAGATATTATACCCCATGCTAGCCTGCAGTATTACATATTGAACAAGCATCTGTCTCCGCTGATAAGCAGGAGGGGATATGTGAATCGCACGTGGTTCGGGCATGTCACAGCTTGATCGTCGCCGTCGTGAGACTACGGTGCGCCCCAACGTACATCCCACAGGATTGACTGGCTGACAGTCTTCCCACGTCTCCCCTCCGCATATACTTGAGCCTACTACCAGATCCAACAGTCACCACGCACCTCCTTCTGGCCACGCTCTTGCAGGACAAGTCCACCTGGAAGAGACGACTCGGTGACAGGACTATCGAAAGGCCCTTCCTGCATGTACACCACTACCTTGAACTCCACACTACATGTCATATATCACAAAAAGGTTCTTGCAGAATAGCCAACAAATCAACTTCAGAACCTTTGTTAGCTTCACCAATCGCATTATCAGCTAATTCAGACGATGCGTTGAGGCCCCCGTAAGGATTACTCATGCGTTGTCTACTACAGATTCCATTACTCCATTCTTTTCCACGCTCGGCTTAAAAGAACCACGAGAGAGGAAGGAAAATGCGATAGATTAGTGTCTCGAGGAAGAGATTTCATAGTCGCAAGACAAGTCCTCAGCCGTCTGCGAACTCGCCTGCTCCCCCGAAATCGGATGCTTGACGCGCTACTGCGAGATAGCCAACCACGCATTATAAGCCAGCTAGCGGCCCCTACCAATGAAGGCATCGGGCTTGGATATGCGGAGTTCGTCAACACTGTACATAGCGCACCCCATGCCATGCGGCTGCAGTGTCACACGTCTGCCCAGAGCAGATACGGGCTCACGCTGACAACCCCAGACTAGACCCCAGATGCTGAAACGCGTCCTCGACTAGCCAACTTTCCCCATGCATTCTTGGCCCTACTGTCAATCATATCATCCTCCTCTTCATCGTCAGCCCCTGTCCTCCTTTCGTTGCTGCTTTTCACCGCCCATTATGTAAGTACGTACGCGGGTCCCCTCACCGTCCGAAACAGACAGGGCTTCAGTTACTTACCTAGGTAAGAGGATAGAGAGAGAGATAGACCATACGCCCTTTTGGGAAAAGCCGATGTCATCCCGTATTTGTCGATCGTAGACGCAGCAAGTCCGAGCGTAGAATACCTGTATATATGTGTATATGACAAGAAGAAATAATAATGAAAAGCAACGCTGAATGAGCTCCGCAATAACGGGTGCGCCCCGGCCCAACCCAATGGAACCACTTCGGTACTTGTAGGGGGGTTTGGGTGGTCAGCATGCTCAACCCCCTTTCTTTCCACCGGTCACCGTTGCGTGGAAGTATACCCAATTTCATGGCTAGTTCTTAATCATCACACCGAAGATTATGGCACCTACATGCTATATCTCTTCTTGCATTTCGAGCTTCCTCTTCTTGAAGCATCCGGCTCAGGGATAGGGAAAGGGGGGTGGGGGGAAGGGAACAGATACGGGTTATGCTTGGATACAGAAGACGAAACAAACAGTGGCCATGGGGCCATGGGGTGATGGCGATGGTATTGGCGCTATAAGAGATAGATGATTGCATCTTGACGTGACGATGACGGTGTTAATAAATTGGCCCACCTGGCTGTGTGTGCCTTTCTAATTACCTTACTACATCAAGACTACGACGGAGGACAACCCCATTTGGTGCTCTTGCTTACAGCCCAAATCTATTGTCTACCCACATACATACGCGCGCACGAGAACATACTCGTTTAACCGTAAAGTAGACGGTTTCGATGCGACCAGATCGGCTACGAACTCATTGGTACTGATCACCAAGTTACCATCGCCCACTCTCCGTCTTTGATGCATGAACAAGTTCCCTGATTTGTTATATGTTTGTATTGTATATATGTTGGGGTTTTTATGATACAGTGACGCCCCCCCTCTCTTTTTCATTCGTCTCGCCACCTTGGTATATATACAACTCGAAGAAGATAAAAAATAAACGCAAACGCAAACACCGAGGTACTCAGTCCTCCTCCCACTACTTCCCCCCCAAGACAACCACGTCGCTGGCCAACTTGGCTAACAGCTTAGTTGGGCACGCACTGGGAGTAGTAGTCGTTCTGCTTCTTGCAAGTACCCTCGGCGCAGCTGGTAGCGCCGCTGAAGCCGTTACCGCCGCACTGGGCGTAGAGGGCAGCAGCACCAGAGCCACCGCCAGTAGCAGGGGCAGTAGGGGCCGCGCCGCCGGCCGCCTTGGTGGAAGTGAGGAGGGTAGTCGGTGCGGCAGCGGGGGCAGAGGTAGCAGCGCCACCACCGCCGGCGGCCGAGGTGGGAGCAGGAGCGGCGCTGCCACCGGCGGGGGAGCTGGGGGCGGCGGGAGCAGCAGGAGCGGCACCGCCGGCACCACCACCGCCGGCCGCGGCGGCGGACCAGATGGCCGGGCCGGGGACCTTGTAGCTGGTGGGGCTGTTGTAGATGTTGAACTTGATGCCTGGGTCGGTGCCCGAGTAGCTGTTGATGTCGAACTTCTGGTCGGGGACGGCGGAGCCGGTGCCCGTGACCTCGAACTGGGCGCACGAGGGGTAGAACTGGGCGCCGCGGCCGTTCTCGGTGGGGGCGGCGTCGGCCTCGTGCAGAGCGATGATCTCCTGGCGGACGAGGTACTTGCCGGCCTTGAGGTCGGCGGGCAGCTTGACGTCCTTCTTGCCCTTGGCGGCGATGAGCTTGTCGACGGCCCACTTGCCGCCCGTGAGGCCCTCCTCGTCGATCTTGGACCAGATGGCCCCGGCGCCGTTGTCCTCGGTGTAGGGGGCGATGTAGGTGATGATGGGACCCTTGTGGGACGGGTCGATGATGTCGTCGCCCTTCTTGTCGTGCATCCACTCGAAGGTGACGGTGTCGCCCGCGGCGGCCGCTACGAACGAGGGGGCCGCCTTGGCGCCGTTGACGCCGCAGACGAGGTTGGGCGTCGTCAGGGACTTGACGGGCGAGTTGTTGGGGGGCGAACGGATGTACTTGTTCAGGCCGGTGCCCTGGCTCTTGCCGTTGACCTGGATCTCGGTGACCTGGCAATGGGCGGCCACGGTGGTGGCGAAGGCCAGAGCATTGACGATGGAGTAACGCATCTTGGTATGTTTGGTTTGGTTTGCGTTATATATAAAAAAAAGAAAACAGCGGAGTAAGAAGCTTTTGCTTTGGGTTTGGCTGATATCGTCAAGATGTAAGTGAGGAGCAAGAAGCGTTGGAGAAACGAAAGGAACTGGCACGGCCAATGGAGAAGAAGCGGATAAAAGAATGAAGAGAAACTTTGTGAAGTTGCAGAGAGAGTGGTGAAGAGAAGGCCAAAAGAAAGAAGCGTGAGACCGAGAGGATGCCTCCCCGTTCTACTTATACACAGCCAAACATGCCACCCAACTTCCTCTTTGAGCCCGCCAGCTCACGAAACCCCCAGACCCAGAAGCGACCGAATCAGGCTGGCAGCTTGGACGCCCCCTTGGACCCCGCCCATCCCGCCTCTCTCCCTGGTTATCACAGTCAGAGTCAGATTGCCTTTAGCATGAGGCTCAAGATGGATATCCGGGTCCACTTTGGATGAAGCAGGTGTGGCCGAGGGCCCCGGGCGGAACCGCGGTCCTGCGCGTCCAGGATAGATGAAAGGACCAATATCTGCCAATGGCGCTTCAGCTCTCCGGCAAACACCTACGATACCGTCATAGAATCATAGCAAGCAGCTATTCAGACGGCATTCGCTACCAACCAGGCTAACGCATTACTTTCCGCTTCGGCTCAAATGGCCAGGGGGCCGCCGCTGCATGATGCTTGCTTGCTATCCCAATCCAAGCTATCCTTGGTCCAGACAAAGAGGCTTGCTTGGGTTCGTTGTAGCGCTGGCGTTATCCGCTCCGTAGAAACCGCTAAACTTACATCTTCCTCAAGGGTAGGTAAAGTATGTCGATACATAGCTCGTAAAATGGATTTCTTGATCGGATGATACTACCATCGAGGTTGAATCGTCTGATGTTCCTAGATCTCGCCTACGATCGTCGTCGTGTCTTGGTTCACTTGGTCTGCCCTCCAAACACAGCAAACAAGTGTCCAGCCAAGGGTGATCATGGAGATGGATCGATCTCCTTCGAGGGCGGCCACGACGAGAAACCGTCAGTCTAAGGAGGCTCTTAAGATCTCCACTAGGTCAAGGGGTAGTAGCCGTTGGGTTGGCTATTTTCTACGCAATGCTATGATCCCAGTACCACATCAGACGCCACGCACGTTTCGATTTGCGCCGCGAACAGATTGACATGAATGATGACGGGTCACCCCTGGCCCCCGCTTGGACGCGCAGAGACGGCTGAAAGACAGACCCAGCACTTTGGTTCGTGAGGCTCGGTTCATCTTGCACAACCTGTTGTATCACTGCTGTGGCCGTGTAAGCCGATTGGTTGCATTTCTGGACGGTGGAGCGGATGAAGCGCGACGAAACGCTGCCAAGCGACCGCCAAGCGACCGCCAAGGCTCTACTCGAACCACGACCGTTCGGTCATTGGCCTGTTTTTATCCCCCAAACCCGATGGACGAGACGGGACGAAAATGGTCGGCCGCAGGACTAAGGGTTTCGGATGAAATTGCTATACCGGTACCGAGTACAGAGAGTCAGACTTGCTGCCTCGCCTCTGGCCGTCACGTTCCGCCCTCGCTCAACTCAGCATTGCATCACATCAAAGTTTGCAACTAAGCAATTTAACCATAACCATAAGACAGAAAGAAGCTCTTGGTGGCATTAAAGACTTTATATATATGCATAAAGAAGGAGCGCCAGGTCGTATCACTTCATCCTTTCCTCAAGACCCCTCTGGCCAAGTCAAGAAAGCCACCTCCTATCTAAGTATATATATATATATATATAAACCAAGGAAACACATTAGCGCCCTTCTAATAAAAACCAAAAACTCCCTACACCGTGCGGTCATAATATAAAAGTCGTATATACCACTTCTCCGAGACCTTGAAGAAGGCCGCTTTCTATAGTGTACACTTCTATCCCACAATGATTTGGCCCCTACCAAATCAGATACCTATGGGCCACATGCCCGACTCCGCGAAAGCCAAAACGTCCTAGAGCTAAGCTAACTAGCCGGTACTACCGAGGTACCAGTCGAGTATTGATCTCCTTCGATTCCAAAAACTTTTCCTTCTCACGACGGGAGAAGAGGGCAATCTTGCGGCCCTCTGACCCCGCGCCTCCCTATTAGCCGTGCCGCGTCTCGACCACTAGTGAGCCATAGCCGGCTGTGTTGAGGATCTCTTGGGCCCTGGCGCATCTTTGTGGACCGAGTCGTTTTCATCGCTCGGTGGCTCCGTTGCAGTTCTTCTGATAGAATCACACGTGCCTATGCCCATCGACCGCTCCGTCTTAGCCATCGAGCGCGATTGGCTCAACGTGTGCGATACGCTTGGATATGTTGGCCCTGGATGCAAGAACTGAGCGAGCATATTGGGGCGGTCAACGCTACGGCTTCGTCCTCTTGTCAAGTTGGCACCGCGATCCGGCACCAGTGATGCAGCCGACATACGGCGCTGAAGTCTGTATTCCGCATCCTCGGCTTCCTTACGATTGAGGTGCTCACTCGGCAAAAGGATAGCCCGGTCAAGGCCGTATGGAAGCCCACGATGGCGGCCTCGGATCTGCATGGCAATCATCACCAGCTTTCCGACGACTGTGAACTGCGAAGAGAGCGAGGCGTTGATCCCTGTGTAGCCCAAGCTCAAGCCCACGGTTCCGTAGGCACTGACAACTTCGAAAAGTACAGCGAACATGGAGAAGTCGTTGTTGATCAAGCGAGGCCCTTCGGAGATGGTGAGAATGAAGTAGCCAATGAAGATGTACCACAAATCGAAGGAGAGTTGTCGCCGCAAATGGGCTCCGACATAAGAGAACCCCGACTGGTTCGGATCCTCGTTTTCGCCGCTACTACCGTACAACCCAAGCGCCTTCTCTTCGTACACATTGGTGCGGCGAACCGAGATGGCAATGGGGAACACCGAGATGTACATCATGATCAGATACGATGTCTGCACAGCTGGGTGGAGCGAGGATAGGTTTAAAACTGCGAAGCCGGCGGTTCTCGTGGATGCAGCTTGGAACCATCCGTCGAGGAAGCGGATATCCAGCGGCAGTGCTGCGATAGGCCCAGTCCCAAGGTCAAGAATGACGAAGAATATCAGATCGACCAGGTTGAGGATGATGAGGATCAAGAACAACCACCATGTGGCTGTTGAGGGGAAGAGCAAAGTGAAACAACGTCGCGGATGGTCAAGCAAGAACCGTAACTCCTCGTACAACCCAGAAGTTCGTGGGACAAAGAGGTGGATGAACCAGATCATGAACCGCAGCATAATCGGAAAACCGGTATTTCCAATGATGATTAGAAACGACATGATAAGCAACGGGAACCTTGCCGAGTTGAAGGAGTTCATGCTGTCAGAAGTCAAAGTGAAGCCCAGATCCATGAATGCCGAGTTACTTGTGAAGAAAGTCCACCACGCCTTACTCGCTCCAGCCTGCTCCACAATCTTTGCATAATACTCGTTGTTGATGGCGATCCAGGGCCAGAGGCAGAGGACTCCGAAGATCCAGAAACCCCAAAAATATCCGGTGACGACCATAGCCAACGTTTTGAGAGAACGGTACTCGATACCACCTAGCTCCTCTCTTTGTTCCTCGGTGAGATCCAGGAATTCCGAATTCCGGCCTATAGTTGGCTGCCAGCTCAGATATGGCGCGGGATCATTCTCCTTATGCTGCGACAACGCAGTCTTGATACGGGACAGAGGATTATGGCGCGCCTCAGTATCCGTGCGTGTCATGGTGTGATGCAGCTTTTCTCCAGGGCCTCGCGGTTTGTGCGGCTTGATTGCACCTGCTGTATGGGCAGCTGCTTCTAGATCCTGGGCGATTTCGTGTCGCTTGGGGTGGTCTTGCTCCTCAAATATGATCGTTTGCTGCCGTTCTGCGTGTGAGCCTGTCCGGGCATAGGCAAGACGAGGTTGCGGCGTTTCAGCGCTCGAGCCACGTCTTAATCGGTTGGAACCCGGAGCCTCCCCTTCTTCATCTTCTTCATCCGAGAGTTCTTCTGGCCCTACGCCTCTCTCAGCATCTCTAGGGCCAGGAATGCGAAGAGTACCGCCCCTTTCCTGCTTGCGCTGTCTCTCCAAGATGGCAATATGCTCGGTATTTGAGCGTCTGTGCGGAAGCGGCACGTTGTCGTTGTCGTCGTCGTCGCTAGGGATCGCATCGCTCCTTTTGACCTTATCCGCAAATCTGATTTGCGTGTCTCTTTGCGCCGTAGGCGAGGTGGGTAGATTGGCCTCGTTAGGATCCAGGTGTTCCACGCTTGGGTCCGATTTGATGGCCCCATTCATCGTGAAGTGATCCAATAGAATGCCATCGTTCGTCATGCGAGAAGCGGTATTGTGCATGACCCTAATATCTTTACCGCCCACTCCCTTTTCCACATCAGGCGATGTTGTTGATTTCGCCTTGGACCGTGACTTTGCGATGGAAATACGTTTCGATCTGGCATCAGCCACAATACCCTGGAAACGTTTCTCGAACCAGTAGAGGCGCAAGAAGACTACAGCAGAGTTGATGGCGATCGGGTTGGATGTCATGGCCATAAGGAATACCACGATTTGCTGAAACGTGTTGAGGAGGTTGACATCCACGGGGTTTAATCCAGCTTGAGTGTTGCCGCCAGTGGCGAAGAAGAGCGAGTCGATATAGCTAAGGTTACCCCTTCCTGAGGCGAAGATGAGAATAGAGCCAACAATGGACATGCCGATTATCCAGAAATAATGTACTGTGATGAAGTTGAAGTGCGGTTCCTTGGATAGGAACGAGGGCCGGATGGCCTTCAGGACCTTCCGGCCGGAGTCCAGCATGTCGCTGAGGACGGCCATGGTCACGTCGGGGAAGAAGAAAGGCTGTATGCGGTGTCCAGAAAGGCGGCAATAGCCTAATGTTAGAGAACAGCAAATATGTGTCTCACACACTTAAATGGGTTGGCGAACAGTTTGTTGTCAAGCATGATATCTCTCACGTTTGTGGCTATATCGGGTGGTTAGCCGACCGAATCCCGGGGTAGGTGTGAGTGGCACAGCTCACGATGAAGTGCAGGCATGCAGCTAAAGAGGGAAGTGACATATTGAAATAGGAAAGGATGGGTAATGGCGGCGGCTGGAATCGAACGTTGAGAGGAGACAAAGAGACTGTAAGGTTCGCGGTATAGACGGAAGGAGTAGTGGAGATGTGCCAGGGCTCGGAGAATTCTGGCAACGAAAGGGTAAAGATTTTAATGTACGTGCTGCTGGCAAGAGTCCGGGGAGGAAGCTGATGGCATCCTGCAGGGGAGAACATCGAGAATTGAGCGGAATGCCGGAAGCCAGCTCAAAACTCGAGTAACTCTCTCTCGACACGAGTTGACATCATCATGATTGAGTTGGCTAGGCCCGCAACAGAGGGAGAAATGGAAAGAGAGAAGAACATTGACCTACCTCCATCCAGTCGAGGAAGCCAGCGCGTTATCTAGAAATTCGTCGATGCAGAAGTGCTATCCCCCCCAAAAACCAAAAAAGGTAAATAGATGCCTGGCGATAACTCGGTGATGGCGGGCAACTTGTGTTATATTGAGCAAGACGACCAAGAATAGCTTACGATAAGCTTCACAGGGTCACGTCGCGTGCTGCTTGATAGGGGCAGGCACTAGGGGATTTTTCCCAGTTTCTCGTCTGACCGTCGTACAAGGTCAAATCTGGTGTAATTGTAGCGGCGAAATTGCTCGAGGTGAGGAGCAAGTGGCAGAGAGATGACAAAGACAGCGAGTAAGCCAGGAGCGTACAGCAGTGATTAGGAGCGGACGGGATAGGACTGATTGGATCCTCGAAATATGAGGTAACAAAGGAACGATGGTCTGTTTGGCATGTCTCGCATGTGAACCTAAGTCGTCGAACGGCCGGGGATGCACGAGTAGTTGACGGACATGTCTTGGCCCGCTGGCGATTGGGAAATGCCAAGAGAAAAAAAAGGACCCTGTCGTTGGATGTCTAGGTGTGCGTCGGTATGCAGTGTGATCTTCTTCGAGAGGGAAGAAAAGAGGTCTCCGGTACTGTAAGACGGACTGCAGCCAATGCAAACAAATCAGTTCCCAAGTCCCGACCAACAAGTAGTAAGCTCCCCCCTCCACTCCCAAATCAAATCACAGCTTGCAAGAAAAATGGCGGGCCTTGGCACAATGTAAGCCATCGACTTTTTTTTTCTCCCTCCCTCCCTCTTCCGCCCAGCTTGCAAGGACCAGTACCGCCTGCCAAGTCCACCATCGAAGGACTTTACGGAGTACAGGGCGCAGTCTTCCCTCTAGTATTTCGCTTCACTGTGCCATATCCACTTTGCCATCAACAAACACCGCTTTCTCGCTAGTGGGAACGGCATGGACGGGGAAACTAGGAAAGACGGAGCCCGAGCTTGCAGCTGTACATGAAGGCGTCGGCTTGTCTGGATGTAGCGTGTGCCTGTCGCTTCTGCCTGCATCCCAGCTACTGTCCAGAAGCCTCTCGAGAAGAACAAGGGAAAAAACCGGGGATGTGGAAATGGGATAATAGCACCGCAGGTACTTTGTACGCAGCGGATGTACACCTTCGCATCATTAAACCAACTCAAATACAAAGATAGATCAGACAAGCTGGAATTGTACCACTGTGGTATTTGCATTTGTGTATGACAGACACACTCCAATACATCGATCTCACTCAGATACAGCACGTATATAAGAGATGCATGCCATGCCGTAAGCATAGATAGAAAATCCAAACAGTCTAGAACCATGTCCATATCCTGTATCCCGTTCTACCTGGCACTAAAAAATGGCACGACTCAGTCTTGAGACGCAGCTCGACAGGCAGTGCAGGATGCAGGTAGACAGACAGTCGTGCTACTATTTTAGTAGGCATGTCGGAATATGGAGCGAATCCATTCCACCGTCACCCCATCTTCTTGGCCCTTGCTGTGCAGCCAGCTGTCAGGGTAGCGTAGCTGCGTAGCAACCAGCTACGGCTAGTCAGTCAGTCGGTGTGATGATGTCAGTTTTCCTTATCATCCTCATCCGTCCATCCATGTACGGAATGCCCGTATGTCTATCCCTTTCCGTATTCAATATGCTTTTCTCGGTTTCATTTCGCCCGAATGACACTCCGTCGTCGGTCAGTTAGATGCAAGTGCAAATGCGGGTTAAAATTACCGAACAACTGGACGGGCAGTCATCAAAATGTGATATATCACGTTGCCTTTTGCGGCTTGCTTGGGGAGATATCAATTCATGGATGGCATCATCCATCAAAGGCGCAAAGCACCCAATAGCGACCCATCATCCAGGCCACGAGGTATAATAGCAGATCCCGATCTATTTCCTTAATTGAAACAACTATGCATTGCTGAATTGGCACCTGGCTTTCATGAGCAGCCAAGAATCATCCTTGTCTTGCAGACAGAGTACCGCTGCTATAATGGATTCTACCAGAATGGCATATAGCCCGGCACGGTAGCATTGGGAGATAAGCAATGACAGCCGCGAATACCACCCAATAATTAATTATGGACTATGCAATGTATTGGATAAAATAAATACAGAAGTGTAAGGTCAGGCAGGGGATGTGCGTACCTGTGACTGTGATGTTCGACAACATATTAGATAGTGTGAGAACTGGCTAGGTAGTGCATTAGCCAATGAGCAAGGCGGTATGCAGTAGGTGGCAACGGCATATAGGTAGCTGGCACCCGGATAGTCACTGCTACTTGTATAGGAATTGGATCGAGGTCTCATGACGCTTGGCCTGTGTGTATGATAGTGCAAGTGTTTCAGTTTCATTCTCATTATCCAGGGTATACCAGTTATAAATTAGCTGCGCCTTCCAATGCAATAACGGCCACCGTCCCAGGGCCAAAACAACGCCTAAGTCACGTTCTAGAAATACAGATGCAGGAGCCACCCCATCCTTACTGCTGAGACTTGAGTCTCTCCTTCTCGCGCGCAATCTTCTTGAAGAAAGCGTTCTTCTCCTTCGGCTTCTTCTTCAGGTTCTTATTGGCGCTCTTCCTCTGCTCGATGTATGCCATATCCTGGCCACCACTGAGCCCCTCCAGCATGCCTGCTGTGCGTCTCACGGCCTTCTTTCTGCCCTTGGTGGAGTAGAAGAGATCGTCGGTTGGATCACCGTCATCATGGCCGCGTGAGGACTCGGTATCCACAATGACCTTCTGCAGGAGCTCTCTCCGCAGCTGTGCAGTCGCGAAGGCGAGACCGTCCATCTGTTCCATGCCTGCCAACTGAGTGATGACTTTGAACGAGTATCCTTGATCAACTAGGAAGGCTTGTCGTTTTGTCGAATAGTACATCTCCTGGGTATCTTTCGACACAAGAGAATAGAAGAATGCATTGAATCCCTCATCAGAACGACGCTTGGCTCGAAGAATGCGGCCCAGGCGTTGCGCTTCTTGTCGGCGAGACCCGTAATGCGACGAGATCTGGATCAAGCAGGTAGCCTCTGGTAAATCGAGGGACGTGTCTCCAATCTTCGACAAGAAGATGGTCTTCACAGCAGGATTGTACATGAAATTGTCAAGAATTCGCATACGCTCGCTGTTGCCTGTAGAGCCGCAAATGTAAGCCTTGCCAAGAGCAAGAGCAACCTCCTTCAGCGCGTATACGTTGTCCGAGAACACAATGATCTTGTCGCCTCGCTTCTCGTGGTAGTCAATAAGGAATTGACACGCCTGGATCTTTCGTGGGTTCATGATGTAAAGATTGGCCTTCATTCCTCGGTCTGCCGCTCTTAGGTACTCATCGTAAAACTCGGTTGTCATGGGGCACCAGACCTCTGCACACTGAACTTTGGCGATGTGGCCTTGCTCCGACAACTCCATCCAGTTCGCTTCGTAAAGCTTCGGGCCAATCAGGAAATTCAAATCCTGGATTTTGTCGTCCTCTCTTAGGAGTGTTGCAGTCAATCCTAGCTTAGAATGACTCTTGATCTGAGAGGAAACCTTGCGGAAGATATTGGCTGGCACGACGTGAACTTCGTCAAGGAGCATAAGGCCCCATTCTCGTTGAGTAAGAAAGTCCATCATCTTTTGGGAATCATGTGCTCGCTTGCCAGATTGTGTTACCATGGGATATGTAGTGACGATAATACCCGTATTGCCTGGAAACCGCGATTTGTTGTCTGCCGTAAAGACTGCAATATCCTCAGGTCTGATATTGGACCACTTCAGGAATTCTTGGCGCCACTGATGGGCCGACATGGTACTCGTACAGAGGACCACAGCGCCTTTCTTGATAGTGCAAGCAGCAGTTATGCCGACCAGGGTCTTGCCAGCACCACAGGGCAAAACGATAATACCACTCTTGGCGCGACCGTTACCGAACATCTTACTGAGACTTTTCTCTTGATACGAACGGATTTGTGTAGCCGGTCGTAAGTCAATCTCCAAATTCGCATTTCGGTCGTCGTTTCGAAAATCGTATTCCTCAAGGATGGGAAACTGAATGTCCAGACACCGCTTCTGAACCTTCTCGACAGCTGTATCCGGAATTTCAAAAGCATGTACGTTCTCCTCATGGTCATCGTCATCATCTTCCCCGAGGGCTTGGTAAGCTTGTTTGGGCTGGGCTTCTTCCGCCGATGCCTCTCCTTGTTGTTTTTCTGGCTTCCGGATCTGCGCTTGCTGAACTCCTGCAGCGTTCGAAGTACCGGGGATTACCAGGCCAACCATAGAGGGCGCGCTGAGCTGTACCATATCTGTACCCTGTACTCGCAGGGGCCCGATGATCGGGTCCTTCAGAAGTTTTTGAAGCACGTCTGGGTCATTACTTTCGACATAATATTTGGTGTTCTTGATGACCAGCTTGACCTTTCCATACGCTTGTGTAGAGTTTTGAATGAACATCCGGATGGACTCGGGCAGGGGCGTTTTCGAGAAGCGCTCAAGTGTGTTGATGATATCTTGGGCTTGCAGACCAACTGAAATGGCAGCATACAGACTGTGTGTGGTGAGAGAGTACTCGTGGAGATATGTCGGACGGGATAGAGGTTCGGCGATGGTAATGAGGAAATCCTTGGCTTGCTCAGCAAGCGCACTGAAGTTCTCGAGAATAATGCGCCCTCGTTGGGGGTCAACCCAGATGGGGCGGCTCTGGTAGTCGGGCTTCAAGGGAAGATAGGAAAAGTCGCGTCTGCCATGGCCAAAGAATCTGCTCGCATTGTCCATAGGGCCCCGGACTTGTTTGTCTTGGTAGTGCGCCAGGGAGAATCGATCGATGGCATTCTGAATCTGCTCCTCGCCAGGCTGAGTATCGTCGACAACATCGGACTCCTCGTCGCTATCGATGACTTCCTTTGGCGTTGCCGGTCCAGGTGTTGAGGTAGCCGAAGTCCTGCCTGACTTGGCAGTCCCAGCCACATTCCCTGATGCTTTCCGCTTGACAGGCATTTTGGCGGCGACAGTATTCATGGACGACAAAAGAAAACAGCCTGGATGTGCTGGTCTAGAATATGAGTCCAGGCTGACAAGGTCGTTGGATGACGAGGGAATGTTAAGAAGACAAGGAAGGGATCTCTTAGTAATCTAGACAACCCACCCAATCGGAGAATTTCCACACGCGATCGAGTGCAGAGTTAAGTACCGAAGTACCATATGAGTCTTCCGCTAAGTGAATGATGGGCGGGATCAGTTGATAAAATTCCAGGTTGATCATTCAATGTTATGTATGTAGGTAGCAAGAAATGCACTGGCTTGAATAAAGATTCAAAAGTACCCCAGATCAGAGCTGTCATGTCCCTTGTGTAGGAATTAACTTCCCTCAATCGATGGTTGTGCTCGAGTTGAGTATGAGGAGCCCACTAGTTGTCCCAAAAGTGTACCTAGGTAATCCGTCATCAGCAACTGATTCACCTGGATTCACCTGCTCTACTAATCAAGCTGAGGCTCTGCTCTACACCTTTGCTGCTCCGCATGCATTAATACATCTTAGATAATTCAAAGAACTCCAGACTAGAATCACTTGCCTTCATCTTCGCCAGAAAGTAAAGGCAGGCGGCTTATCTAAGTAGCTATGTCCAGTCCGTCAAATGATGAAGCAAATGTAGCATTCTGTCTTCTTGGGCCGCAGATGCTTCAATGCTCTGTTACACTTCTGGAACCTACCCGCCCATCTGTTGCAACTCAGTCTATCGTCCCCGCAACACATACCCTTGCAAGAGTCCATGGCCCATCCGTACTCTTTAATATGGAAATGGACAGGACAAGTCTGAAAACCACCTGTACAAAAACGACTTCATGAAATGAAATTAGTGTTCATTACAAAGTCTACCGTTGGCATGAGCCGATCCCCTACATCTTCACTGGTTATCTACCGTGGACTCTTTGTCCCTTCCCATATGCCCATGCCCAACACATCCACATAACCGGATATATAAACTGTACAGTTGCCTCCTAGCAAGCCCCTGCAGGGTGTTTCCTGGAGTTCCTAACGCCTCTACTGTTGATGCATCCTTCCGTTTCACCCATTTTGTACAAGATTAACTGATCGGAAGTGACCACTTCGTAATCCGTCATGGGGCGTGGGCGCCACCTTGTTGTCATTCATTTCCAACTATGTTCGTGCCTCCTCTACCGCATTACTGCACGCGAAGAGTGAGTCATCCCCTGCTATCCTTGAAGCAGGATCATTCCTGTCTCAAAAACAGGCTATCATAACTTATGACGTGCTTGCCTTGCCGCCACCGCCGTACTTGGCTTTGCCGAAGGAGAACGGAACATATTTGTACTTGATCATGTGTTGGATCTGCTTCCTCACTGCACGCGCCAACCGTTGTCAGTCTCTCTTTGCTTGAAATCGCCTGAGTGTGTTGGTATTGGGGGGGGGGCTTACTGGTAAGGACAAAAAGGATGATCCAGTACATAACGAGGACGGGCCAGAAGACGGGGACGTTGAAGACCTCGAACCAAGAGCACATGAAGCCAATACCGATCGCGCTGGTCGCAGCGTGCCAGAACTTGAACTCTGGAAGGCGGCGAATGAAAGGTCGGAACTCCTCGTCCTGCTTCGTGGGCAGGCCGCCGGCCGAGCCATCCTCCATGTCCATTCCGCTGTCCATAGCTTCGGCCGAGGGATCGAACTTGGGCTGCAGGAAGGCGAGGAAGAGGTTAAGCAGGTAGATGCCGAGCGCATACGCCACTGTGATTCCCACTTGTTAGCGCAAAAATCTAGGGCATGTTGTCCATGGGGAGACCGTTTTCGCAAGAGAAATAGGAATAGACATACCGATATACCAGCCTTGCGCAACGAAGATGCGAAGGAAGAACATCAAGAGGAAGGTGGCGGTGCCGACCCATCGGTACGTGACGTAGGGTGTTGACTTGTCGAGAAGCGCTTGGTAATGCTGTAAATATCGCATTAGCCATCAGTGGTACTTAAGTCTATCTGCCGCCAATGGGCGCATAGGGGTGAGCGCACCATTTGCAGTCTCGAGGTTTGGGCCTGGACGGCCGCGAAGGGGGTCTGCTCCTCGAGGCTCTCCATCGTGATAGCTGTTCGGTTGTCCGTAGGAGAAATGTACTACTTAAAGAAAGAAGATGTTGAGATAACGGTTGTTATGGAACCGGGGTCAATGGACTAGAATGCGAATCGAATTCAGAAGAGCTGGATGGGAACGGGTTGGTCGGACCTTGGTCGAAATATCGAAGAATGAGTGAATGAACAAGTATGTGTGTTAGATGGATGGATGCGAATAGCGAAAATGGTACAATTTCGTCGCGGCGACGGGGAACTTTCTTGGTCTAGGATCAGCGTAGCCTCTACCTGGCCAACAACGGGGTTTATCTGGCCTGCTAAAAAGTGACGCCCCAGGCCTCCGTTCTAGGCATTCTAGGCTTCTAGGCTTCTGGCCCCCCCAGAGCCTGTAGAGCCTCCCCCGTTACAGTGAGTTTGGGCATGTTCAGGGCGTACGCAAGCCACGCACTAGCCTTATCAAGCCGCCACATCTATCAAAGTGCCACGCAAGCACCTCGAGGGGCTAGATTAACCCCCTTTTTTAATGAGCCGCTAGTTGCTTCTATGGGTGACTCTTGGCTTGCTTCTGATTGGTCTGGCGCGGCTCTTCACCCAAGGAGCTCTTTCCTTGACAGCGATGGGGGACGGGGGGGAGCTGTCTGGGGAGCTCTGACCTCATCGGCCCAAGCTGCTGTTCGCCGACAGGCTATCCTCGGCATACTGGACCAACGAAGACTGGAGTGCATTGTTTCCATCAACATTCCGACTGTAGGACTTCATTAACTGGATCAATTGAGCTTCTCAACACACTGGACTGCAATTATATTCGCCTTAGGAACATCCTCTTGTCTTTTCTAAGTGATATACACATGATGCAAGCCCTTCGGAGTCTGAGGCCAGTTGCCTCCCGCCTGCAGCCCTCCACTCTCCCCAAGATAATCCGATGCTATTCAGCAAAGTCATATGAATACATTCACGTCTCGGAGCCCAGACCGGGCGTTGGTCAAGGTAAATATGAACCTCTGTCTGAGCAGTTTCTATATATACATATCGGAGACAATAATGCTTTTTATTATTTTGCTTGCTTCAAGTCTATCCTCGAATTTGCCAACAAGCTGTAATTCAAACATAATTCCAATGCCCTTTTTGCTTCTTAGGGCGCCTTCACCTTTCGTGGGCGCTGCCGACCCTCATTTGCTAACAATGGAACGCCACCAGTAACCTTGCACCGGCCCAAGGCCCTTAACGCCCTGTGCACCCCGCTGATCACGGAGCTGAACCAAGCCCTGGTCGATTTCCAGGCCTCGGACAGCGTCTCGGCCATCGTGCTCACGGGCTCCGAGAAGGCCTTTGCCGCGGGCGCCGACATCAAGGAGATGGCGCCCCTGACCTTCGCGGGCGCGTACACGAGCTCCTTCATCGAGTCATGGTCTGACCTGGTCTCGCGCGTCAAGAAGCCCATCGTCGCCGCCGTCTCGGGTCACGCCCTCGGCGGCGGCTGCGAGCTCGCCATGATGTGCGACATCCTGTACTGCACCGAGGCCGCCAACTTTGGCCAGCCCGAGATCAAGCTCGGCACCGTCCCGGGCGCCGGTGGCTCCCAGCGTCTTACGCGCGCCATCGGCAAGTCCAAGGCCATGGAGCTTATCCTCACAGGCCGCTCGTTTTCCGGGGCCGACGCCGAGAAGTGGGGGCTCGCGGCCCGGGCCTTCCAGTCGTACGACGAGCTCATGGAGGGCGCTCTGAAGACGGCCGAGACCATTGCGGGGCACTCGCGCGTCGCTGTCCAGGCCGGCAAGGAGGTCGTCAACAAGAGCCAGGAGTTGGGTCTGCGCGACGGTGTAGAGTTTGAGAGACGCGTGTTCCACAGTCTGTTTGGAAGCCAAGATCAGAAGATTGGCATGAAGGCGTTTGCAGAGAAGAAAAAGGCTGAGTGGACAAACGAGTAAAAGTGGAAGGGGCTCGTTTCAAGCATGTTATAGCCAGTCACTCCAGTGCCACCACATCCAGACAAGATATGAGAATACGAGGTGAATTTACCATTTCACAAACATTTCCCTTGTAAAGCGTCTTAAACTCATATAAGACATCCCTCATCGATTCGTGAATCTCGTGGACAACGATAGCTAGCAGATACAGTTACGCCATTCCCACATCAATGCCTATAGAGAACGTCGCCCTTTCCGAATTAGGCATTATTTGACCCATTGCCTGCCGGGTTCCCGATGACCTTCACATACGGTGCTGGAAATAAACCTGTTGAACCCATGTAGCAACCGAAAAACCACTCCGAGTTCATATCTTCCACCTCTCGGACTTCCGCCCCACGAGGAACCAACAGTTCGTCATCGCAGCCTGGCTTTGGATACCAAGACCACCTCGCTACGGCCGTCATGCCACACCCGCCGTTAGCGGGGAAGGTCGAGGTCCACGGTGGGCCTGTCGGCGCAGTGGCAGCAACATCGACTGTGACCAGGCGCTCCTTTCGCGACCGGTCAGGACCAACCCACTTCCACTTCTGTAGCTCCAGCTGTTGCTCTGTGTCGTTGGGAGCACTGTATGGCTCCATTTGCAGGTCCCAACCACCAACAAGGTCTTGTGCGATATATCGACGTTGTCCGCCTCTCGTGTCCTCGAACTCGACTATCACCATCCTATGACCCTTCGGGCACCGTCCCCATCCGGCCGGCCCATTCTCCACAGAAATGCGCCGAGAAGACACCAGGCCGTCGTAGCAAGTGACGCAAATATCATAATCGCCCGGCTCCGTGTCAGGCACCACCGTGCTGGTACACGAATAGCAGTGATATCTGCTCTGACTTGGCGCTATGGCCACTCGGCAGATGTCGCAGGTGGTGGTGAAGGTCAAGGGCCTGAAGTTGCCAATACTAATAGCGTTCGGACCCGTGAGTAGACTTGCTGATGGCGGCGGTGGCCTCGGTGAACGAGGGCTCGGAGGAGGACTGTGGGATGACGAAGGTGTGAAATGTGTAAGGGGCAGCAAGGAATGTGTACAACAATGGCCTTGGTTGACGCAGTTATTGCAGAACCCCCAATCGCCCTCGTTACAGAAGTCGCAACGCCAGTAGCACTCATTCGCCCAAGTGGAGCATCGCGCGCAGAACATGCCGCTCTGGAGTCTCTTCAAAGGGTCTTCGGTAGTCATGGTCCTCCTACCGTCAGCCCCTCCTGGCGTAGTTTTGGGAGGTAGATAGCGATTTGAGGTGAGCATGTGTGGATGTTCAAGGTCTTCATTCCCAGCTGCTTGGGCTCTCTCCCATTTCTTAAAAGCCGAATATCCAAATCCAAACCAGTGAAGGCAGCCTTTACCTGTCCGATAACAGTCCGCGCAGATGTTCCAGTCTCCGTTGTGGCATATGCCACAGTTGTAGTGTAGGTCGTACTCGATGTGCGATCGGCTACATCGAGAGCAAGTTATCGATGGCTCTTGGTAATACTGGGACATCGACCTGGTCCGTCCATGGTTAGGCGATGATGGCATTCCCAAACTTGGTAGTGGGTTGTTGGCCGAGACCATGACACTGGCGGGCCTCCTCTTTGGGGGTGCACCACTGGGGGTATCTGCAGTACTGCCTATAGGCGGCGATGCAGGGTGTTGGGCCGCGGAGGCTCGCTCGCTAAACGTGGCGCCAGCGGTTGCCTGGGGGGATGTGATTCCTGTAGGCATGCTGGAGCTCCTAGAGTCTGCGACGGATGGGCGCCGGTTAGCTAATTCATGTGCCTGCTGTCGCAAGGTGAGGTCAGTCTGAGATCTTGTCGTAGGTCGAGGGTCGGCGGTGCTGGGCCGTATCGGATCCGTCGCGCTGCGGCCTGTACTGGCTGTTCTCCTTCGGCGCCGCTCGGGATTGTTCCGCACTTCGAGATGCGTCGATGAAACTGGTGGCCGGCTCCTGTCGTCGAATAGACTCGTCGAACTATTAGACCTGGCATGTGCTGAGTTCGCTCTGCTCCTACTATTAGGCCGTGAAGTATCCGAAATTGGCGGTCTGGAAGAAGATGTGGAAGTCTCAGGGCGGCGAGTTGGACTGCGTGTATTGGTTCTCCTGCTCGATTCCTGGCGTGACCTCTGAAGTTGTCGCCTCCGGTAAGCTTCAGTAATCTTGCGACTTAGTTCGTCATTCTGAGACAGGTCGAGATTGCTCAGATCCAGCCCATCTAATAGCCCCTCTTCCTGTATCTGGCGGGCAAAATCCTCAATTTCTTTTTCCATGTCACGCGAATCCACATCCGAAGAGCTGATCAAAGACCTTATAGATGACTGGTGCTCGACAGCTCTCCGCCTTGTCCTAGAGGAGTCTCGTGACGCTTGTCTCGAGTCACTTCGACGATGCCTCCTTTCCTCCGATGAGGAATTCCCACCCGGTCGCAATAGAACGTTTGGGTCTGTCGCAGCCCTCCGTCGTCGCTCCTCTTCCCGGTTGGCTCTGCGAGTGCGGTCGCGGGTATCGCCGCGATGCCTCGAGTCGCGGCTGCTTTCTCTATCCGAGCGACTGCTGCCTTCATGGTCGCGCACATGCTGTTCCCGTCGATGGCGAGCTTGTCTGTGTCCTGATGAGGAGGAGACACCAGCATCGCGCAGGCTCAGGTCACGGGCCTGTTCCAGCATTTGTCGTTCCAGAACATCTATCCTTTGCTCCTCCGGAGACTTCTCCGAACCTCGTATTTTTGGCACCACGTTATCACCCGGTTTATACTTCTGGTGCATTTCGTCCTTGTCGGCATCGGATCGCGCCTTGTCCGGGTGAGCGCTCAGGAACATCTCGAGAAGGGTTGCGACGGTGGCATTGTGCCGGGTATCCCTGACCGGTGCCCGACATGACGGGCAGGTTGCGATGTTGGTACCGGCAGGTGGGGGATCGGGTGAGTTCTCGGCCGCGCTCGCTTGCCAGCTAAACCAGTCGCGAAGACAGGAGCCGCAGAAAGTGTGCAAGCAATCGAGAAGGGTCAAAGGTTGGTAGAGAACTTCGGTGCAAATCTGGTCGGCATGGATATTGGTATCAGCAAGCGGTGAAAGCTGAGCCGCAAGAAGAACATGGCCTTGAAACCTGGGACTGGCGGGGGGCCCAAACTTACGGAACACGTCAATTCCTTCTCCAGATCGACGGCGGGCCGAGAAGAGTCCATGGTATCAAAGAAGAAGGGCCAAGGGCCGTCGGATAGCGACCAAGGCTTCCTCGTCGTCGGGGGTCTCTCAAATCATTCAAGTCTTTTTTAAAGGTGTATATATAGGAGTGGGAGTCATCGCCGTAATAGCTACATGGGAATGTAGGTAGAAAGTTGGCCGCCTTCTACTGCCATTATGGTGGGGGTGTGGGACAATATTGACGGTGAGAGCGGGAGAAGCGCCCCTCGACTTGTAAAAGCAGCAAACCAAAAGCGAGGCAAGACAGCCAACCAAGAACCAGACCAAACACCAAAGAACCCATGCACGTTTCTATCTCGACTCCCAAGGCCCAAGGAACCTCATTTTCTTCCGTCGCCTGGATTGGATCACCCTGCATATGGAGGCAATGTGCCCGAGGTCATTATTTGGTGATAGTGGGTATGCAAAGTATGTAGCTCGCCGAGGCTGACGAGAGAAGATTAGGGAGGAATCCATCCTCCGCAATCTTCATATTGATGTAAGTGATTACTATGTATGTACAAACTTTCATCCACTAGGAGGAAAAGACTACCGTATTGGGGACGCGGATTTCACAAGGGTGCATGTAAATCGAGCTTATTAGTGGTGTCAACGTGAGCAACAACAGGGATCAGGTTGCCTTGAGCAGGTTTCACTCATCACCTGCTTGGATCTGATGCCATAAGCGGCTTGGAGTCTTGGACGACGTTTGGCAGGTATAAAATCTCGGGGAGCTAATAAGTACATACATACTTGTGCACTTCATAGGTAAGGCTGTCTCATCGCTAGACCATCCGTATCTGCAAACATCGAATATAGAGCCGTACATTTGATGGGCGTAAAGAAGTAGCCAGGAAACACTAGAAGCAATATGTTGTGTTTGAAGTGATCTGTTCATAACGAAAATACCTAACATCCTATATGAGATTGAGTAGAAGTGGTATTTACTTTTCACCATGATCATGACCGGATATGCAGGTCTCTCTTTTCCGAGACATTACGGACTGGTTGCAACACCTTTCGAATACGGATCGCGCACTTGTCGATGTATGTAATGCGCTCAAACTCCATCATCAAATTGTTGCTCAGTGTCAAGAATACCAATGGGGTACATGGTTATTCTATGGAGGGACTCCTCCTCCCAGGTGTTATCTGACCCTATCATCGAGAGAAAACGTCCCAACGTCCCGCCGTGATTAGAAGGAAGCGTAATGTACTACAGTATGGTACTAAGAACAAGATAGGAATATGGGTTGGATAGACAAGCTTGAACAAGTCACTCACGTTTATCATGCGTAGAGGGTATCACGTAGCTTCGAGTACCTAAGCCATCCGCACAGGTATATAGATGCCCGTTCCCTGATTCAACATCCACAATGATCTTTCGCGAACGGGTGCAATACCTCGTGAGCGCGTTTGCTGGTGAGAGGCGAAACCTATACGCTTGGACCATTCGTCGCTGACCTCCGTTCCTTTGTCTACCGGCAGTGACGGGAGTGGGAACGTGGAGACTTGAGGTGCCAGGGGTGTACAGGCGGCTCTTTACGACTAATCCGCGAACATCAGGCGTTAGATCATCGTGGGCCAGAATTGTTCGAGACTCGAAGATGACGAGTGCGCAATCTACACAGGAAAAAAAAAGGTGGTGGACCTTTCTTTAAGGGGCGAGGGGAGGTTGGGTCAGGTGGATCGTAACCCCGACATGTCATCAGAATATTGGAATTGAAGCCATACTCTGCCTGCCGTGGAATGCAATTAATGCATACGATAAGGTTACAATACAGGATGTTAAGAGTTTGTAGGTTGGCACCAGATGGTTTTGGCAATCCATGTTGGAGCTTCTGCTGTAATAACTGTCAAAACCTTAATCAAATTCTCCGAAGAAGCCCGTCCTGTCCACCTTGTTGCTCTAGCAGCACCGCCACGTATGCAATATTAGCCTCAAGAAACTAGGCGCGTCGAGCCTCGAGGGTTGTTTGAGTACTTCTTTACGGTTGAGTAAGTGGGAGTAGGTGGAATCATTGCGATCGAGGCAGGCAGGCAGGCAGGGGATGGAGATTTGATTCCCTCTACATACTCCTTACCTTTGCGATACGATGCTGGTACTCCTAGTAGTACAAGAAAGAGGGTGTTCATTAACCAACTGCGTGGATCAGACACCCAAGTTAAAGTACCTATGATCTTAGATCTGCCAGGGATGGCGCGAGAATTCTGTCCAACCTACGTACATTCGGCGTGCCGTAAAACGCAGCAGGCCCCTTGTGCCTGGTAAGCTCGTCATTTGTTCGGCCGCCCAGGCCAAGAACTGTTGATTGAGGTTGAAGCAGATTGAAGAGCACAGACAGGTTGGTAGACAAGTTCTTTTCCGATACTATGTACAGAGTAATGAGGAACAGAAGAGACGTCTCAAGACCATGTGCATCGTCGGTGATTACAGACAGGCGCCAGACCAGAGATCGTCGAGCGATCTGCCGGGCCATTCCAGAGACAGCTTGCCTGCTTGCTTCTTTTCCCTTTTGGTGAGGCGGGCGGGCTGGAGGAGTCTTGGGGTGGGGCCCACTATGGGAAACGGGTGTCGACGGGGCGCCGCGAGCTCTAGGCCCCATCCAATATTCTTCTCGTCAGCCAACCAACCGACCTGAAATCCTTCAAGCTCTCGCTCATGTGTACCAGTAGAAGGTCAAATGGCATACCAGACGTGTCTAACCTCATGGACAACCCGATCTAATCCAAACCAATGCAGGCGTAGCGACGGAAAAAAGCACAGGTCCCAGGCGCGATGCAGGGTCAAAGGAACGCTAGTCATTAAGCGAAAACAAGCGCCCCAGAAGTTGCAGGTGAAGGGGCCGGAGGTCTTGACTCAAAAAGACCCGACCAAGAGACAGGTGGCAGGGAGAACAAGCTGGCAGGCAGGCTGGCGTGCTCCTCAAGATAAAGATGCCTAACCTAGGTAGGTGCCTTGTTGGATCCTCCGGATTCCATTCCATCGACTGCCGCTCTCAAGCTGTAGACATCGGTTAGTTGCAAGATTAAGCATCGAAAGTGACTGGAGCCTTTGGACTATATCAAACAATAGTATGTAAAAACCTGGTTACGTTTAGGTAGGCTGGCAGGTCCCCAGTTTGTGCAATTCAGTTTGATTGAAGAGCGAGCGCGAGCAAGGAGAGCCGCTGCCAGCTGCCAAGATCTGTCAGTGCCACCTGCGGCTTAGAAGCTGCAGCCAAGGGTGGGAAGAAAAAAAGTTGGCCTGGAGCTTCGTGTATAAGAATGGGCAAGACTTATTAGAGGACGCTGCCGCCCACTTCGCAAAAGTCATCAGACCTGCATCCCGCATTTTGCACGCCCCTGCCGAGCCCTCCAGTCTCCCTGCCATTTTTTGTTCGGCCTTTTACCTCCCCCCCCAGCCAGCTCAAGCCCGACGGCCAAAAAAAGGGACCCAACCTACCAAACGACGCGCAGACCATCCAAAATCCAGCAGTAATAAGTCTCCAGCCACTCATTGCATCGCATTGCGTCGCATACCATCGCATTACTTCAATTCGCATCTGGTCACAACAAGAACCATCTTCACCTTGGGGACAGTTGTTTTCCATTCATATTTATATTTTTAGTCAATAAGGGTGCTGCGCATCGACCCTCACTCAACTAATACGTCAGTTCTGGAAAGGACTACTTCGACATTTCCGTGATCAACAGCGGGATCATCACTAGACCATCACGGCCTCTAATACGTTGGTTGGCCATACGGCTTGTCTCCACAGTTGACAACTGATTCGCAGTTGCAAACCACCACCACTTTATCAGGTTAGTCTCAATACACCCTTCACCACAGCATCACCCTCGCTTCTTCGCACAGCTCCTATCCCCTTGCCCCTACCTTTCTCCTCCCACTTTGCAGGCTTAAATCCACACAGTCGTAAATGGTATTTGCGCAACACTGCATCCATGTTTCCTCATCTGGTCCCCTCGCTGGCTTGCAAGCATGGCGCGGCCTCCAAACCACCAACTTTGGTGTCGTAGAGTCTTTCGAGATCCTTCCATCTCCACGACCTTGGGCGTCGTGGGACGATGCTGTTCGGATGATGCGACGGGATCTATGAAGGCATAACGCTTTATTCTGTATAATGCGACTGTCCCGCATTATGGCGAATAACGTGTTATGCCGTCCTATGGAGCTGCCAGACTATAGAGTAACCCAGGGAGACCATGGTCCCAACATTACCAAAGCACCCTGGCTTAGCCGGCAGTTATTGCCATTGTCCTGCATATTTGGTGCCTAGTAGATCAGTCGCTGTCTCTGGCTTGGAAGGCTTCAGACTTGACTTCTGCTTAGACTTGTTGTTTTGCTTACACGTGACCCGTGTACTGCCCATCCCAATATGCCATTGCCAGCTTTCCCATCGCTATTCTTGTTGTTTTGATGAACATTGCTGACTGGATTGCAGCCCTGTTTCTTTTGCGAAATGAACCTCCCTTGGCTCTAGGCCCCAAAGCCGCGGTGTGACAACAGCAACAATCATGGCGTCGAGATTAGACCGCTTGGTAACTATCCTGGAAACAGGTAGTACCAAGCTCATCAAGGACACCGCTGTCAACCAACTAGCAGACTGGCAGAAACAGCATCCAGAGGAGTTGTTCAACCTCCTCTCTAGAGTGGTACCATATCTTCGCCACAAGGACTGGGACACAAGAGCCACGGCAGGCAAGGCCATTGGCAAGATCATTGAGAATGCTCCCGACTACGACCCCAATGAGGATGAAGACTCATCCACAGCCAAGAAGGAGGAGCCCTCTATCGAGAATGGACATGTGAAGAAGGAGGAGGATCCTGGCGTATCGCTGCCCACAGACGACTTCTTCAGGCTAGAAACGCTAGACGTCGCCATGATACTGAGATATGGGCGAGACTTACTTAGAACGGGTAGTGTCGATCTGGGGTTGGCCAGTCTGGAACCGCATGCTCGGCTATCACACCAAAAGAAGACTCTGATTGGTCGCATCGGATTGCTTGGTCGAAAATTCGAGGACGAAGAAGTACCGATTGCCGTCGAGAAGTCAGCCAGTCCGTTAACGCCGCAAGACTCCACCAACTCCAATGGTCTCGGTCGTCAGGAGAGTGTGAACGGCTCGAAGCCCACTCAATCAACTGGAGAGTCGGGGCTCAGTGCCAGACAACTTAACGTTCTCAAACGTAAGCGGAAGAAAGATGCCCAAAAAGCGGCACAAGGAAAAGGCGGTTTCGGCGATCTTTCTGTTCGCCGCTCCATCGCTGCTGGATCCGACGGGCTCGAAGATCCCTCCAATCCCGATTCGGATTCAAAGGACGCCAAACCGGACTATTTCTCTCTGGATCGCCCCGAAGGAGTCGATGAAGATTCCAAGGTCGTCTCTGAATTCAAAGGCCCGGTCCTGCCAATCAAATCCGAGATCGAGGCTGAGGACGAGTTGCAAGGAGCTGAATGGCCGTATGAGCGACTTTGCGACTTCCTCAAAATAGATATCTTCGACACCCAATGGGAAACGCGACACGGTGCAGCTCTCGGCCTGAGAGAAATACTGAGAGTCCACGGTGCGGGTGCCGGGCGGCTGCGAGGAAAATCACGATCTGAAAACGATGAACTAAATCGCAAATGGCTTGACGACATGGCTTGCCGCCTCTGCGCTGTTCTCATGCTCGACAGATTTACTGATTATGCTTCGGATACCTCGGTCGCTCCTATTCGAGAAACGATCGGTCAGACATTGGGTTCTTTCCTGAAACACCTCCCTACTACATCCGTTTACAGCGTGTATCGGATCTTGTACCGTATGGTAATGCAGGATGACCTAGGCCTGGACAGACCTATGTGGTCTGTCTGCCATGGTGGTATGGTTGGTTTGCGCTATGTCGTGGCTGTCCGCAAAGATCTTCTTCTACAGCACAACGACATGATTGATGGAGTTGTGCGCGCCGTGATGAAAGGACTGGGCGATAACGATGATGACGTGCGATCTGTCAGTGCAGCGACGCTCATCCCGATGGCGCAGGAGTTTGTGAAAACCCGCCCTGCAGCGCTGACTGAGCTTATCAACATTGTATGGGAAAGCCTGTCTAGCCTCGGAGACGACTTGAGTGCAAGTACCGGCAAGATTATGGACTTGCTAGCCACACTCTGCGGTTTCCCTGAAGTCCTCGAAGCCATGAAGAATTCCGCTGAGCAGGATGAGGAACGATCCTTTACACTACTTGTGCCCCGACTGTACCCTTTCCTACGCCACACCATCACATCCGTACGGCTTGCTGTCCTCAAGGCTCTCGTCACTTTCGTGAATCTTGGCGAAGAGTCTCAAGGCTGGCTTGACGGACGAACACTGCGTCTTATTTTCCAAAACATCCTTGTGGAGAGAGACACCAGCACTCTCAACATGTCGATGGAGCTTTGGATGGCATTGGTGAGGTGTTTGTCGAGGAAGCCGGAACGACTAGCAGAGGAGTTTTTCCCACACGTGGATGCCCTGATGCAGCTTACTTTGCATCCAGTTGGCGTCTCTCGCCACCCAATTCCCATGAATGGTTCGCTGTTCCAAAAGCCGTCTGGTGGTACTTACTATACACCGCCTACGCTTGTCTCGCAGACGTCACGAAAAGGATCAGACGATGGCGAGCGGGCAGCCAAAAGACGGAGAAAGTCTACCAAGGTCGAAGAAGCACCCGTCTCAACCCATTCGCATGACCTGGATGGACATATGATGCAGGGCGATGTAGATCTGGTTGGTATGGACACCTTGATCCGATCTAGAGTGTCAGCAGCCAAAGCCATGGGCTTCATCATGTCTCAATTCCCGCTGGCGAATCTGGAGGCGTTTGACGCCACCTTGATACCAGGCTTCGCTTCGTCATATTCCTCAACTCAGATGGTGTCCTGCATCATCGTAGATGAATTCGCAAAGCACAGTCCTCAAGCCAAACTGGAAGCACGTTATGTAGAGCAACTCCAGAAGATGATCGAATCCGAGCGCCCGTCTCACTACCGAGACCTGGTCAGCTTCGTGCAGCGGACACGCGCGCAGTGCGTACAGCTCATCAACCTCTTCAGAGATCATGGCAAAGTTTCACAGGGCAAGCTTCCGACATTGCCTGTAGTAGTACAAGGCGAAGCTGAAGCAGGCCCCAACGCATTCTCTCTGGCAATGGCTGAGAAATGTGTCGGGGACGACTTTGATAAACTGCGGAAAATAATGGCTCCTGCGCAGCGTCTAATAACCACGACTGACCTGAACGAGGCACGGAGAACCACAACCCTTGCCATTGAAGAGGCCAAAGCCATTAAAGGAGGCCGTGATATTCGAATCAAGGCTGCTGCTGCGTGTGCCCTTATTGCGATGAAGGTGCTGCCCAAGAAGCCCAGCCCTCTCATCAAGGGTATCATGGACAGCATCAAATCGGAAGAGAACCAGCTACTGCAGTACCGCTCTGCCGAGACCATTTCACGTCTTGTACAGTTATTTACCGACAACGGACGCAGAGGCCCTGCCGACAAGGTAGTCTCAAACCTGATCAAATTCTCTTGCATGGAGGTAGCGGAAACCCCCGAATTCCCAGTGCATGCCCATAAGAAAGACTGTATCTTGTCTATGCAGAAGGAAGAAGACCGCGTCGATCACGAAGATGCCGAGAAGTGGGCTAAAGAGGCTAGAGAGGCACGCATCACACGTCGTGGTGCGAAGGAGGCACTTGAGGTTCTGGCACGGGCTTATGGAGCCAAGATCTTCGAAACGGTGCCGAGCCTTCAAAAATACATGGAGCAACCGTTGGTGAAGGCTTTCTCGGGCGAACTGCCCGCAGAAGCAAAGGACCCTGGAGTTACATTCGGTCAAGAGATCATCGATGCCATGTCGGTGATCAGAACGCTGGCACCGACTTTAGACGTGTCCTTGCACCCGTTCATCATGCAACAAATGCCCCTTGTTATCAAAGCTCTCCATTCAGAGCTCTCCGTCTACCGCTATATGGCAGCCAAGTGCATTGCAACCATATGCAGTGTTATCACGGTCGAAGGCATGACTGCTCTTGTTGAAAAGGTATTACCATCCATCAGCAACCCAGTCGATCTCCATTTCCGCCAGGGTGCTATCGAAGCTATTTATCATCTAATTGCTGTCATGGGTGATGGCATCCTACCCTACGTCATTTTCCTCATTGTTCCTGTCCTGGGACGTATGAGCGACTCGGATAATGAGATTCGCCTGATATCTACGACTTCGTTCGCCACTCTGGTGAAGCTTGTACCTCTTGAGGCCGGCATCCCGGACCCTCCCGGCCTTTCAGAAGAGCTCCTGAAGGGCAGGAATCGTGAGCGGACGTTCATTGCGCAACTACTGGACCCCAAGAAAGTCGAGTCTTTTACAATCCCAGTCGCAATCAATGCTGAACTGCGATCATATCAGCAAGATGGTGTCAACTGGCTGAATTTCTTGAACAAGTATCACCTACATGGTATTCTTTGCGATGATATGGGTCTTGGCAAAACGCTTCAGACAATCTGCATGGTATCCAGCGACCATTACAATCGGGCCGAGGAGTTCAAGAAGACTGGTGCCATAGATGTGCGAAGGTTGCCGTCGCTCATTGTTTGTCCTCCAACACTCTCGGGGCACTGGCAGCAAGAGTTCAAGACATTTGCTCCTTTCTTGTCTGTGACCGCTTTCGTTGGTCCTCCTGCCGAGCGCAGAGCAAAGGCATCCCAGTTCAGCACTGCTGATATTGTCATTACGTCGTACGAAGTGTGTCGCAACGACACCGAGTATCTGGAGAAGCAAAACTGGAACTACGTGGTGCTGGACGAGGGACATCTGATCAAGAATCCCAAGGCCAAAATCAGCATGGCTGTCAAGAAGTTGGCAAGCAACCATCGGTTGATATTGACAGGTACCCCTATCCAGAACAATGTTCTCGAGCTCTGGTCACTCTTCGATTTCCTTATGCCAGGATTCCTAGGATCCGAGAAGGTTTTCCTTGATCGATTCGCGAAACCCATTGCCGCCAGTCGCTTTAGCAAAGCGTCATCTAAGGAACAGGAAGCTGGCGCGTTGGCAATTGAGGCTCTTCATAAACAAGTTTTGCCATTTTTACTGCGCCGCCTCAAGGAGGAAGTCCTCAACGACCTGCCACCCAAGATCCTCCAGAACTACTATTGCGATCTTAGTGAGCTCCAAAAGAAGCTATTTGACGATTTCAACAAGAGACAAGGAAGGAAGATCACTGAACAAGCTGGCCGAGATGATAAGGAAGCCAAGCAGCACATTTTCCAGGCCCTGCAGTACATGCGAAAGCTCTGCAACTCTCCAGCGCTTGTGATGACGCCAAGCAACAAGCTGTACGAAGATACCCAGCGTTTCCTCAACAAACAGGGAACCAACATCGAGGACCCTGTTCATGCTCCTAAGCTCACAGCTTTGAAGGACCTGCTCGTTGACTGCGGCATTGGTGTCGAGGGCACGGATGCGAACGACCCGCTCTATCAGCCCATCAAGCCTCATCGAGCCCTTGTTTTCTGCCAGATGAAGGAGATGCTCGACATGGTCCAGAACACTGTTCTCAAGCGGATGCTCCCGTCCGTCTCGTTCCTTCGACTTGATGGATCCGTCGAGGCCAACAAGCGACAGGACATTGTCAACAAGTTCAACAGCGACCCTTCATACGATGTATTGCTGCTCACCACTAGTGTTGGTGGTCTAGGTTTGAATCTGACGGGTGCCGATACCGTCATCTTCGTCGAGCACGACTGGAATCCGCAACGAGATCTCCAGGCCATGGACCGTGCTCACCGCATTGGACAAAAGAAGGTGGTCAACGTATACCGACTGATTACACGAGGTACTCTGGAGGAGAAGATCTTGAGGTAAGTTATCGTCCCCAAGGCTTATTATATGCCTTTGGTTGTCTGGAGTTTGCTAACAATATTCTTTACCAACAGCTTGCAAGCCTTCAAGATTGACGTTGCCTCCACCGTTGTGAATCAGCAGAACGCCGGCCTTGGCACTATGGACACGGACCAGATCCTTGATCTCTTTAGTCTAGGGGACTCGGGGCCCAACCTTATTACAGAGAAGGGACAGGGGGGCGGCGGCCTGGAGGGCCGCGAGGAAGATATGGTCGACGTCGAGACGGGCGATGTGCGCGCCCCGGGCAAGAAGGCCTGGATGGATGATCTCGGCGAACTATGGGATAACCGACAGTATGAAGAAAGTTTTGATCTCGATGGGTTTATGAAGACGATGGGCTAGTCTGCATTTGAGGGGGGGTTTCTTTGTTTACACCTCTTTTTCGATGGAAAGGAGATTACTAGCATGGCATGAAGGAATGAAGAACAGGAGCAAATTGAGGCGTTTCCAGGATCATTCTCAAGCGGCATGTACAGGTATAATGTATTATACATATTACTACTTTTCTTCAGTGGTCCACTAGCCAGGCATGCCCATGGTAGCTTGCGGCGGCCTATCGCGTCGATGCACCCTGGGGTTGTGGTCTTTTGCAGCGGCCAGTTGAATACAGACATGAGGGAACTATCTCGTTTCACCTCCACCTTAATAAGGATCATGTTTTATACTACTTTGTGCAGTAAGCCTAGGAAAAGGTTGCTTGTGTAGTCGATGGATTTTTTGTGAATGAATAGCCACTGATATAGCTACAGCTGGCCGGTTAGATATAGTGCTTGTAAGTCTCCATGGTATCTGCAAAACGCATATGCGTCCGGTATATTCGAGGAAAGCAGCGGCGAATACAAGAATACTGCCTAGAAACCTCTATGATTAATTATATCTAGACCTACAAATTTACTGTTGCTTATCACCGGTAGATGTTTCGATCAGTATCATATCAAATGTGTTATGCTTTGAATGTTTTTTATCTTAGTTCCAGCGCTCAGATACTTTCTCTATAGAACTAGAATCGCTACCATCAAGGGGATCGTCAGGGCAACAATACTGCAACTCCCTATACTGAATTCGCCTGGCAAGCGCGTTGCCAACGAGATGTCGGGTGACTGAGCGTTGGCCGACTCTGCGTCAGCAGAATCCTTAGGCTTATCAGACGTACTGCTACCACCATCACCAGGGGCGTTCCCTCCTTTCCCACCTCCTTCCGACACCGTTTCGGACGGCCGCGCCATCGTCACCTCGCCCGTCTGCAGGTTGGGCTCCCCGGGCGCCCCCGTCTGCTCCGGGTAGTAGTACTCCATCCACGACGAGCAGGCCTCGTAGCACGTGTGCGTACCCATGAAGACGGTGTGGGCCGCGATCTGCGGCAGGGCGTACAAGGTGCCCTTCTCGTAGTCCCAGGTGATGGTGGGTGTCGTCGCTGGCGGTGGCTGGCTTGGCTGCTCTTGTCGCTTCTTCTCCCAGGCTTGCGTGTCGGACGTCGTCTGCATGGGTAGCGTTTTGCCCGATAGCGCTTTGATGGACGTCGCGTAGCAGCTCGGCATCGGGTACACAAAGAGCGAGTATTCGACGCCGTCGTGCGAGGTCCGTGATTCTTGGCCGAGACCCTGGGGGGCGGCTTGGAAGGGGTAGACGCTGTGGAGGGTTGTTAGCAAGACGAAGAAAAGAAGAAGAAAAAAGAGGAGCAAAGGTAAAGCGTACGTTGGACAACACGTCGTCATGTAGTAGCTGATATCATAGCTGCCGGATGGGTACTTGTACTGATCGTACCCCGGCCTCGAGCTCACGACCGCCGCGCCGTAGCCAGAAGGGCAGCCCTCGAAGTACGTCTTGGGCTTGCTGTCTTCCTGGTCGCCAGCGCCGGACACCGTAGCCGTCACGTACCCGGGACCGCTGCCCGCGAGACACGTCGAGGCTGCCGGATTGCCGTAGCCGGGCACGCCGAACATGGGCACGGTACACCGCAGCCAGTCGGCCGGCGACAGGATGTTGGCGCCGGGCGTGTCGTAGGGTACGTCGGTCAGGTAGCAGCTCGTCGTCACCATCCAGTAGTTGGCGCTGTTGGATGTGTCCAGACAGCCCGCGTCGGGTGTGTACACGGCCGAAGGCGTCGGCGCCGGGGACGCCGCCATGGAGGCTACCGTCGCTAACGTTGATGTTATTCCGGCCATGGTTTGTTTGGATAGGTATAGTAGTAGCAGGCAGTGTGGAACTGCAGCAGCGGGTGTGGGGGAGTCCCAATTCTGCTAGCGACGATATATGTTACTTTCCGTGAGAGTTTCAATCTGCTGGGAACTAATGCAAGTGACAGGCGGATCTTGTTTGGCCTGGCAGTCTGGGGTGTTTATCTCTGACCCCATGTATTAATATAATAATGTCAGGAGGGCCTGTATATATCTGACGCCAAAAAAAGCAAACACTTGACCTACGTGACTAAGCAAGCAAACAAGAAACCTGAGTTGAATAAGTTTAACCGACAAATCGGCATCGTAATACGAACATCTTTTCAATCTACCAACCATATGCACTGGAGAGGGTCGGGCTTTTGAGCCGCCGCATCATATAGCAGTGGCAGAAGCGATGGTGGTGGTGGTGCGCCGCGCGGCCGGTTTACATGTTGGGGGGGAATTCCCATCGTCGTCATTGTCGAGCTATCATCCTGGCAACGTGCATATGCCAAGTCGGGTAGCGGTAAGCAAACTCCTGTCGATTGGACCGGCTGGCAGCTTGGCATCTCCCCCAAGAATGGGCGTAAGGGCGGAAATGGGTATTCGGCATCACTCTCAAACTGGTGACCTCGATTTCGGACGGGAAAGGTGGAAGAATCTGGAGGTTTCTATACGGGAGTACGAGACACAAAAGAGCTGCGATACGATGTAAATCGTGAGCTTATATGCTTGCTTGATTGATTTAGTTTTGTTTGTCTCTGTGGATATGAAATTCTATAAGGCGCCTCCGCTGGCTCGCGAAAGAGAGCTCGACGGACTATCGAGGGGTATTAACAGTATAGTGGGACAAGCTTGTACATTTCGACCAAAACAACAAAAAAGGAAAACACTCAAACTCCTATCCAATGCAGTCTCTGTGAACGCTCTCAAAACACCCAGAATGTAGCTATAGCCTGCGCCGCAAATGACAATGTGCAATAGTCTTTTTTTTTCGTACATAATCAGAAACGCGAATATCCCCTCACTCAATGTCTCTCTACTCAGGCGGCATTGTCTTGCCGTGCTCCTACCCCAGAGTCATCAGCTGTTGTCGGTGTTAAAGGCGCGGCAGGTTCACCAGACGAACTATTCCTGCACGAGCTGAACTCAGGGTTTGTGTTGCGCCTCTTGTCCTTGCGGCTGAAGAAGTCGCCCAGGGTGCTAGTAACACTACGGGCACGACCTCGAAACCCTTTCCTCTCATCACCAGCCGCGGCCGCCAGCGGGTCCGTTACAGTCGCCGCAGAGGGCGTCGTCGGGGCCGTGCTCAGGGTGAGATTCGGCTCCGTCGCGGTAGCTCGTAATAGGGCATTTGAATCTTGCGCCTCTAGATCGTCCTCATCCTGGGAAACAAATAGACTAGATCTAATAGTCGGGCGCAACCGCCGTATCGACTTCCTCCGCGGCATGGTGTTTCCGTCTCCGCGTAGCAGCGTGTCAGCCACGACGGCCGTGACGGTGGACGAGAGCGGTGATGGAGAGATGATAGTATTTGAGTAATGATGACTGTGAGGCCTGGCCGATGAGAATGAAGGTCGCGGCGTGGTAGGTCTGTCTGAGGGTGTGTTCGTAGGATGGGTTGTAGTGAGAGGTGTGACGCCTTGTCCGGCAGTGGGCGACGGGTCAGTATTGGCAGAGGTGGCTGAGTGTATCGTGACGACGCTATCGTCCGAAAACGTCGGCATAAACCCGGGATGTACCGGACGGTCCTCCACCGAATTCCTCCAGGGGTTATTGAGAAGAGGTGAGGATTCCAAGGGCAGCGAGGTCCGAGACAATGAACCGTCGGGTTTTCTTGGCGAAGGCACGCCCGTGTTGTGTAGAACAGAATTCAATGGGTTA
Source organism: Apiospora malaysiana (assembly GCA_006508115.1). NCBI lineage: Eukaryota > Fungi > Ascomycota > Sordariomycetes > Amphisphaeriales > Apiosporaceae > Apiospora > Apiospora malaysiana. The sequence goes on along the minus strand of QUSE01000003.1, from coordinate 1,143,526 downwards.
TTTACCCCTGATTCCGCAAAACTAATCCGCGAGGCTCGTCGAGACGATTGACGTGAAGAGGCCGCACTGGAGACGCTGCTTCTTTGTCGATGGTGTCTTGGCCTCGCCGAACGGTCGCCATTGGATTCTTGTTCCGTCAGCCCAATAGTTTCTTCGATGTTTTCGTCATCCGACAGTTCGTCCTCTTCGTCCTGGCGGGACCGGCCGCTGGTGATAAGGAAAACGCCGAAGAAAGTTAAACAACAACCTCCAATAAACTTGATGCCTTGCTGCAAAGTAGTGCGCTCAAAGTCGCGGTACAGAATGGCGCTTCCGATAATTACGGACAGAGTAAACAGAACAAACTGAATGGGGATAACTTGAGTCGAATCAAATCGTTGAAGTGCCTTGTTCACGTACCGAACCTGCATCACTGCAGTGCTCAGTAGGACAACGATCAGACCGTAAGTGACTGGGGTGGTGAATGCTCTCCACAGAGTCGAGGAGAGCATGGAGGAAACACCCTTGGTGGTCAGTGCCGTATAGCCGCCTGCTTGGTATTAGCAGACATTTCGATTATAAGCAGGAGTATGAACTCACCAAACAGCCCAACAAGACCCAGATCGATCAGGATGCTGCGGTTGCCGTATCTGGGACTAGCCCACATGAGAACAATGATCAGGAAAATGGATATACCCATGTAGATCTCGAATTCCATCGTGGTAATCGCATCCCAGACATCGTGAGGCTCTAGTTTTGTTTCCTCTTGTTTCGCGCTCAGCACAACGGTCACAGCACCTGCAACCGCGATGACGACACCCCAGAAGTCCCTGGCGCGGAAAATCTCGCCAAAGAAGAGGGGCGCGATAACACAATTGGATATCAGGGCCACAACGCCTAGAGGCGAGACAATAGAAGCCGGCGCAAAGCCGTAGGCTAGGAAATTGCCCATCTCTCCCACTGTCATGAGCACCTGGCCCAGCCACCATGATGGTGACTTGAGGTACGTTGATGCGACTTGCTTCTCGTCGCTTGAGGCGCCGCTGAACGACGAGCCGCCTGATCCAGTTGAATGCATCAGAGGGCGCGATTCCAGCACATCATCTTCCTCGCCAGCGTCGCTATCGTGGTCTGCAGTCGAGTCGTGGATTGCGCCGTATCCGTTCTGTCCGCCATTCTGGGCTCTCTTCAAAGCCTCTTTCGCCCGCTCCCTGGCTTCTGTTTTTCGTTTCTGCAACTTGATATGCGAGTATCTCTGGACATTTAGAGCCAATGCGATTAGGACGTTTCCGACAATGGACGTGATGATGCCAATCAACGAACTCCAGTTCCCAATATTCGGGCCCGAACTGTGATTGTGGCCGCTGTCGTCGGAACCAGCGGTGACCCAGTCCACGTCGTAACTCTTCGGCATGACCGGCATCGTGAAGGGACTGCTAGAGCGGATCTCTTGGCTGTGTCGCGATCGTAGGCAATCAGTCCAGTAAGAAGTGGTTGGGACGAGCCTCCGAGGTGAGCTGCCGAAGCAGGCCGCTCTCTAGATCAATGGAAGATGCTCGAGTAACCATGTGTGACTGGGGCTCGGAAACGCGTTTGACAGTCGCATTGCTAGGGGGAAACCGCCGGACCCTTGGGCATCAGGAGACTTTCAGGTTGAGCCAGACAATAAGATGTGGAAAGTTGAGCATGTGAGGGAGGCGTTTCGCGCGAGTTTCTAGAATGGGCGAAGTCGTGGTGGGAGCATGTGGGTAACAAAAGTTGCTTGTGAAGCTATTGGTCCCTTATTACGGAGGTAGATATGACATTAATGACTATCGAAATCGACTTGAATCGCAGGCATTAACGATTAGAGGGTCTTTGGGGGTCTTTGGGGGGGATGCTCCCAGGCTCCTCCAAAGAAATTGTGGCTCTGAAGTTCTTGCCCGACGCTGATACAAGCGACCCTCCGTCATCTTCCTTGCTTGGCGTACCATATGCTGTCACTGGAGCGCCCAGACGCCTCAGGCACAGACAGAGGTGGGCAGTGGGTTCAGTTCATGCTCCTTGGCTCCCTGAGGTCCTGGGCTCCATGGGCTCCAGCTGGATTTGGGTGGGGTAACGAACGCTGTGACTGACAATGACAGCACCTAAGGTTAATCGCAGGCCACTAACGTAACACAACTTTGATCTTTTGAGCTAAGCTTCGTTACTTACTTAACTTTGAACTTCAGCCTCGCGACCACCGCCTACTATCCTCTCCTTGACCTGCCGCGCCGCCCATCAATTTCTCATTAACACACCAAGATGAGCGACGAAGATGATTTCCAGGTCGAAGGGCCAGACCTGGCCGAGGATGATCCCATGCGCGCCTTTCTACCGACCTCTTTCGGCAAGAAATCCAAAGAGGCTGACATCTCGGCCCAACTCGAGCGCAGTAAACGCCCTACAGAGAAATCGCTGCCAGAGAAGGCGAATGAGGTTCAGCAACGACCGAAATCGAACTCGGATGCTGCAGGCGATAGCGACGATGATGATGACGACTCCGACTCCGACTCGGGTGACGATTCGGATGAGGATGAATATCCCACGTCGCATGAGATGGTCATCAAGACGCATGACCGCGCAGTCACTTCCGTCTCCCTAGATCCTGCTGGTGGCAGACTAGTATCTGGGTCGATCGACTGTACCGTGAAGCTGCACGATTTCGCTTCCATGACGCCTACCACCATTCGCGCCTTTCGAAGTGTTGACCCTTACCAGACCAAAGCTTCGGCTGCCTCCGAGGCTCATCCGATCCACCATGTCGAGTTCAACCCCCTCGCCGGCAGCATGTTTCTGTGCGTGTCTGCTCATCCCCAAGCCAAGATTCTGTCGCGAGACGGCGACGTTATTACCGAGTTCGTCAAGGGCGATATGTACTTGAGAGATATGAACAATACAAAGGGACACGTATCGGAAATCACTACCGGTACCTGGCATCCCACGGATAAAAATCTCTGTGTTACGGCAGGAACGGATAGTACATTGCGGATCTGGGATATCAACAACAAACGCAGCCAGAAAGAAGTCCTGGTATTCAAGTCCAAGGCCCTTGGCGTTGCAGGCAGATCGAGGATGACTGCAGTTGCTTGGGGGGCTGCAGCGCAAGGTGGCAGCAATGTCTTAGTATCGGCAGCGTTGGACGGCACACTGGTTATGTGGAGTGGCAATGGCCCCTGGTCGCGACCTGCTGCTGAGATCAGGGATGCGCATAAAGCCAACACATGGACCGGCGGTATCGACATTAGCTCTGATGGTCGCATGGTTGTGACCCGAGGCGGTGACAACCTGATCAAACTATGGGATATTCGCAAGTTCAAGGAGCCGCTTGTCACTGTTGACCACCCGTCCACCTCGGACCACTACCCAATGACCAATATCAAATACGGGCCCAACTCAACCAGCATCATCACTGGCTCAACTACCGGTCATTTGCATATCCTTAATCCAGGAAATCTGAAGGCGGAATATACTACGCCTATCACTCCCGGCAAAGCTCTGGTTTCCGTGAACTGGCACCCCAAGATCAATCAGATCATCACCGGCTCTGCCAACGGCGAAACACATATTTTATACAACCCCAACATGTCGACGCGTGGTGCCAAAGATGTCATGTCGAGGGCACCAAAGAAACGGCACGTGGATGACAACCCCGAGTTTACTACAGACCAGTCCCTTGGTCTTTCGGGTGACGCGATCGTCGCGCCTGGCTCACTGTCAGGGTCGCGAAAAGCCGGCGTTACTGCTTCGGGTAAATCGAAAGATCCTCGAAGACCTCAAGTACAGCATATCACACCATTTATGCGCAATCAGCCGGACTCGAAGCATGTTAGCGAAAACATTCCGCTGAGCAAGATGTTGTACGAAGACCCTCGGGAAGCACTGCTGAAATATGCAGATCTGGCCAAGAAAGACCCCAAGTTTACTGGTGCCTATGCAGCGACGCAGCCAGTGACCCAATACGCGGATGTGAGCGACAACGAAGAGGAGGGCCCCGACAAGAAACGGGTCAAGCGGTGAAAGCTGGAGGGGTAAACAGCGGTACCTACGAGAGCTGTCAGTCATGGTGGCTTTGCCTGGCTGGCCTAGTATGGGCCAAGAAAGCCCAGGCGGACCAGCAATAGGGTGTGCTCGGGGCAGCAGTTCACACCCCTGGCATTGGGCGGCCGGCAGTGCCTCGACTGCCGCGATGAACTGTCTGGATCTACGTGTTTACATGGGTCCAATTGGGATGTCATGTCTCGATGCGGAAACAGCCAGGCAGTCTTAACTAATCATGCGCGTATAATCTTAGTTTTAGCCTCCAAAAGCTGTGGAGACGCGCTCTGGTAGGACAGCAGCGTTTAAGCATAAAAGATGGGAAGCTTTCCGTCATACGTGGTATGCGTCCTCTACTACTAGGTAAATTGTAAGTGCGCAACAAGGTACTACTGGGATCGACCAATGAAACGAGGAGCGCATTTCTTGACGATCTTGTTCAAGCAACTAATCAGTTCTACTACCAATAAGCTTTGTGGTTGGATGTGGTGTTGAAAAAGAAACATTCTCCTTCATTGATTGAATGGATGGCAATTGCCATTGCGACTAGACGCGCGGGACATTGAGCTGGTGAAATGGCCACCAACGATGTCACGCTTGCTCACGTCCAAGAAAGACCCTCAATTTGTTGAGCACATCTACTACGGGCACTTTTACATACCCGGCCCCTGACAGCAGCATTCTATTCAAGTACCGTAATAATGATTTACATGTAGCTCAAGTCCTTTGATGAAATCTTTGATAACGACATCTTCCCGTGAAAGCAAACCATTCAATCTGAGCCACGATGAAGCATAGCGCGCATAGCTGTATCTCTCTGAACGACATTGAATTCTGATTGGCTGGGATATCAGCTCAAAGTATCCACACTGGTAGCCTGGTCCACTCGGATGATAGTGTCTCCGGTGTCACTGACCACCCCGCGCACCCAGCTCTCGAAAAACACACTTGGCACGCTTCCCAATCTCAGGCAGTCGGCAGTGGTCAGTGTTCCCAGCCAGCAAATTTGGCAAAGGCTCCCCAGGTTCGTCTCTCACATCAAACCATCTCACTCCACGCCATCAATCGGTCGCGCATCCAAAAAACGAGCCGCATCGCCTATCCCCCCTCTAAATCCATCGACAACCATCGGGAAGAGGCAGCAACCTTCGTTTCCCGGCACTTTTGCACCACCCGACCGGCTCTTCAACCGACTTTTTCGACGCGGCCCTTTCTCATCTCCGAAACTGCCCTCCGCGTCCCACGTCCTTCCACCATTTGCGAAGCCCGTACCTACATACTTTTCTATACTACCACCACCACCACCACCACACCTGCGCTCGCTTCCTAGTCTCCACAGCGCGTTTTGGTTGACCATTCGTCCGTCTCCCATCGCAACCTTTACACTTATTTCGCTTTAATCGCGTCTGGAACTGCATTATATTTCGTCTGACTGCGCTCCCTGGCTGTCTACGTTGCAATTACGCGCTGCCAAAACTTATTCTTCAGGATCGCCGAGATATCAACGTAAGTCCGGCGCAACTTCACCTACTCCCATAGCTTTTGCGACGCGTCCCGTTTAGTCTTTTCATGCCATCTATCTGCCAGTGCCAATGTTTTATCATGATCTCGGTGCTTTGCTTCACCTGGCCATTATACTGACGCGATGTCTCCCCAATAGTCGACACGGTGCAGATTATCATGACCTTGTTGTGATCAGCGACCCTACAACAGCTCGAAGCCGCAGTTCCATACAAGCCCCCTTGACCGGCTACTTATAAAGTGCCGGATCTTGATCATGGCATCGGTTCAGGCACCCCCTGCTGTCCAGCACCCTGGGCCCCAGGGTATGCCTCAGCAGATGAATGGCACGCAGATTAAGGAGATGTTCATGGTTAGTATTCAACAACCCCGTATCCCCCAATACGGCGTCAGAAATGTTGGCTCTTCGCAGGCCTGGGTCACCATAAATCGCGTCTGCTAACTCGTCCACAGCGTTTCAAACAGATGCAAGAACGAGGTGTGCCCAAGTCCGATCCTGAGTACATGAGGCTCAACCAGATCCTGGTGAACGTCCAGCAACAGCAGCATATGCAAAATGCCTACCGCGCTCAACAACAGGCAATGCAGATGCAACAGCAACAGCAACAACACCAGCAGATGCAGCAATCTCATGCCCCCAATGGCGGACAAGTCAATGGAGCACCTTCCGGATCCCAGGCCCAGCAGACACCTACGTCTCAGTCATCACAACCGCCTAGTTCAGCAGCGCTGGGCGCGTCTGCGCTTCCCTCCACGTCAGGAGCCTCTCAACCCACCGCAGCCTCGCCTTCAACGGCATCTTCGGCCTCCCAATTCTCCCAACAACAACTTAGTTTGTTAAGACAGCAGATCCAGGCCTTCAAATTCCTCGGCAAGAATGCCGGTGTCCCCTATGCCGTGCAGCAGGCCCTCAGTGCCCAGCGCCAACGTAGACAGGCCGTCGTTGAACACTCGACTCCAGCTCAGCCTGCCTCTGCTACCGCTGCCACTCCTGTTCCTGAATCCGTCAAAGCTGCGTCGGTAGGGCCTGATGCGGCTCCCGCTGAACCTGAAGCTCCAGCTATTCCCAAGGGACCCACGTATAAGATGGTCAAGTCACCATATGAGTCGGGTCTTTTGCGACGGGAGATCAGCTATTACGAGCACAGCCAGAGGAAACAGCGTCTGATTGTACCAAGTTGTTTCCCCACCGGTGTCGACTTGGAGCAAATGAGGCATGAGCGGGAGAAGATCATCTTCAGCCGCATGCACGCGCGGTATTCCGAACTCAAGTCGCTCCCTGGAAACATCGCCCATTGGGACACGACAAAAGATACGATTGAGGCTGATGACACTATGAAGCGGAAGGCCATCATTGAAATGAAGGCGCTGGGTCTCTATGCCAAGCAAAGGCTCCTCCGGGAAAAGGTTGGGCGGCAAATGATGCACTACGACAATCTGGCTATGACTACCAACCGCAGCCAATATCGTCGCACCAAGAAGCAGAATGTTCGTGAGGCGCGTATCACCGAGAAACTGGAGAAACAACAGCGAGACGCCCGCGAGCACCGTGAAAAGAAGAAGCACATCGACTTCCTTCAATCCGTGCAGAACAACAAATCCGAGATCCTCGAGAGTGCCAATGCGGCTAGAGCCAGAACTGCTAAGATGGGACGTAATATGTACAACCACCATTTCAATATCGAAAAGGAGGAGCAGAAGCGCATCGAGCGAACTGCCAAGCAACGTCTGCAGGCCCTGAAAGCCAACGATGAGGAGGCTTATCTCAAGCTGCTTGACCAAGCCAAGGATACGCGTATCACTCATCTGCTCAAGCAGACCGACGGCTTCTTGGCTCAACTTGCCTCGTCTGTTAAGGCACAGCAACGGCAAGCATTCGAGCTGCATGGAAACGGTGCTGCTCCCGAGGATGAGGAAAGCGAAGTCGATGAGGGCGAGGATGAGGATGGCGGTCGCAAGATCGATTACTACGCAGTGGCCCACCGCGTCAAGGAAGAGGTCACACAGCAAGCTGATATACTCGTTGGTGGTAACCTCAAAGAGTATCAGATCAAAGGTTTGCAGTGGATGTTGTCGCTTTACAACAACAACCTCAACGGTATTCTGGCCGATGAAATGGGTCTTGGTAAAACGATTCAAACCATCAGTTTGGTGACCTATCTCATTGAGAAGAAACAGCAAAACGGACCATACTTGGTCATTGTGCCTCTGAGTACTCTGACTAACTGGAACCTTGAGTTCGAGAAGTGGGCTCCGACCGTCTCTAAAGTTGTGTACAAGGGCCCACCGAACGCCCGAAAGCAACAACAGGACAAGATCCGCCAAGGCCGCTTCCAGGTTCTGCTCACGACATACGAGTACATCATCAAGGATCGCCCGGTCCTGAGTAAGATCAAGTGGTTCCATATGATCATCGACGAAGGTCATCGTATGAAGAACACAAACTCAAAGCTCAGCGCAACAATCTCGCAGTACTACAGCACTCGGTTCCGTCTCATTCTCACTGGTACTCCCCTTCAGAACAACCTTGGTGAGCTATGGGCTATGCTCAACTTCGTCCTGCCGAATATCTTCAAGTCGGTCAAGACTTTCGATGAGTGGTTCAATACGCCTTTCGCAAACACGGGTAGTCAAGACAAGATGGAGCTTAACGAAGAAGAGCAAATTCTCGTTATTCGACGTCTCCATAAGGTTTTGCGACCCTTCTTGTTGCGACGTCTGAAGAAGGATGTCGAAAAAGACCTGCCCGACAAGACAGAGAAGGTCATCAAGTGCAAGTTCTCCGCCTTGCAGAACCGTTTGTACAAGCAGATGGTTACGCACAACAAGATCGCTGTGAGCGACGGCAAAGGCGGAAAGGCCTCTGTCCGTGGTTTGAGCAACATGATTATGCAACTCCGAAAGCTCTGCAACCATCCTTTCGTGTTTGACGAAGTCGAGAACCAAATGAACCCCTTGAGCACGGCTAACGATCTGCTGTGGAGGACATGCGGTAAATTTGAGCTTTTGGACCGTATCCTGCCCAAGTACAAGGCCAGTGGCCACAGAGTTCTTATGTTCTTCCAGATGACAGCCATTATGGACATTATGGAGGATTTCCTTCGTTTCCGCGGCATCCAGTTCCTTCGACTTGATGGTACCACCAAATCTGAAGATCGCTCAGATTTGCTGAGGGTCTTCAACGCGCCCGATTCGCCATATTTCATGTTCTTGCTGTCTACACGTGCAGGTGGTCTCGGTCTCAACTTACAGACTGCTGACACTGTCATCATCTACGATTCCGATTGGAACCCGCATCAAGATTTGCAAGCCCAGGATCGTGCTCATCGTATTGGTCAGAAGAACGAAGTCCGAATTCTCAGACTGATCAGTTCGAATTCGGTAGAGGAGAAGATTCTGGAGCGAGCACGATACAAGCTTGACATGGATGGCAAAGTCATCCAGGCTGGTCGGTTCGATAACAAATCTTCGGAAACTGACCGTGATGCCATGTTGCGCACATTGCTTGAGAGTGCTGATATGGCGGAGACTGGTGACCAAGACGAGATGGATGACGAGGAGCTCAACATGATCCTTGCTCGTAGCGACGAGGAAGTGCAAATCTTCAATAAAATGGATGAGGAGCGAGCCAAAGACATGACTTATGGCACCGCCCCTGGCTCCAAGAAAACGCCCCGTCTCATGGCTGAGGATGAGCTTCCGGAGATCTACCTGAACGAAGGTAACCCCGAGCCCGAAGAGGAGGAAGAGGTTCTTGGTCGCGGCGCCCGTGAGCGTACCCGTGTGAAGTATGACGACGGCCTGACCGAGGAGCAATGGCTCATGGCCGTTGATGATGACGAGGATACGCCTGAGGCCGCCGCAGCGCGAAAGAATGCTCGCAAGGAAAGAAGGGAAACCAATAGGTTCAAGCGTCTAGCTGCCATGAACAACACTTCTGGGGCAGACTCCCCAGGCGCTAGTAGGGCCTCCACTGAAGAAGTTGAGGTAGAGACGCCACCCAAGAAACGGGGTCGCAAACCAGGCAGCAAAAACATTGAGAAGCGAAAGGTCGAAGATGAAGACGGCGAGCCGCCTGCCAAGAAACGCCGCGGGCCGGGTGGAAGGCCCAAGGCGGTAGCCATTAATGGCAATGACTCTCGCGTACCACCCGAGACGCGACCGATCTTGCAAAGGACTCTTCGCAGCATCTTTGAAGGGCTGATGGTATTGGAGGCCGATGACCCCATCGAACCCGAAGAGAAAGATGATGATGGGGATGACGAGCCTATCAAGCGACTTATCATCGGTCCTTTCGTCAAACTGCCCTCCAAGCGTGACTACAGCGACTACTACCTTCTCATCCCCAACCCTATCTGCATGAATCAGATTTCGACGAAGATCAAGAAGGAGGAGTACAACAGCGTTAATGACATGCGCAAGGACATCATGCTCATGTGCAGTAACTGCAAGACGTACAACGAAGACGGCAGTCTGCTCTACTCTGATGCAATTTTCATGGAGGTAAGTTCAACAGCCCCACAGAGATGATTATGGACTTTTACTGACTATGGCAAAATAGAATTACTTTAATGACAAGGCGCAAGAAGCCCTTAGCGCGCATCCAGAGCTGGCCGAGCTTGAGGACCCCTCTGTCAAAGAGAGCAGCGCTGCACCCACCACCAGCGCCGGGACCCCTCAGCCATTGACAAATCCTACACGGATCAAACTGGTATCGACAAACGGGGTCGCCCCTGTAAATGGAGGAACCAGCGGCGCTCCTAGTGAACAGGGCGGCGAGTAATAATAGCTGCTAACAAAGTTCTTGGGCGGCATCACAACTGTCAATCCGATAGACCTGCGACTTTCTTTCTTCACTTCTGGTTTTCTTTGATGTGCCACAAAGAAGACCAAGGAGAATTTGCATATCAGGCTGTTTGTTGTGTTCTTTGCAAGACACGGAAAATTCGTTGGGGCGTTAGGGTTGCTTTTTCTTTGTTTTTTTTAACAATCTACATCAAGGGCAACGGACCTCGACGGTAAAGGAGAAACGATTGGTACGTGTATCAGAAACTCACAACTTTGGGGATTGCACCTACGTTGTTTTGGGCGAGCAAGGAAAGGGACCAACGAAAGCGATACCCCTTACCTTAGCTTTTTATATGCTTCTTTATCTTCCCATTCTCACGATGGTGGAAGAAGCGGTTTCAGGCTCTGGAGCATGACGATGATCTTCGGCCCGGGGAAATCAAGGAGAAGAAGAGACTGTAGGAATATCAGGATGAGCGATCCTGACACTGTAGCAGATGTACTTCTAATAGAGATAGTGCAGAAGATTCAATGCATTATAAATTTCCATACCCATCATGGCTAGTCCTATAATTCAAGTTCATTCAATATAGCCTCATTGTGTTGCCCAACACTTGGCACCTCGTCCATCTTGGTTTCACCAGCATTTGAGACCCCTGGCGGAAGTAATGCAGGCACTTGCCCTTGTGATGTCCCAACTTCGGTCCATCGACGTCGCGCCTTGAGCTGCGGATGTTCCCAAACGCCCTGCATGTCATTCACCTTGGCGTTGGCGATGCCCGCCGCATCGAGTCGCGCAATAACCTCTTCAGCCGAGAGTTGGGCAAAAGCCCCGAGTATAATGCGGCGCAGGGCTTCGCGGTTCTCGACGCGCTGTATGTTGGTGGCGAATCGCGCATCTGTGGCGAGCGCCGCATCTTGCAACACTTCGGCGCAGAGCCGCGTCCACTCTCGCTCGTTCTGCACGCCCAGCATTACGGTACCTCCGGCCCCGCCGCCTGTCTCGAAGGGACCATACGGGTAGATGGCGGCGTGGGAGGCGCCCATAGGCTGGGGGCCTGGTTGGCCCTGATAAGCATAATAGAGCGGGAAACTCATCCACTCGACCATAGCCTCGAGCATCGAGATGTCGATCCGACAACCACCGCCGTCACCTCCCGTCTTGCCGCGTCGCATCAGAGCCCCCATGATGCTGGTCTGGGCGTACATGCCCGATGCGATATCAGCGATGGAGATGCCGACCTTGGCGGGCGACCGCCCGTCGGCACCGCCCGTCGTCGACAGCAGACCCGCCTCGCTCTGTATGAGCAGGTCGTAGGCCTTCTTGTCGCGGTAGGGCCCGCTGGCCCCGTAGCCAGAGATGTCGCAGACGATGAGGCGCGGGTGATGGTGGCGGAGGGTCTCGTACGAGAGGCCCAGCCGGTCGGCGGCGCCCGGGGCCAGGTTCTGGACCAGGACGTCGGCGGGCAGTTTGGCGATGAGGCGCTTCAGGATGGACAGGTCCTTGGCTTGCTTCAGGTCCAGCGCCAGGCTCTCCTTCGACCGGTTCGCCCAGACGAAGTGCGAGGACAGGCCCGGGCTGCCGACCCGGGTGTCGTAGGACCTGGCAAAGTCCCCGCCACCGGGACGCTCGATCTTGATGACCCTCGCGCCGAGGTCGGCGAGCTGGCGGGTGCAGAAGGGGGCGGCGATGGCCTGTTCTAGGCTTACTACGGTGATGCCGTGCAGGGGTAGATGGGTCCTGTCTGGCTTGGACCTCTCGTTTGTTGGGGCTGGTGCTGACGATGCTCTAAGGTTCCTTGCGCCCCGGCAGAATGTCCGTCGTGCGACGATTGATAGTGCTGGTGCTGGTGCGAGGGCGATAGACGGTTTGCGGCTCAGAAGAAGCTGCACGCTTCTCGGCACTCTGCCTGCCATTTCCAAGGAACTTGGCCTGCTTTATCCCTTGTATACTTATAGGTTATTAGCATAAATCACCCCCGGATATTCATATTTGTGTTTGAATAAGTAATATAATAAGACTGGAAGTGTCAAGACCATGCTACCATTTCTCATCCGGTGTCTGCTTTCTTGACTTACAAGCCGAGGTTCCACTTTAGGGGGATCTGACCCCGAATCCCTTGGCGATCTTGAAGTGCGGAGTGCGGAGAGACGGTTCGTCTTCAAGAAAGACAGGCGAAGTCAAATATATTGAGCAGCTACTGTGTAACCTTATTAGATCGGACACCGTCAGAATTTGGACTGGAGCTGCGAGGCGCTCGTGGTTTTTCGAAGTATAAGAAAAGCAACATTCTCTGTATCTGTGCCACATTCCAAGAAATCTCCAATACCTGTTGCTGCATGTTGCTCTGTGAGTGACCATCTGCCTGGTTGCATCTGGGGTAGTGGGGTTAAGAACCCCGCTGCTATTTCCATCATCGACGACGCTGTGATATGTACTGCCGAGATTCGTTGAGAAAGTCAGAAAGAGGTTCAAAGTCCTGTTCACAGAGATGATCATTTCAAACTCCGGATTGACTGTCTATCCACCTAACCTATTACAAGCTTCGCAGTCTCGTCCGCGTAGAGAAGGAAGAGATGTTTCGATCACTACGCCTACTTACAGGCTCGGATCGTGTCTTCAATGGATCTCTCTTACACTATGCTAAGCCTAGCACGACATGTAGAAACGCCACAGCACACCGCCGATGTTTCTCAGTCTCGAACCGGCGACATATCATGGAAGCCACTGGATTCACCGAAAACCAAATGACAGTCCGAGAAGCGGTGTCGACCTTGTGCGCCAAGTTCCCTAATAGCTATTGGCAGGAACATGACCGAAATGAAGAAGACCCAAAGGATTTCCACGCAGCCCTAGCCAAAGACGGATGGCTGGGTATCGCCCTACCGGAAGAGCTTGGGGGATCTGGGCTTGGCATTTCGGAAGCCACCATGATGATGCAGACCATCGCCGAGTCGGGCGCGGGCATGGCGGGCGCCCAGTCCATTCACGCCAACGTCTACGCGACCCAGCCCCTGGCTAAGTTTGGCTCTCCGAAACAGCAGGAGGAAACTATCCCCCGTATCATCTCGGGTGAGTGGCGCACCTGCTTCGGCGTCACCGAGCCCAACACGGGGCTCGACACGCTCCGTCTGCGAACCACGGCGCGCAAGAGCTCCGACGGCCACTCCTACAGCGTCACGGGACAGAAGATCTGGATCACGTGCGCCCAGGTGGCGCGCAAGATGATGCTGCTCGCGCGCACGACGCCGCTCGAGGAGGTCCGAAAACCCAGCGAAGGTCTATCGCTGTTTTGTATTGACCTTCCCGAACCTTCCTCTCGAGAAGGGTCAGGGTTGGATATGCGCAAGATCAAGAAGATGGGAGGGCGCGCCGTCGATGCAAACGAGGTGTTCTTCGACAACTACCAGATCCCGGCTGATGCTCTGGTCGGAACAGAAAATCAGGGGTTCAAGATTATTCTGCACGGCATGAACGCTGAGCGCTGCTTGCTGGCGGGAGAGGCTCTGGGGTTGGGCTATGCGGCCGTGGCGAAGGCGGCTGGGTATGCTCGGGAGCGTGTCGTATTTGGGCGGCCTATTGGTGCGAACCAGGGTATTGCTCATCCGCTTGCTGATGCGTATATGCGGCTTGAGGCCGCGAAGCTGGTAAGCACTTTTGGGGGTTCATTCCGTCCTTCCTATATGCCCTAGTGTATCGTGGAGAGGCTCTCGACTATGTTGTATCAGCGTCCCGAAACACAGAGTCTAGCTCTTTCTCTTGAAGAACAGGTAATCAATACTAACGTCTGAGTGTCAAAATAGGCGACATACCACGCGGCCCGGCTGTACGACCAGAGCACTGCAGCAGAGAAAGAGATTGCTGCGAGCGGCGACAAGAGCATCGTGACGATCCGGCAGGATGCTGTGGGAGTAGCAGCCAACAGCGCCAAGTACCTCGCGGCCGAAGCGGCGTTCACGGCATGCGAGCGGGCGGTCCTGACGCACGGCGGCATGGGGTATGCAATGGAATACGACGTCGAGCGGTGGTTGCGAGAGTGTCTCGTCCCGAGGATAGCGCCAGTTTCGAGGGAGATGATAATGAACTATATCGGCGAGAAGGTGTTGGGCCTACCGAGGAGCTATTAGTCTGGATAAGTCAGAAGGAGGACAGTTCTTGGGTATGTACAGCAAAGACGACGATTAGGAAAGACGGCATTGAGGCTGTATACGCGCGAGTTACTGTGGCAGCTAGGGAGAAATATAAAGGGTTTTGCGCTTGTTGGGAAAGGTATATGTATGAATTCTGAATCATGGTATCTAGCCCACAGCATTTTCGTCTTGTAGGAGACTGGCTTCTTACCCCTATTTTTTGCCTACAGCGAAGGACCGTCATGGCACATGCAGTAAGATGTGATATACCAACCGCTTGAGTTAGGGAATGGTACCAACTCACGATTTATTTCCCATGTAGATACTATGATTCTCTCCCTATCGCCAAAGCTGATGATGGATTGGTTAGTGAGCATGTCATTTCCCTAAAGGCATCGGTCGAACCCCTATTTCTTTGTGGTAAAAGTTGACCATTGTGCGAATCCACCGTGGTGTGAACGAAATCAACGTACTGACTCATGAAAGGGGGAAGATGGCTGATAGCATGATTCCACTCCCCCTTTGCCTGCTGAATACCAAGTCGTAACCGGACACGAGACCTGGAGTGGATTAAGAAGCTTCATCTATTGTAAGTGCCTCGGTGCCTGGAGTAATTTGATGTGATGCCTAACAAATAACATTGGACGATGTATATCAGCTGATGATTCGATATTCACAGCTTTCGCATACTATGGTCACAGGAAGTTCACCATACCTAAGGCCAGTACATCTTGCACAAATATGGAAAGTTGTTAGATTCTCTCCAGGCTAATTAGCAGTGATTTCTTCTGTCTTATATTTACGTGACAAGTGTGCCCGCTACCATGAGGGCTAGATATTCCGTCCAATTTTGTCGAGAGTCCATGAGCTCCGTCTGAACAGTCACGAACCCCGTCCGCATGCACTCAACACGCCTGATAAGCCTCACCAAAACATTGCACATGCCGTCTGATGTTTACACAGTCATGTCGTTCCCTCCCATCCTATGGTTCAGAATTGTTACTTCTGTCTGAATGCTGAATACATGTATATATACTTCAATGTTGGAGCTGGGAGCATTGGAAATCTTGCACTCGAAACAGCCACGAGCCTGGCCAATTAGCATCTCGCAACTGCCCCTTTCGTAACCTAATCAGGAAACAGAGCTTGAAGCATTGACGCATATCGCTTCAGTACAACCAACTCTGGTGCCATGCACCGATGTATATTACATCGAAGACCCTCTACATGTCAACTTGGTGAAGTTGAATGAGTGACAATGGGAGTGCCGTGATATGCACGTGTTCGTGAGGTCCGGTTATTCGATTTGATGAAGTGGAATAACAGTCACAGTGTGCACACACGTGGTCAAGATAGCTCAAGTCGCGTACATAGTACCTTCCTCAAGACGCCTGGTGTTGGTTATCGTAGCTTGGAGGGGGGAAAGAGAGACCAAAGGCTTTCCTTTACTTCTGTTTCAAGTATAAGGGAAGGAGCGCCCCTTCCTCACCCAACAACGTGCTGTGTCCTTCCAACCCTGTTTTTCGAGCCAGGCACAATAACAAAAAGTCTTCCCCCAACTTCACAACCCTTCCCGGTGGCCAAGGAGTCTGGCATTGAATACTTCACTTCCTGCACACTCGACGGTTCTCGTCACTTCACGTCAACCACAGCTTATATTCACTCACTTTCTTAAATTGACGACACAACGAGTAATCTCCCACCATCGCCAACCTTGGGTTAGGAGTCACTTTCCACCCTCGCCGAGTCAAGGATTCACTCTCCAAAATCGACAACCCAAGGGTTGAGATTCTATTCAACCCTTTCCAACCTTTCCAAGGTAAATCGTCTAGTTAGGTATCCTATAAGTTACTAATCCTGGAAGCCTGAGGTCCTCGAAAGACTTATTCGAGTCCTACCCTTCTCCAACCTAACATCACCACCTCCTCAGTGACCCTTCTCCCAGACACACACAACAACATCATCATCATTGCCTCTGTCTACAGTTTTGGTCATGCAGTCCCCTCGCTCCTCCAGTGGAGCTGCCGACTCCTTCAATGGCACGCCGGACACACGTCTGACTACCTTCTCGCCTGACGATGGTGTCTCTCGTTCGGTTCGGGCCCCTCACTCCATTGGCCTAGGTCTTCGTGATACCAGAGGTACTATCGTTGCTGCTTCGCCTGCTTCACTGGATTCTCGCCGTCGTTACCGCGATCCCTTTGTCAGTAGCTACAGTCTTTCACCTACCGCCTCCACTTTCTCGCCTCAGTCATCGACCCCAGTCCCGCCCACCACTGGCCCGCCTACTGTCATTGCCGCCAAAGCAGCCGATGACTTCATTCACCAGGAGCTCAGCACTGACTCAGGCGTGTCACGATGCCTCATCATCTGCGTTCAAGGTGGTGGTGCTATCCACAAGGTTGAGGTTGACAACTATCTCTCTGTAAGTCATCATGCTTGCTGTTCACTTTGTTCCAAACTAACACCCTGGAGATTCTGGCAAACCGGGATTTCAACCTCTCAGGTTCGAGCCAGATCGAAATCCGCGGCAATATGGTCTATGCCCGCTTCAGCAACATTCGGGATGCCTGTATCTTCCATCAAAACGCCCAGCTTGGTGGAAAAGGTTGGGCTGCTATCTACATCAACCCTCGAGAATTCTCTCAGGCGATCAATCCTACAGGTGGTATCATCACTGCACACGAAGGTCAAGTTGCCCTTGCAGTTTTCGCTCCCCCTTCCCTTGTTGGAACCAACCCTCTGGCGTTGTATGAAATGCTACAGCAGACGTTGCAGAATGAAGGCGACCTGTTTGCATTCAAAATGCAGGCCACAGGTGTCGAGGGTAGTGTCTTCAACGCGATTGTTGAGTACTGTGAGAACGATGTTTCTCTGCAAGCCGTCTCGAAGCTTCATTTGCATAACACAGAGGTATTTGCATTCCCTTATCAAATAAACCTAGGAACGATTTGCTGATAAACTTTGCAGCAAGGCTACCAGATTTGCATGACGCTCTATCGACCTGACATCCCGGCCCCAGTGCCTGCCCTGCGCAACAGTAACCCATCTGAGCTGGTCAACGACCTACAGCGGTTGTCTATCACTCGCCCTCAGGTCCAAGCCCCGCTGGGCATGGTCCCTATGGTCTACACAAACCCGTACTTGCTCGACCAGTACCAGCAGGTGTGGGCAACTCGTGGTGCTATTGGTATGCCCAGAGCCATGGACTCTTACTCCGGCCTCTCCCAGTATGCCAGACTCCCGGATGCCTTCAACCGAAATGGAGAGAATTATCCCAGAGGCATCGATGGTCGCCGACAGCATGCCATTCGAATCCAACGGGCTCCTTACCACCACGGCAACACCAGCGGCCAGCATAACCATGTTGACATCTCGCGTATCCGTGAGGGTATCGACGTACGTACCACCATCATGCTTCGCAACATCCCGAATAAGGTCGACCAGGCCATGCTGAAGCGTATCGTTGATGAGTCAAGCTGGGGCAAGTATGATTTCATGTATCTTCGTATCGACTTCGCCAACGATTGCAATGTTGGTTATGCTTTCATCAACTTCGTCGATCCGCTTGACATCATCGACTTTGTCCGGGCACGCGGCAATCAGCGCTGGAACTGCTTCAAGAGCGACAAGGTCGCCGAGATCTCTTATGCTACCATTCAGGGAAAGGACTGCTTGGTTCAGAAGTTCCGCAACAGCTCGGTCATGCTCGAGGCAGCCCACTACCGGCCCAAGCTGTACTACACCATCAACGGTCCTGCCCCTGCTCAAGCTGGCGAGGAAGAGCCGTTCCCCGCTCCTGACAACCACTCAAAGATGAAGCGTAGCTGTGAGAATGCTGAGCACGTTGGACTCTTCACCCCGAACGCTGGCCAACACTACCGCGATGAGCAGCGACGTCGCCGTTCTCAATACGATCGCGGCACCCGCCTGGCAGCTCTCGAGGAGTTCGACTACGACACGTCGTATCCTCCTTACCCTCAATTCCCTCCGCAGTGAGGTCTCAGGGTCTCGTCTCGTACGCCCAGCATCGTCTTCACGCCCACTTCTCCAGGTACTTCGACTTGTTTTCTCTCACGGCAACCACGTGTATTATCCGGCCATTTTCGGCCATCTCTGATTTGATCAGTTCAACGTCAGAGTACGGAATAATCACCCGATTTCGGCACCGTTCCGAGATCTTTTGCGATGATCTTCTTGCCTTTCTGCCTCAATTTCCTTGCACTATTCGCGTCGGCTCACCTAATAATAATATGCATATCCTTGGGCAGCCACGGTGTTCCACCTCTGCTCTCACTTCGGCACTTGTCTCAACTCACCATTGGGAATCATTGGGCGCCGCTTGATTCTCGGTTCGATTTGGTATTGCACTTGGTGTGACACCGGCGGCGATAGGTACTTAGATAGTCTTGAACGCAATCGTTGATTTCCCCAAACCTTTCCATGAAGCCCATGAGTGTCCATGATACAGAGCTAACCTCGGAGTGTACATAAAGTGATTGACTCAATTCCAGTCATTGTAAGTCGCGATTAGGGAAACAAAGTGTGGTATCTCATTGCTCGTAATTCATTACTTTAGCTTAAATACAATTCAGGAACAGCATAATCAACCTGCGGCTATTCCTGATCAGAGCTTGGTTCTATACTATCTATAGAAACCATGTCTGGGTCCGTATCGGGATCTGGATCTTCTGGCAACGATGGCAAGGGCTTCCTTATAGAACCCGTATGGCTCATAAGTGGTCTGGCCGCTCGGTGAGATACTCCAGTCATTGCCATACCTGTTGCGATGCCATTAAAACCACCCTCGACCACCGGCTCCATACCATTTTGGAGGTCCTCAGGGCCAGGCATGCTGTCAGATCCTCCATTACATTTAGACGATGATAGGTGGCGCTGAGATAGACTATCATCGCGCCCCTCTAAGATATCCTTGTTGTCTGTTTCCTGCTGGTGAGATGTAGTGGTAGGAATGGAGTTTGTCGACACTGCCACCGTCGACGCAGAGGTGGCAGAAGAAGATTGTGCAGGGGATCCTGTGGCGGCGGTCTCCTCGTTGGCGAAAGAGGAAGAGGAGGACGAGGGGCGCTGGTGGCGGTGATGGTGGGAAGAACTACTACTATTCGTGCGGGAACGTGAATGGGAGGAGCAGAAGTAATCTCCGTCTCCGTTTCTATCCTCCTCGTCTCCTTCCCTTTCCCGTTCCGCGTCTCGGTTGGTGGAGGAGTTCGTGCGACGGTTCCGCGGCATGTTAGGCTCGGAATCGTACCCCACGTCTTCCTCGCCTTCTCCTTCTTCTTGCAGGCTGGCTGGGGTGGGCGGCTGGTAGTACTCCAGCCCGGCCGAGTCGGAAACGGCTCTCTTGTTAGGAGGTCTCTGCTCCGCTTCGCTGTTGTTGTTGTTATTATTATTGCTCTTGTAAGAAGAAGGATTGACCATGGTCGTGGCCCTGATAGGGTGGAGGTGGCGCTGCGTGATATGGGGTTCGGACATGGCTCGGCGCGCTTCCGGTTCAGGGGTAGGTGTGCGCTCTTCTATGCTCTGCCGCATGCTGCCGTCATTGCTGCGGCGATCATCGTCGTCTAGGCCGTCTATCGGCAACGAGGGCAAAGGCTTATGCTGCTGTTGACGAGGGGGGGTATTGTTCATATCTGGGTCCTCGATACTGTGCCGAAGCCCCGTGGGAGGACTGCGCTCTTGCTGTCTGCCCCCTCCGCCCCCAAACCGCCGCATACCGCCGCCCTTGGGCGTGCTGGGGTACATGGGGCTCCCCATGCGGCTGTTGGGGCGGCCGCCGTTGGCAAGGAACTGGCTCGGGTAGTAGAGCTCGACGCCACCGTTGGCGAGGCGGCCCGAGAAGATGACGAGGAAGAGACAGCCGAGCAGGAGGACGGACTGGACGATGGCCATGCGCTTCTGAAACACGACTTCGTCGGCAAGGGCGCCAAGACGGGAGCTGACGGCAAGCAGCTCGCGTTCGGACTGGTCACGCTGCGTGTCGAGGGCGATGACGGTGCTCTGCCAGATCTGGTCATACTGGACGCGCAGGTCGCGCAGCTCCGAGAGGACCGTCTTGTTCAAGGTGTCGAGGAAAAGGTCCACCTTGGCCACCTGCCGCCGCTCCAGCTTGGACAGGGCCTGCTGCAGGAACTGCGACTGCGACTCGATGTACTGCAGCGACAGCGTCGTGTTGGACTCGAGCGTCTGTAAGCGCTTGGTGAGCTGCTTGAAAAAGGAGTCCTGCACCGTCGGGGTCGAGGCCGGGGCGGAGTTTGTGGGCGTGGAAGTCCGGTTGCGGGAAGAGGCGGCGGAAGAACCGCCTGTAGAGGCTTTTGAGTTCTGAGAGGCTTTGGACGACGGCGGCTTGACAGAACTGGAGCTGGCAACAGCACCTTTGCTCTTAGCGGCAACTGCTACGCTCGGCGGCCTGACCGAAGTCGGAACTGTATGTTTGGTTGAAGGGATAGGGGGCCCAGATGTTTGTGTTGATTTGACTGGGTGTACCGAGGTCTTAGGGGTTGCAGGCGCTTCGGTGGAGTTGGCCGCTGCAGCAGAGGCCGCAGATGTTGGTTCTGTTGTAGAAGTTGACTTTGCGGAACCAGTTGGCTCCGTTGTTGGGTTCTGGGATGAAGGCCGGGCCGTCTCAGTTTGCGCCTTGCTCGACTCTATGATCTCATGTCTCCTTTCGGCTGTTGGAAGGGGCTCGAGAGTGGTATCTTCTCCGACCGCAGTGGAAGTAGCATTTGAAGATGAGTCCTGAACTTTGCATGTAGTGCGTATCTGGAGTTCGCGCTCGAGGTATGAGCCGTCCCAGAAGGGTAACACGAGGCTCTGCTCAGTTACAGGCACGACGTCCTCTTTGGACACCGGCTCTTCTAGTTCGACTATAGCTTCTTGAGTCTCCTCTGGCGGTGCCTCTGTCTGCTGGGCTGGCTCAGGGGCTGCCTTGCTAGATTCCTCGTCCTCGAAATCTGCAGGGTCTGATTCTTTGAAGGAGTCCAGCATGCGTGTGCCATGAACCCTGAGAAGCGATAAGGGGCAGTAAAACTCATTGCCATAGTGGCTCAGAATCTCGATGCGCAGGTACCTTGCCCAAATCTGGGGGTTTTGGATGAGGAAGGGCTGGATATCTCGCGAGTTGCGCGCTTGGAAGTCGCCCAGAACCTTCCATTTATCCGACTTGATCGGATAACGATCGCTGACGCTGACGCGAAACTGCCGGATCATACTCGAAAAGAACTCGTAGTTGGCCAAGACCACGGTGTCGACAAGGATATCCTCGCTGAGCTCGACTATGAAGAACTTGTTGACCGTGGCGCATTCGAGCAGCATGTACGAGTCCTTGTTCTCGACCAAGATAGCCTTGGAGTTCTTAGCCCCGGGGCTTGTCTTGATGACGGTGGCGCCGGCATCGAAAGAGGAGTAGGAGTACCGCTCCTTGCACGTCTTGCCGGCGTCCTTGCTTCTGTAGACGTGGGCCAGCCCCTCGTCGTAGGTCACCTTCTCGACCGAGTCCTCCTTCTCTTTATTATTCTTCTGGTTTTTGGGGGTGGGCTTGCCCGACGAGGTAATCTCGGAGATCTTGTCCGAGTAGGCGTCAAAATCGAGCGAGATCTCGCCCTCCTCGCCAATGGAGCCGAGGTCGTCGCCGCCAGGGTAGTCTCGGCCGTCGTGCGGTTTCCGGGTGCGGGCTTCCATGGGCTCCTGGCCGGCCTTCTTCAACATCATCTTCTTCCATTCTTCAAAGGACATGAAGGCCCCCGTGCTCAAGTCGTTGCCGTCGCTGTCCAGTTCGTGCTCCTCGTCGACTTTCGGCGGCTGTCCGGCGGCGTCGCCGGGAGAGAGAGAAGATGCCGCCGCTGCAGGCGTGGCTGCGATGCCTTCGGTGGAGGGAGCCGGGGTGGGGGAGTGTGTCGTCGTTAGACATTGCTGGGGCAATGTATGGGTGATGTAGTTGACCGTCCGCGACTCGCAGGTCGACTGGGGAATCGAGTTGCTGGGGGGTAGCGATCGGACGGCATCGTGGGCGGTTATCGTCGTCGCGGGGCCGCTGCTGCTACTGTTGCTACTGCTGCTGCTGCTGCTATTGGTACTATCGTCGCTCTGGGCCTGTACCCCTGCCAGTAACAAGAAGAGAGGGACCCAAATCGAGAGCAAAGATGGCCAGGCTGGACGCCTGTCCCTATGACGCCACATGATCGCAGTAATGCATACTCGACCGAAAATTATATAAGAAAATCAGGCAAGTCCATGTGAAAGAGAAGCAGGCGAAGCAAGCGAGTGTGTTTGGTCTAGTTTGGTTTTATTTGCGTGCAAGGTGAAACGAAACAGACAGCGTGTTGGGATTTCTGGTGATTATGTATCTGTCATCTGTCATCTGTGTATCCCCGACATCGAATTTCCCAGGGTCGGTCTTGTCTCTTTTTCGCGAGCAAGTAAGGACAGGATAGGACGGGACAGAAAGTGTTCAGTTCAGTTCAGGTCCAGGTCCAGGTCCAGCCACCCTGACGTCGAACCGTTGCACTCAACACTTGGTTTAGCATGCGTGGGTAAGCAATTTAGCCATGCGTAAGCGCTGAACTGCATGCAGGAATGGGCCCTCCTGGGCCTGTGCAGGCCTGCAGGCCCTGCTACCCTTGAAGACCGACCCCGTCCAGTCGGCTCAGTGCATATAGCTTTAACCTAAGTACTTTTACCTACCTATGTAGTATCGTCAATTTTCTTTAACGAGTCACTTCCCAGCCTACCTCATTGATACACGTACGTATATACTTGCTGCTATTATGTCTCATTGTAAATTTACCATTCGGGTATCGTACTAAGTATATATGTTCGAGGTCGAAACCCCTCTCCCTTGAATATTTCCAGATAGTGCTTGATCCCTATCCCCATCCCCTACCTATACTTCTGACCGGGGGGCCAATGGTAATGAAAGTCCGAGTGAGCAATGGATATGATAATATCAGCATCCTGCCCCTTTAATGCGCAGCAATTGTTTCGTCAGCTTGATTAGATATTGGCGGATCTATGTGTATCTGGCAGCAGATCATTATCAAGCATTTACCATGGGAGATATTTTTCGTTTTAGAAGTTGAGGCGATGCTGCAAACCTCAGGTGTACCGGCAACTAAGCCTCCCACCTCCCAAAGCTTGGCCATGCTATCTTGAGCCGTCAATACATACATGAAGACAAACATTGTGGGGGGTAACAGTACAGTAAACTAGCGCCGCGCGCCTACGGCTTACAAGGATCACTCTACTGGGGCTGCGCTGCTGCACTGCAGCATTGATCATTGATCCCAATGGATTCCCAAGTCGCAATGTGAAGCTCCAAACACCCTCAGTCCAAGCAAGCTGCTATCATATCCAAAATCAAAAGTTGTCAGCCTGGTAGGCAGCAGTTTTTCGCGCACACAGGGCCGGCAACGACTCAAACAACTCGACTGACATGGTTCTGGAAACACATTAATTATCGGAAGTCACATCAGCCAGCCTGACTGACTCTAGATATTGAAGTTGTTTCCTTGTTTGCGCCGCCCGCCGCCCAACTGCAGCTGTATTTCGGACAACAACAATAACGACAAACGGCCCAAGTTCGTTAACCACGACCCATAATGGCTCCGCGAAGAGTCCAGACCTACGACGACTATGGCACGGCCGTCCAGCAAATCATTGTGTCTACCTCGGACACCGACTTCCTGGACCAGTTGATCCCCGTCCTGAAGGATGCCTCGTACACCAACCGATCGAACCTCTTGACCCAAAACCTGACACAGTATGCCGAGGCCCGCGAGTCCGACATCGAACGCATCGGCCTCACCAAGCACGAAGAGTTCCTGAGCTCCGTCAACCAGCTCCAAGAAGTCCGCCAGGGCACCGTCACCCTGACCACCGAGATCCTCAAGCTCAACCAGTCCATCCAGGAGAGCACCGAGAAGCTGGCCGAGCAGAAGCAGGCCCTGGTCAGTACCCGTGCCGTGCGGGAAAACATATCCGACGTCTCGGATGCCCTCAAGGAGTCGCTGAAGATCTTGCATGCTGTCAACAACGCCCACGATCTCATCCGCAAGAAGCAGTACTATGCAGCCCTCAAGTCTCTCGAGGACATGCAGAACGAGTTTCTGATCCCCATGATCCAGAACAAGTACGGCACGCAGTACAAGCTGGCAGACATGATCCAGAAGTCCATACCCGCCTCGCAAAAGTCCATTTCCGAGGCTGTCATGAATGACCTCAACACCTGGCTGTTCCGTATCCGGGAGACGTCACAGTTCCTGGGCGAGGTCGCCTTTTACCACACGGAGATGCGTCGGTCTCGCCAAAGGGATAGGATAGAGGCAGACGACTTTCTCAGCCACTTCAAGCTGAACTCGGCAATCGAACTGGTCTTTGACGAAAGCGAGGAGTTCGACGTGTTGGACAACGAGGAGTTGCAGGTCGACTTCACGCCCCTATTTGAGGCTCTGCATATCCATGATGCCCTCGGCCAGAACGATAGATTCCGAAACGATTACGCAGCCACAAGAAGGCGGCAAAAAGAACTTTTGATTCCGGCGTCTGTGAGTCTTACCAGTGATGACGAGTCGTCTTTGAGTAGTCTCCTGGAGGGCATTGCTGGTTTCGCCATCATCGAGAAGGCCACCATGAGACGCGTGCCTCAGCTCCGTACCGCTATTGACGTCGAAGAGCTGTGGGATTCCATGTGCTCAGCCGCCATCTCCCTCACCACAAAGGCTCTGGGCGAAGTAAGCAATGCCGAAATCCTGCTTAAGATCAAAGGGGTCATCGCCCTTTTCATCCAAACCATGGCAGGCTGGGGATACTCCGTCTCTAGGTTGGACGAGTTCCTGGTCGAGCTCTTCGACAAGTATGCCGATCTTCTGAAGCAACGATTTAGTGACGATTTCCAGGAGATTGTCTCTACAGATGACTACATGCCTATGGCCATCAACTCGGTGGAAGAGTACGAGAAGGTGGTCAACGTCAGCTGGTTCACGCAGGACAAGGACGTCAGCGAGCTTACCTTCCCATGCGTCCTTCCTTTCTCGCAAATGTACCCGCTCTGCTGTATTGATATCCGAAACTTCCTCAACCAATTCTACTTCTTTTCCGATGATCACTTCCAGCATCCCACCAAGATCGACGACACCTTGCGCAAGTCTCTTGATGAGCTTCTAACCGAGAAGGTCTGCCAGTCGCTGGTCGAACGCCTGAGCACCCAATATCTGGGCCAAATCGTACAGATCCTCATCAACCTGGAGCATTTCGAGACGGCCTGTCAAGAGCTGGAACAGCTCCTGATCCGCGCCCGCTCCTCGGCCTCGGCCGGTGGGCCCCTGAAGCTCGCCGCCACGGAGCAGTTCCGGGATAACAAGAAGACGGCCGAGAAGCGCATCTTCGAGCTTGTCAACTCCAAGATCGACGACCTCGTCGAGACGGCTGAGTACGACTGGATGGCCTTCCATACCCCCACGGAGCCCTCCAACTACATGCAGACCCTGACGCGCTACCTCTCCAACATCATGAACAGCACCCTGCTGGGCCTGCCCCGCGAGATCAAGGAGCTGATCTACTTCGACGCCCTCTCCCACGCCTCGGACAAGATCCTCGCCCTTCCCCTCAGCAACGACGTCAAAAAGATCAACCCCAACGGCGTCGCCGCCCTCGCCCTCGACGTGAGCCATCTGACCGACTTTGTCGACGGCCTCGAGAACGGCTTCATGCTGCGCAGCAACCTTGACGAGCTCGAGCAGACCATCCAGCTCTTACAGAGCGAGAACACGGACGAGTTCTTCGACATCTCCACGCGAAACAAGAAGTATAGTCGCGTGCACGCCATGAACGGACCCGTCCTACTGGAAAAGTATGCTATTATTATCCATCCTGTTACCCGTAATTCTGAACGGTTCACTAATACCACATGCGCTTCAGGCTCACTTCACAAATCTCCGCTCCTAGCGCCAGCCAGCAGGCTGCTCAAGCTGCTCAGAGATTCGCCAACTTCTCATCCAATCTGCGGTTCGGAGGCAAATCATAGAGACCCAATCATGTGTTACTGGAGCTCCAAGAGAGGAAAAAGGCCAACGCAACTACTGCTACTGTTCGGCACATGATCGAGACGACATCACGAAAGCAAGCGAAGCGAAATGATTTTTTTTCTTCCGTGTCATAACATTCAATTTTTATCATCAAGCTCATGCGAAACTCGTCGTCTCCAGTCATAAAAAGGAAATCCCAAAAACCAATCAACAACAACAAACTGGATATACTTTGTGGGCTATTTACCATCAAAGGGACCCCCAAAACACAAAACGTTCCTCAAAAACCCCATTTGCGCCATAGCCGGTGAAGCCAAGGGATTTTCGTGAATAAACGAGAGAAGGAATACGAAGAAACAAATAGACCATGCCGGTTAACGTTGCCAATAAAATCAAGTTTGTTGACTTGTTTCCACTCCTTGGTGCCCCATCAGAGTGGATTGGCTGCGTATCTAGTTCCGGACCCCATCGACGTCGTGCTCTTCCTTGGAAGGCAGGGCAGTCGAGGCAGTCGGTTCAGAGGACTCAACATGACTAGGGTCGGTCGGCGCCGGTTCGGGAGGCGGTAACGTCTCTCCTTCCGTCGAGCCACTGCGATACTACTATATAGGGGTAAGAGTTTCAATCAGTCTCGCGCTCGCAGTGTGGGATGTGGGGTGTGGGATGGGATGACATCGGTGCAGGAACGACTTACTTGCTGCGGCTGCATGCCTCCCGCGTAGTACATGTTGTTGGGGTCCATATCGCCATACATCGGTGCCGGTGCTTGGCCGTACTGAGGGGCCTGGCCAGGTTGAACCGGGTTGTACATGTTGGGCGCACGAGAATAATCCTGGTCCGAGGGCATAGGGTGGCCACCCATACCGTAGTTCGGGTCCATGTGGTTTGGAGGCGGCATGTGCTGGCCGCCCATCTGCGATGCGGGTGCTGCGGGCACGCCGCCTGCCTGTTGACCCTGGGCGGGGTTCGCCCTCTTCGCATGGCTCGCCTCCTCACGGGGGACAATGTCAATGAGGAAGTCGAACATGTCACTCTTAGCAAGAGCGGAAGCAATGTCGGATCGCTGCAGGGTGCGACGCTTGTTCTCTTCAGCGTGAATCCATGCGCGCATGGTCAGCTCGGTGATGAAAATGTCGCAACCCTTGGCGAACAGGATGGGCGCCTCGGCCGAAATCATCTTGACCTCGGGATCGGCCTTCATGACTTTCTTAATCCGCGCCAATGGCAATTGGTGTAGTTTGTAATCGTGGCTGTCGGACTCGAGGTGATGGATGGTTTGCTGCCAGTATGTGGTGAGGATGTCCTTGTACTGGCCGTGCAGACCTTGATGTACGTTCGCCCAGGGGCCGGTGTAGAGCTCAGCGGGAGCATAGCCAGAGTTGGCGAGCTAGAATGCGACAGGAGCCAATGTAAATAATACTGTGGGATGAGACTTCGAGATTTGGGGCGGGGACTTTGGACTTACAGCGGCGCTTGCGCCTATAAAGAGACATGATTAGCGACGTCGCACAGAAGGTCGATGATTGCGCAACCATAGATGCTTGCTTGATTGCTTCGAGTGATCGGATCTTTTGACTTGACTTACCATAGTGACCACCGTGGGCGGTGTCATAAACGGCATTGTTGCCGGACTGGGCGTTCCTCGACGCTTGCGGGTGCCCGCTACTCGACGACTGCTGCGCCTGCTGCTGCTGCTGCTGCTGGTTGTGCTGATCCATAGTGGCAGTTTGCGGGTTCGGCCGTTGCAGCACTACTCGGGACGATTGCTTGGTTGATATAGTCGACGAATAAAAGCTGTGCGGGAATGCAGGATTTGAGTTTCCCGTCTGACACGAGGCAAACGCGAGGGGAGGGGAGTAAGGGCGGGAGTACTCTGTATGGGAGTAAGTCCTCGGCGCAATCCGATCGCGACGCGCGGGGGGAAAGGTTTATCTCTTTCCGCGCGCCGTCTTACTTTGACACACACACTTCTGTTTCTTCTTTCTTTCCGCAGAACCGAAAGCAAGTATCACAAATCTGCGATGTCCGATTTTGCGTCAGTAAAGGAATTCGAATGCTGACAACGATGATGCGTTTGCGAGCTGCCCGATGATGCTTCCCAAAAAAAATATTACTGTCTCCTTGGTTGTTATTGTTTACACTTGGTTGAGTACGCAACCAGTTGTGTGTTGCGCCTTTGGTGTGTAGTTGAGGAGCGAATGATGTAACGAGCTTTGAGAGGCAGGGCAGTTGATTGATCGATTCCAGCTTGAAACGGGTTGATTGCTTGCTTTGGGGACGAGTGGGAAGTAGTGCGAGTGGCGGGTAGTGATAGTGGCAGTAGCTACACTGGGCAGGAGGGATAGGTGATAGGTCTGGTAGCTAGCTCTGATAGCTCTGGTAGCGATTGACTTGCCTGATTGGTCGCAAAGCTCTTTCCAATGTGTGCCGATATGTGCCAATGTGTGCCATATGTGTGTGTGCTTCAAGCCGCTTGGCCTTTTGGGAAACGGGAACCGCTGACGCCAAAAAGTGAGGGGCGGTGTGCGATCAAGTGATAGGGCGGCGGAGAAAAGACCAAGTCCTCTCACTCGCTGTGTTTCCAAGCTTGCCGTGCTGTGCTTGGAGAGAAATGCTATGGTCTACTCCGTACTTACTTCCCGATTCCTGGATCGACTAATGATTCGACGTTGGTTTTTCCCGGTCGTAACCTAAAGGGTCGAGTCGAGTGGAGTTTGTGGTCTGGTCTGACGGGAAGAAAAGAGACGACGGATTTCGATTCGCTTGAGCTGGTGTTGGGGCGGCTTATTCTGTCGCGACCGTTGGAGCAATAAAGCGCTTGGGGTATGCTTGCTTTCAGTCGAATCAATCAATCAATCAGGATCGGCATACATACACAGAGCAAAGTAGCAGTGGTAGTAACAGTAGGTAGTAAAAGCTGGGGAAGCGAAACAACCAGACAGAACGGCCAAACGGCTCGTGGACGTGACAGGCCTACTAATGATCTTAGAGGAAGATGCGGGTCAAGCCGTCATAGTGGTGGTAGGTAGCAGCTTCAATGTCTCTTCCATTTTTCTCATTGGATTGAAATGGAATTTGATAACGTCTGGTTATATTCGATCGAATGAAGTGTTATACTTACAAGTACTGTGGTCCTTCTTCCTCCTTGTTCTTCTTTCTACCCCGTCTTCCTTTGCTACGGTGCTATGGATGATGTTGCTGCTGCTGCTGCTGCTGCTGCGGCTGCTGACGATGATGATGATGCCTACTGTAGTCTCGTGGAGTGCGGATGAAGTTAACAAGCCAAAGAGAAGAACAGGACGTCCACCGGCTATTTGAAGAACGGGGTTCCCAAGCACTAATAATAGCAAGTTGGGCAATGACGTTGAAAAGTCGGGATAGCCCAAGACAGAGCCGATACGTAGTAAGGCAGGTATCGATGGTTAGATGATCAGAAGATGGGACAACCGGTGTAGGGTGCCAATAGGATTGCACAAGTCTTGATGAGCTATGCATCGACGTATGTAAGAAGGAGAAACTCTATCTACCTATGTATTCACCTCGATTCCCTCGAGGAAGACAGGTTGCCTCCAATACTTGACGAGTGAATCTGTCGTAGTTCAAGAAAATATGAATGCGCTGGCATTGACGCAACGGTTGGGCATCAGCCGGCCGAAATGGACTAGGTAGACAAGGGTCTGCCTTTCTGCCTGTCCCGTCGTCGGACATGTTAGGAACGAGAAGAGGCACAAGGCTTTGGCTAAAGACGACAAACCCACGATGATGACATATGGTAGAAAGCCCCAACGTACAGGTACGAAACGCTCCCCCCAACTGTCCAAATGACTCTCTGCTCTGAGCGGCTGGGGATAGGACGACAATATACCACCAGAACAACCAATTAGACAACCTAAAGGTCTATCCGCTTTGCCGAAACAAGTAATGTCCAACCGTCTACCTTGCTATACCTCATACTTTTCATACGATAGAGGCAAGCATTTTTGACCGGTCTTTCCTTGCTTTTATGCTGAGTGTGACAGCAGGAACTGGGGCATCGACAGATTCCTGCTTGACCATTTACACATCATGCAATGTCGACGTCCGAGGACGAGGACGAGGACCGACTCTTCGAGAAACCATGTCATATGTGCATTGGTTTTTCAGAGGAGTCTTGACAACTGTACAACACCACCCTCGAGAACCTCGTGTCCTGGCATGGGCTGTGGTGGTGTGAAGCTTACCGCCCAATCAACTGCACGGCGCATTTGGCTCCTGCAGGCCGGCATGTGGCTCGGTGGCTTTTTGGGCCTGACACCGCCCGGGCAGTAGGGCGGCAGCGGAGTGGGCATGGGCAGGAGGCTTAATGGGCAGGGAGGCTTTGATGGGCGGGGGCCCAACTGATAAGCTCGGAAAATACTTGATAAGTTGAACGATTAGCGATACCCAGCCACACCTCCAAGCTGCTCCACCATAATTTGTTCAATAGAAACTTTTTCTACCAGACTTTCTCTTCTCACTCCGACTTTGCATTCTTCTTTCTGCGATCATGGCAGAAACGGCTGCCAGCCTCACAGAAGACCAAATCGAGCAGCTTCTGCAAGAAGCAGAGGCCAGGCTGTCTGCAAAGGCCGGCGCTCAAAATGCCACCAGCTTGACCAAGCCCGCGAAGCTCGACGTCGCAAAGACGTCGTCTTCTGCTCAGCCGGCCAAGCCGCCGACACAAGTAGAGGAAGCTGTCGCCAAGGAGCCTACCCCCTCCAGCGAGCTTGCTCTACACATCCCGCCCCCGCGGGTCTCCAAGAAGGATAGGGTATGTTGCCGGCACTTTTCTTCATTCCAACAGACCCTCTTTTCGCGTGATGATAACTATCCCAATTTTATCTTGAGCGGCGTCCCACCCCCGTCATGGGGGTGCTGCTGCACCCGGTGATTCCTTAATATCATAGTTACACTGACTTTCGAAACAATCAAACCATTGCACAAGTTCGAACACATGATTGTTGGCACACATCACTAACTCGACTTGCCCATAGGCTACCAAGACAGATGCTGGCGCTTCATGGTACAACTTGCCTCGCACCGATCTTACTCCGCAATTGAAGCGCGATTTGCAGCTGCTCAAGATGCGTGATGTCCTGGACTCCAAACGTCACTAGTAAGTTTCTCTTGAACGCGGTTCCCACACCAGCAGACACTAACAGCCTCGCAGCAAGAAGGATAACTCCCGTGGCATCCCGGAATACTCCCAGGTCGGCACTATGGTCGAGGGTAGAACCGAGTACTTCACCAACAGAGTGACAAAGAAAGACAAGAAGCGCACATTGCTCGAGTCGGTCATGGACCAGGAGAACTCCACCAAGAAGTTCAAGAGCAAGTATGGCCAGATTCAAGAGGCGAAGACGTCTGGAAAGAAGGGTCATTACAAGAAGATGATGCAGAAGCGATACGGCTCCAAGTGAGTAAGTTCGCATATCAAGAAATTGATGCCAGCCTCTTCAGGTCAGGATGCCAGATCAGAAAAGAAGGGGTTACAGGAAGAGCGTGGTTCTTTTAGTAGAAGACACTGCTTTAGTACTGGCTCCGTCTGGTTCAATTCCGATGTTCTGGTCTTGTCGGCACTCATCCGAACCTGTCAGGTTCAGCTCTCAGAAAAGCTTTGGGCTTTTCGCAACAGCAAACAGAGATGTTGTGCTGGCTGTGAGACCAAAAAGTTATTCGCCCAAGCCGAAAGGCTGGAGGGCAGAGTCTCAGTGATAACAAAGCCGTACGTAAAATTGCGAGCCGTTTTTACAGCGGGACAGCCTGGGCTCTCCAATCATGGCCCTGGCACATATCCACCAATGCTAGTATGTGGCATAGCATCTTGGATGGAGGAAGCCTGAAGTTTAATCTCAATGATACCCTATTATACAGTCCATATTCTACTACACAATCTTGATCACAACCTTGGAAAAATGCTGCTGTTTCTCCAACCTCGCGTATGCCTTGATCGCATCTTCCAGTCCAAATGAGACATCATCGACGGCTGGCTCGATTTTCTTCTCGTGGAAGAACTTGACCATGTCTTTGAACATATTCCTTGATCCAAGCAACACGCCACGAAGCACACAAATCCGGTAGAGTGCGCTCATGGCATCAGGCGTGCTCTCGCTGCCATCCGCACCGCCTGCTATCATGCCGACCACTGTAACGACGCCGTCTCGGCGGATCGCCTCGAGCGACTGCGACAGCGTGGGCGCGCCCCCGATGTCGACGACGTGGTCGACGCCGCGTCCTTTTGGGGTCAACTGCTTCGCCCTGCTTCCCCAGTCGGGTTGGGTCCTGTAGTTCAGGACGTGCTGGGCGCCCAGGGACCGCAACCGGTCTGCCTTCGCGTCCGAGCTTGTGGTAGCGATGACGGTGGCGCCCGCGGCGACGGCGATCTGCAGCGCGGCGATGCTCACGCCGCCCGTGCCTTGCACCAGGACCCAGTCCCCCTCCCGGACCTCGCGCCCCCGCATGCCCATGACGGCGTTCCAGGCCGTAAGGCCCGAGCAAGTCAACGTGGCGGCCGTCTCAAAGGACATCTCCTTTTCGGGCATGGGCAGCGGGATCAGCGCCGAGTAGTGGAACACGCCCAGGCGGCACAGCGTGCCCGACGTCTGCTGGCCGAGACCCCCGGAGATGCTGTCGAATCCAGGAAGCTCGTCGTCGGCTAGGTGCGGCGTCATGTGCGTCACGACGCGCGCGTCCGGGGTTAGGTTGAGGTGAGAGGGAACCGACGGGCCGACGGCGAGAATGGTGCCGGAGCCGTCGCTGGCGGGAGTCACGTTGGGGGTCGCGGGTAAGGGGAGGGCAGAGGATTTGCCTCCCTTGGTAAAGTGTTAGCCGGAAAGTCCTGTCTCGTGTACGTATGTGCGTAGTGACCTGCCTGATGAGAAGGCAGTAGGGGCAAAAAAAGGAAAGGGTGGAGTATGGGAGGCCGTGTGTGGTTGGTTAACTTACTCTGGCAATAACTAAATCTCGGTAGTTCAGCGATGCGGCATGCATCCGGACGAGGACCTCTTCGGGCCCGAGCTGAACCGGTGGCACCGCCGCGGCGTCGAAGCGGAGAGACGACAAGCCTTCCTGCGCCGAGTCGAGCACCCAACGGCCCGAGGTCTCAGAAGCACTTCCCATTTTGCTTCCTTTTTCGGTTCCCGTCGCCAACCACTTTATTTCTTACGGGACTAGCTGTCACCGCTACCGACTAGAGTGTGTGCGGGAAGCTGATATGTGATAGTATGTGCGTATGTGTGTGGATGACGTATAACCTAGATATGTATAGTATAGGTCGTTTCAAGAAGAGTTGCAAAAGCATATATGTCTGAGACCGGTATAACCAAGTTCCTTTTTTCTCACGGCTGATGATGTGATGATGCCGTACATACCGTTATTTTTAGAGAAAAGAAAGTATGTCTAGCGATCATTTTTCATATTTATAGCAATCCTTTTCTTGCTATGTCCCATGGGCGGGCGGGCTAGGAGGACTTGTAAGTCGATGGTGGAGGACCGTCTCCACCAGGGGCGAGCGAGAAGCATGCACGGTTATAGCGCTCCACTCGGCGACTGGAGTAGATCGATTCAAGATTTTTTCCTTTTTACCGCTGTGCATGGAACACTGGAAGAAAATGGGTTTACCGAAGATGGATGTATGTATAATATGTAATGTGTTGGTTGGTGGAGGAGGCCCCAAGAAGAAGAAGAACCTGGGCTGGAAATCCTTTTGCTTTTGGTTCCCGCAGGTGTTTCTTTTCGTAACGTGCATGATTATTAACCTATATACTTATCAGAGATCTAGGTCCCACGGGCTCAGCCGCAGTGGCCGGTTCTCTCGCATGTTCCTTCTACCCATCATTGCTTTCTCAGCCGGAAGCAAAATGCCTCCTCTAACGGAAGCAAAAATACATTTGTCAGATCGTATAACGGCCGAGAGGCTCACACTTACACACATCCGTCCACCGCCACGTGCTTTACCTGCCAGCCTCGGATTTACAGTAGAATCGTGAGCTATCTTGAGATTTTTGCGGATCCCCGATGGAGCCCCCCTCCTGCCGACGATGATGACATAGACGGTAGTTGGTTGTCACAAGATCCCCTGGTTAGCACCAGTGTTCGTGGGCGGTTACTGAATGGCGGTCTGCATACGACGTGTATATCACCGTATAGCACTTGGCCTCTGCTTATCTCTCAATGGGAGCCTCAGACTCAGGTAGTTGGGTTAGCCAACAAGTAAATTGGTCGTCTGTAGTTATGTGTGGATGGAACGTTGCATTGGTCATTAATGTTCTTAGGTCCAGTCTAGATGGTAATCCTTTCTGGAGACCAATAATTCGATGTCAAATGCCATTGAATCTAAAGCGGTGAAGTAGCCGCCGTCTACTTGACTCATGCTTTTCTAGAAGAGTGGACGTTACCGTTTCATGTTGTGGACAAGGGTGGTGGACTTAGCTTTTGTGGCGACATCTACCAGCATTGATAATATCGCCAAGTCGATATCGGGGATCTCCAACACCGTATGATATCACGAGATCTCATATGCCAGGATCTCAATCTCGTAAGAGTAGGTTGTAAAGTTATTTATTCTCATGCAATATTTTCAGTAGAAGTATCCCAAATATAGAAACGACATCCGGCCTTTTGTTTGTTTTTTCTCATTATACAACATTGCCATAGTTCTCCTTAGACCGTTGGACAAGCTCCACCTCGGACTCGCTACTGCCGTCCCCTCCGCGCGTACGCTGGACCGACACGACGGTGGTCTTGGTGATGCCATCACCCCCATTCTGGCTCCTCTTGTAGTAGCTGGCGTTGGGGCCCGCGCGGTTGGAACTGGCGAGCACCTGTGAGGCGTTGTGGCTGTCGCCGCTGCGAGAGCGGATGTACTCGGTGCCGCGCTTCTTGAGGCGGCGGAACAGGCCCGCCATGCCGGGCATGCAGGCGCAGATGACGCCCACGTCGAGCTCGACCAGCGACCACACGGCCAGTTTCGCGTAGTCCATGGTCGGGTTCGTGCTGCGCGTCCAGCCGATGAGGGACTGGAGGCGGACCACACTGCAGATGGTAACGAAGAGACCGACCAGGAAGGTGAAGATGATGCCGACCTTCTTCTTCCATGATAAATCGAGCTTCATCCTAAAGGGGGATTAAATATTAGCCAACCATTTGTGACTGGTAGAGGGGTCCAGGTCGGATATAGGCAAGTACTTACAGTTGCGGGATGGGCATGAAGAAGATGACAATATCCAAGACAATGTTCAGTGCAGCGCAAGTGTAGGTTTGCGCATCCATGTTGATGCACTTGCCCGTCAACTCGTTATCCCACCTCGTCCATGTGTAGTCGAAGGGCACGCAGTACGTCAGGAGAGTAACGACGAATGCCACGCAAAAAAGTCCCATAACGCCCATCAGGAGGAAAATATGCTTGCGGAACTGACGATCCGGGAAGATCCGGAGGTAGAGAAGAAGAATCGAGATCTTAGTGAGAGTAGATTCGATAACATAGGCGAACTCGGCGATATAGAAGAGCTAAGATTGGGATTAGGGTCAGTCGAGTTCCAGTACACCTACGGGGACGATGGCTTAACAGGTTATCCGCCGCGACTTACAATGAGGACAATGTTAATGTGCATGTCGTCGAGCGTCCACAGGTCGGTACCGAGGCCGAATATCACCACTGTCATTGCACGTTAGCCAAATTCCTTAGACCTGACGTTGTTTTCGGTTCGACGTACTCAGCTCGGCACCAATAGTCACTGCAGTAAGGAC
This sequence comes from Apiospora malaysiana, assembly GCA_006508115.1. NCBI lineage: Eukaryota > Fungi > Ascomycota > Sordariomycetes > Amphisphaeriales > Apiosporaceae > Apiospora > Apiospora malaysiana. The sequence continues at coordinate 1,107,248 of QUSE01000003.1, read as the reverse complement.
TACGAATGACGTGATAATAGCCCAGTCATCATATCCTAACAGCATACCACCAAAATAGGACGATCGAGCGAGCAGACGCCCGGCCAAGAAGACAGTGGCCACTGCCCAAAGTGTCCACGCAACGGTCCGGATCATAGGTTGGATGTTCCGCGGCGCGACTCCGCATGTTGCCGTTAATAACTTCTCGGCGCCTATACGTAACAGATGAGTATAAATCACTTCGTAGGAGGAGCGAGATGATGCGACTAACCCATAAGCTGGTGAGTCGTGCAGGTCGCCCGCATACAGTCCTTGGAGTCCGTGACGATGAAGTCATTGACCTCGTTACAGAACCTCGACCCGGCTTTGGCCTCGAAGCACTCGTACTATGTACAGTTGTGTTAGTATTGGGTTTGGAGACCTTGCTTCCGGCATGCAAGCTGGGTAGCTGGGAGCGGGCTCGACATACGGCACATTCTGGTAGTTGTTCCTTGATCGAGGATAGGACCGACACCAAGCTAGTCGAATGTGTAGAGTTCTGGGCGGCGACGAGGGCGGCGAACATGGCAAAGAGCCATAGGGCCAGCGTTGAAGAAAACCGGGCCATTTTGGTGGGAAGACTGGGCAACAACGACGACTTACACAACCGCACGACACGACACGATGGTGATATAGCTAGCTGGTATAGACGACAGCCATCGCGAAGGGTAGGCGGAGACGATGGGGGTTATCAGGCTTTTCTTTCCCTTCCCTCGGCAAAGCAAAGTGTGCGCCAGCGCCTTATGCCTTCTGGTATGCCGGTGGAAGCGAGAGTGACATGCCGTGCTAGCGAATCGATGAAACCTGGGTGCGTAGGCTGGTCTCCTCTCTTGACCTGCCGTGCCCCCCCTCCCGGCTCCCCTTGGGGCGACATTAAATCATTGATATCCATTATCCAGCCCAACCCATGCGCGGCCGAATTTCTTCTGCGGTTAGCGAAGCAGGGACGGGGCTGCCCACGCCGAATCTGGCAGTCGGTCGGTGGCTCAAGTGGCCTTCACCAAATTCTCGGGACTAGGTAGTCAAGGGAATGCCAGGTACAGTTTGGCGTGGTGGTCCACTATACGAACTGAGCCAGGGATCTTTCCCAGGGGCCCCCGCAGGCCATGACTCGGGGACGGCCCAATGGACAGAACAGCGACAGGGACGGGCATGTTCATCCTGCTTGATCCTGTCAGGCCCCCGTTCTTTTCTCACTGGCAGATTGCGAGCATGTAGCCAAGACTCTGTGGTGTCTGTGGAAGCAGGTTCCGGACCAGTGTGTATGGAGCGAGTGGTCGCCGCGCCAGGTTCCAGAAGAGGAAGTGATGTGATGCCCGCTGGATGGTAACATGGGCAGGAAGAGCCGAAACCCACACGAGCCAGAAGGAATCATAACAGTGTCTACTGGGTACGGTGCCAGTGTCAGTGCCAGCAGTTGTCGTTTGCCATGGAAAAATCAGTGCCAGCTACTACTGGCTGGGTCGCCCGATGGTCAAATGGGCGGGTTGGTCAAGGTTAAAAAACACACCAAGTCTCACCAATGAAGCTGGACGCTGTGTTAGACTGAAACATAGTCGTACTGTACGTTGTACGTAGTAGATCGATTTATTTCCCGTCCGCATCGCCTTAGGCGGCTCTTGTGGCGTTGAGCGGGAAGGGATCGGGCCCGGACCTCGCCGCCGATTGGCTTTCAGCTGTTGGGTTTCTACATCAAGCCCTCAAAAAGAAGCAAAACATAGTCGCCTATGTAAGTAGGCAGTCGACACTAACCTAAAGGATGACGGCAGGTCCGGCCATCCCGGTAGTTGGTGAGGAGTTGACAGCGCGTTGGGAACGAGGAGCGCAGAGGAGTGGTGAGGGCAGTCAGTGGGCAGCTAGATCCTAGACTGTACTGGCAATCTCGCTACTGTCATCTTTTGGCAAGACGAACTGAGGGGCTCTTCAGATCTGGTTTCTGGGATGCCCTGACTAATCTTCTAGCGGTTCTAGCGCGCGGGCCAAGATTAGCAGATGGGATTTCGAATTGGTCACTGCGGCGACTGTTGCGGAGCACGGTTGCATCTGTCATTTTACCAACACACGATACCGCTGCCTGCCAGGCTATTCTGGTGGTAGTTCTCGAGCTCTCCGTGCCCCGAATATTGATGGGCTTAGATTACTAAGGATCTAAATGTGCAATGCTATATGGCATATTTTGCATCTGGTATCGGGTTCTTCCAGTGACCGTATAAAGGATCCGTTCATCTCCATGCAAATCGAACATTATGCAACTTGATCAAGTAGCGTACTAACCTAACCTACCTCTACTACTACTTGTAACTTGCACAGAGATTCAGTGGAGGCGTGGCGGCTTGGGGCAGGGGGACTTGTCCATTCCAGGTTGAGCGCCCCGACTAGCATACTAGCGCAGTTGGGAAATCGACCCTAGAAGTTTCCCTAAACCTCGCAACCAAAATAAGTCACTCGTATCATAATCATACTCATAATCATAAGCCTCCCCCGTTCATCTGCCATCAAATGAAACAACGGTGCACCACGTGGAAGCCGTATCAAACAGCGGCTCTCCAACCTAATCGGCTTAGCAGAGAACTTCACCCCCCAGCAAATACGGCCTGGCCAAGATTGCCATCGGGGATTCGGGGTAGATACCGCAGAGTTTGAATTTCGACCTTCTAGCCGGCCGAGGCAGGCCCAGATGTACGGAAAAGGGGTGCGGCTAGCAACAAGCTCTATCCAGAAGTATCTCCGGATCGGATGGGTTCGCGGTAGGGTATCTGCTCCATCTCCGGATGCAGAAGAATTCGTCTCATATCCACCCACTGACGAACGACACCAACTAGAACGTGGGATCCCGGCAAGCATTATGCGTCTCCCCTACGACGATTATGGCTTGGCCGCCCAACGGGGTTGCAGCATCGCACAGGGTCTAGTCTAGTCCTGTCTACATACAGTACCTGTTCACCACTAGCTGTGCATCAACAAAAAAACGGACGAGCGAAGAAAAGTTCGTAACGCCGCAACATTCCCATGGGCTTTGCCATGATGGCCAGGGCGGAGATGGGATGGGTCGACTGCCCAAACTGCCTCCGCACATGGTCCGCTGAATATGAGACGTCGGCCCTCTCCCGCTCGCTCTCACAACTATGACAGGCCCTTCACGTGTCTAATAATATGCAGTAGAATTATCGCCATCGCGGCCGGGCCTGGGTCGTGTTGGAACTAGGGGCCCCCAGTTTGGAATAAAGTATTGGTAATGACTCGAATCGTATACATGTCGAATCCTTCCATCTTCCCATTCTCCCGCTGTCTCTGGTTACATTCAAATCCTAAAAGCTCACAACCGATTGCCGATACTTTCTATTACTGTCGCATCTCTGATCGATACCAAGCTTTCCAGGTCATACTACTACACATCTGTCATGGCGGATCAAAAGACCGAAGAGTTCCGTGTCATCTTGGTCGGCGGAGGCCCGGTAGCGTTAACCGCTGCCCATGCACTCTCCAAGGCCGGCATCGACTATGTCGTCCTGGAGCGCCGGGACCAGCTCGACGTCGACTCGGGCGCTTCCGTCGCTGTCTGGCCTCACAATGTCCGCCTCTTGGACCAGCTTGGTATGCTGGAAGAGGCTGGCAAGACATACATGCCCGTCCTGTACAAGCGTAATCTGCGAAGGGATGGCTCTCAGATATCCAAGAGCAACATGTTCGAAGCTATGCAAATCAAGTAAGTGGTTCTCGCTTGGCCTCGGCAGTCAGCTTAACGCACTTTCATAAAGTCGATCAATCCACTAATGCATTTCAATAGTCACGGCCACCCCTGGATGTGCTTTCACCGTGCCAAGCTCATGAACATGCTGTGCAGTAACCTCCCGGATCCGTCCAAGGTGCTGCTCAACAAGGAAGTCGTCGCCATCGAGACGACGGCGACGGGCGTGACAGTGTCGTGCGCTGACAAGACTACCTACACTGGATCCGTCGTCATCGGCGCCGACGGTGTGCGTAGCACCATCCGCCGGCTGATGAACGAGGAGGCCGCTAAGCAGCCCGACGAACCCTTCGTCTCAACCTACAAGGGCCTGTACGGCTATTCTACCAAGTCAGCCGAGCTGGACGCTGCCACGTGCTACGAGACGCATAGCGGCCGCATGACGATCCAGCTCATCGTGGCCGAGCAGCAGCAGCACTTCCTGGTATACGAGCGCCTGGACAAGCCCACACCTGATCGCGGCCCCCGTGTCACGGATGAGGACAAGGATGCCTTCGCGGCCAAGTACGCCGACGTCAAGTTCCCTGGCCGCGAGCCGGGCACGTGGGTCACCTTCGCCGACGTCTGGACCAACCGCCAGTGGAGCATGCTGAGCAACATCGAGGAGGGTGTTGTCAAGCAGTGGCACCAGGGCCGCAGCGTGCTCGTCGGCGACGCCGCGCACAAGATGACGCCCAACACGGGCTTTGGCATGAACAGCGGCCTGCAGGGCGTCGCCCACCTCGTCAACCGCCTGCACACGCTGCTGCAGACCAACCCGTCGCCCGACAGCGCGGCCCTGACCAAGCTCTTCACCGAGTACCAGGCAGCGCTCGAGCGCAACTCCAAGACCACGGTCGACATGGCCGGCCTCTACACGCGCCTCGTCGCCTGGGACAATCCCGTCTGGAAGTTCCTCGACCAGTACTTCCTGCCCTACGTCAACGGCGACGTCACGTCGCTCAACCTGCTCATGTCGCCCATCGTGCAGAAGGGTGTGCCGCTCGACTTCCTCCAGGAGAACTCGTTCAAGACTGGCAAGTACGCGTATCACACCGGCCAGTCCGTCGTCAAGGTTAATTAAGCATCTGATGGTGTTCTGTTGTTTGTGTGGAGGAAAGATGATGAAAGGACGGGAGGTTGAATTAATTGGGAGAAGTTGGGCATGGGGTGGGTGATATGCAACCTTCACTTCGTGTCCATACGGTTCGGTTTCGTTGTTTTTTCTGGTCTGTCTCGCAAGAATACCCTGTTCGTTTATATATGATACCCCCTCGGTTTCAGCCCATGATGAGGTATTTTGGTTGGTAATTTAGTCAAGTCGCCTTGTAATGATACGGCGTACGTCGATTCACTACTTATGTCATTCTGCCTCTTGTTCTTAATTTCGAAATCTTCGGTGACTCTCGCTTGCTCGGTTAGAATGATGATGGGGAGAGACCCTGGGCCTTCATCCCCTGCTAAACCAAGAGAAACCCAAGGCGTAATTTGTGGGATACACTCCCTGCTCACGCATTACTCGTAAATGAGACACTTCGTCGTCCCATCTTCCCGTCGCCCCATAGAGGTGCCAGGCCCCCGGGTGCCTTCCGGGGTTGGGGTGTAGCACCGAGGAAGACGAACGGGAAATCTACTATGTACAGCAGCAGTAGGTTGTGTGTTGCGTGTTTTTATTATTTTCGTAGCTCAAAGCGTCTATATTTTAGGGTTTTCCCGGCGCCGGTCTTTAACGTCTAGAAAGAGATGAAGTTACTCCCACCTATTGTAAGGGTATGTATGTGCGATGTGCTACGTATTCAGAGACACATGTCTAACATGAATATAGACCTGGGAGTATACATAATACTGTGACTTACACCCTGTATCCTCACATCCACTGGGTTTATCGGAAAGGCGAGAGAACTGAAGCGTGGAGTCGCCATGGTCAAGGCCTGGCCCGGCCACTCTAACCAGGTTCGGATCCGAGTCCAAGGACTAATAACCACTCCTCTCATGCGGTCTGGATAGTGGCCACTTATCCCGCCAGGAGGGAAGCCGGGACCCCTATTGAGCGCGGCAAGTTCCATTGCGTCGTACGAGGCTTTGCCGCAGAACGCGCCGCCTTTCCATGCGCTCGGAAAGCGTACTAATAAACGGGGCTTACTCGTCAGCTGGGTCAGTTGTTTTCTGCTTCTCCGTAAGAGCGGTGGGTGGGATCTACAGCCCCTTCAATACTGTGTTCCCCCAGGAACAGCTCGAGACTGATTAACACATCAAGAGGCACTGTACTCTCCACAGTCGTATATTAGCAGACGTGGCTTTCAGGGTAGCAATATTGGACTTCCGACACCCATGGATTTCAGTGATCAGTACATCATCCAAATGGCGATGCGTTGATATGTCCATTACAAGACTTTCCCAAGGCCGATCACATCAAATGTTTCAAGGGCTTGCGGGTGTGCACTCGGCCCTGCTGTTACGTCTGTATAAATGTCATCCGTACAGTTGGTTGTGCTATGATCTCTTGAAGTTGTAGCCAACCACATATTGTACCTCGTGGCTGGTTCTATGGCCTTGATCTACCCCGACCCGAGACCCGGTGAGATAATGTGGTATTCCATGTGTCACTGGACGACAGAGTCTCCTTCTGTGCCGTAAAAGGAGTCAACATGTTTAGCTATAACCATAAATGGGGCCCCTAGCCGCATTCGCCCGTCCAATATTTACTCTGGAATGGGTCTGCCATGATGATACCAGCTGTCATAGCTTCGCTCCTGTACACAAATCCTACAACACTTGCGTGTAGGAGACTCTAGAGATCCCTGTTTCACCAATCTATGGCGATTTCACTACCATGTGACGTTATGACGAGCTGCCTCCCCACGATAACCACCTTGGCCTTGCTTTCCCTGTACTCTGAGTGCCCGGTGCAGACTGAGTAGCCTTGTCAGGCTCAGATGGGGACTTATTACCTCCAGCCTCGGGATTTGCAGAACCGCTCGGCGCAGATTGTCCCTTCAGCGTCGCAATGTTGTCGTTCAGGATAGCAAGCTCGGCATCTATGCGAAGTATTTTATCTTCGAGAATCTTCTCGTACTCTTGGTCGGATATCTGCCTCATGGGACTCCATTTGGAGGCCATAATGCTCTTCTTTTCTTTGGGCTCCTGGCTCTGAAACTTTTGAGACACGTAGGTGGCACCTCCAGCGAGGGTCGAAAAGAACAGAATACCTGGCAAGATATTCCTAGGGCCACCTGGAATAGAGGTAAGAAATCGTGAAGTCGGATATGGGCGTGACAATCAGACTTACGGGCCATGCCTCCTATCATACCAGAAACTCCGCCAGCAGCCACGCCTGCCTTGACCTTGTCCGCTGCGGTCAAGTTCTCTTCACCTCCCCAGGCATGCCACAGAAGACTCCTGGAAGCTTTGAGGTTTTAGCACGAAACAACATTCTACTGCCTTGAAAATTTGGCACTTACCCATGAAACTAGACCCCAGGGCAAACCACTGGATACCTGCTACCAGGGCAAACAGACCTGGAGGAGCTGCGCGCATGATACCCGAGCTAGCTCCGAATGCAGCGCCCATGACACCTGCATCTATTAGTATTCAGTCGAATCGGATAGGCTTGAAGCAGGCAGGAACAAACCAGTCAAGGCACCAGTCTGCAGTGACTTGGTGCCAATCTCGAAAAGCTCATCGCGAGTGGGCATCTCATCCCCCGTGGGGTTTCGAGGCTGTTGACCCGAGGATGGAGTTACTGGAGACATTATAGGATATAGGAGAAACTAGTAGGTTTGTATAGGACAGGATGTAACCAATGACGGTACAAGAAAGGGGAAAAAAAGCTTCGTGAACTAGAGCCCCTTCAAGGTTGAAGTATGGTCTTCTCAAAACAGCCCCCAGCAACTTGGAGAAACCGGGCTTGGAAGCCAATAGAAGAAGGAAATACTGCAGACACGATTGGAGGTCCAATGAGAGACCAGCTACCTGCGTGACAACTACAGCGTACAAGACAGATGCAAGATGAAGATTGAGGTTGAAAAGCTCATGATGGAATTGGTGCTTGGCATCGCTGGTGGGTGAGGTTCTCCCGCAAACCCCTGCACGAGCCACCTACTAGAGCTGGAGCTTTAGCGAGCTAAGCCCAGAATGAGCTTAATGATCTTGATGATCCCCACCTCCGTTCTCAACGCAGAAAGTACCTGGATACATGGAAAACCTAAGGGTCGGGGTCTTTTGAGGGAGACGACCAAAGAAGTGGGAGGTTGTGTGCGGCCACTGTCTTATGGTTTTCAGGGCACCATGATGTGATAAAAACTCTGCGACACGACAGCCTATGTACCTAGGGCTTTGATGATACTTTAGTGCAAAAGAGAGCCTCAAGCACATGTGCGACTACTGTGCAAGGTTATGTGCCAGACGGGCAGATGGAAGATGGCTCCCTTGAATTAGTTGACACCTGCATGCAGACTCAAGATACTTCCATCAGTTTCTTGGTCTTTATTTCTATTTTCCATTTTCCATGTTACTAGTAGTAGACACTTTAGATACCTTAGACGTTGGGAGAGGGGTAATGAATGCACAGGCTATATAGTGCAATATGCGCAGTCGATTTTTGACATTTGATAGACCAATGATGTAACCAAACGGTGTGGAATACCTAACCTACGTCCTCCAGCAGCTACAGCAGCTACAGCAGCAATAAAGCCAGTGCTCATGTGGTGAGGACTCAGTGCTGCACTCAGGCACTCAGGCACTCAGGCACTGATGGCACAGATACTGATACTGATGACGCCCACTGATTGTGTCCTCCAGCGCTTCTCTTCAATCGATTGTTACAGCGTGTTACCTGCCTAACTTTTTTTTTCTGCGCAGTGAATTGCGGGGTCCTAATTGGCTCATTATTGCTGGATTTCGGTGTTTTTTTCTGGACGGGGCCCACCAAAAGGCAAACCACACCAAACCAAATCCCAATTCAAGTCGAAGTCCAGGCCATCTATCTCCATTCCGTGGTCACAAATCGTACATTAAGAGAAAAAAAAGCCTCTTGGACGACGACAACGACAGGACGCAAATCCTCCGCACACCTCTTCGTCCTCTCAACCCCGCAACCACCCTCACGACTTACCACAAAACAACGCGCTGCGATTCGTGATATCGTCGCGCGTCTTTCTCAACAACCGCAATCATGGGTATGTATCTGCTTTCCTCTTGTCCCTCTACCCCCACTGCCTGGCGCATCTCTCCTGGAGACCGCCGCCCACTTCCAACCGCTCCTGTTGTCGGCGATTGTTGATACCATGTTGCCGATGTCCCTACAATATGTCGGCGACCCATTATGATGCTGTCGGCGACATGGTATTCGCATACACTGTCAACTGTCCCTGTCCTCTGTCGCTTGCTCGCTCCTCTTGCACTGGTAGAGACAAGAACTGCACTGAAGTTCTCGTCTGCCTACGCTGAGATGCCAACCACCCTTGTTATTTTTCCGATGAAGCATTTCTGCCATTTAGAACCATCGCTAACACATTCTTGCAGCTCCTAAGAAGAAGGAGCAACAGAAGATGTCCCTCGGGGCCTTCTTGAATGAAGACAGTACGTCGATATCCTGTCCCCTGTACTTCCCCTCCATACGGCACCCAACACCGCTTTGCTTTGCGTTGGGATACATTGCGACCGACATCGAGGAACCCCACTAGGACACTCGGTAATAAAACCAGAGTCAAATTACTGACAAGTTGTATAGAATATGGCGGCTCATGGGCTGACGAAGTTGAGGACTCTTTTGGTAAGTTGCCGTCACTGGCTTCACATCACATGAATATTTACTAAATTCAATTTCCAGGCTCTCAACCTCTCCCTCCCCCTCAACGCCAAGGCTACTCTGGTGGTGGCTATGGCAGCACTAGCAGCTATGCCGACCGTGGTATGTATTCATCCATGGCGTCGTCTTCTCTCGCCGCCAACAGCAAACTAACCACATTTCTTGTCTTGTAAACAGGCTTTTCTGTCCGCGAACGCGACTCGTACCCCACGGAACTTCCCACGAAGCCTCCGTATACTGCTCACTTGGGCAACCTGTCGTACGAGGCTACAAACGAGACAGTCTCCGAATTCTTCGAGGGCTGCGATCTGAGCAGTGTCCGCATCATCGAGGACAGGGAACTGATGCGTCCCAAGGGTTTCGCCTATGCTGAGTTCAAGGATGTGGAAGGTCTCAAGAAGGCTTTGACTCTGGATGGCGAGTCCTTCCAGGGACGTAACATCCGCATCAAGATCGCGGATCCTCGTAAGTTTCTTCCTAGTAACATAACCTGCTTATGAATGCTAACGCCACTCCAGCCAAGAACAGCGACCGTATGGGCGGTAGCGAGGCCCGAGACCTTCCAAGCTGGGACCGCAAAGGACCCCTGGCTGATCTTCCTGGTCGCGGCAGCGAGCGACGAAACGACTTTGGCGAGGCGCGCGAGCGACGTGGTCCTCCCCGGGATGGCGGCTTCGCTGACGAGGCAAAGCCCAGCCGTGATTTCTCCAACCTTAGCTGGGAGCGGAGAGGCCCCCTTTCGCCTCTGCCCCAAGCGGAGCGCTCTGAGTCTCGAAACAGCCGTGCCCGCACGACTGACGTGAACCGCACTGAATCATTCAACACGGAGCGCCGCGCATCTCCTGCCACCTGGGGCGAGGGCCGTACCGAGGGCTCCCGTCCTCCCCGTGGCGAGTTCCGCGAGAGAGCCGAGCGCCCTGAGCGTCCTGAGCGCACACCTACTGCTGCTGACCTCGACAACCAGTGGCGCAGCCACATGAAGCCTGACCACAAGTCCCCTGAACAATCAGTACATGGCTCTGAGGCGCCTACTTCGCCGGCTGGACCGGCTGCTGCACCAGCTATCGCCTCTCGGCCAAAGCTCAACCTGACGAAGCGTACAGTCTCGGAGGCTCCTGGTGTTACATCGCCGCCGCCTGCTTCTGCCACGGACCCCAAGGCGAACCCGTTCGGAGCTGCTCGTCCTATTGATACGGCCGCGAAAGAGCGTGAGATCGCTGAGAAGAAGGAGCAGGCCGCAAAAGAGAAGAAGGAGGCCGAAGAGAAGGCCAAGGAAGAGCGTCGTCTTGCCAAGGAGGCTGCCGCTAAAGAGGCTGCCGAGAAGGCCGCCACGGCTGAGGCGGAGGAGGCTGCTCCCGTCGCTGAGAAGGCTGATGCCGAAACGACCGAACAGCCCAAGGAGACACAGAATGGGACTGCTGGCGAGCAGGCCGCACCCGCACGATCCAAGGAGCAGGCTCCGGCGCCCAAGCCGAGAGGTACAGACGGTGGCAGCTGGCGATCGGCGGCCGGAGCCGGAGAACCACGCGGAGGTCGTGGATACCAGAACGCTCCTCGAGGACGTGGTGAGACGCGCGGAGGACGTGGTGGTGGCCGTGGCCGAGGTGGCTATGCCGATGCCAGAGAACCCCGGGAGCCCAGAGAGCCCAGAGGCCCCCGCTCCAACGGCGGTTCCCAGAGCGGACAACAGTCTGTCCCAGCAACCCCCATTACCGAGGACGCCCCCGCTGCTCCCCAGGACCCCGAGGGCTGGACCACTGTCCCGGCAAAGGGTCGCCGTGGTCCCACACGAGTTTGAAATGATGATTGATGATTGGTCCTGCGATGGTTGTTGGCGGTTGGCGTAGCCTGCTTCACCCATGTACAAAAGTTCAGGTCTTTGTTTTTTGCGCAGGTCCTCAAACAAAAGGACCCGGGGTGGTTTTTTCTGGGGCGCTCTGCTTCTGGGTGCCATGATAGACGGACACCATTCCACTCTGGTCTGGTGAGGGAATGCTGAACACTTACTCTACTACTTCACTCTGCCTGTCACCACACCGTCCGCCACTGGTTCTCTCCCGATTCTCGTTTCCTCATTCCGGCTTTCTCCCCCATCTCTACTCTCGCAACGCTACCCACATACGATTTCTATGAATCATGGTCATGTCATTACGCCTTTTGACGCTCAGGGGTTATTATGATGTGCACGGTAACACTTTCGGACACGATGTTGGGAGAGAAAGTACAAAATCTATTTTCCGGTTTCTGCTTTTTTCGCGTTCGAGGCTGGTTGGTGGGTTGTTTACTTGGCATGCATGCATGGTTTCTTTCTTTCATCCATGACATATTACCGATGATACCGCTTTGTCTCTCCCATCTTTTTTCTCCGGTCTGCATGTTCCTTCATGTGTTTTTCTCTCTCCTGTTCAGCGCGAGCGAGTCTTGTGTATGTGTGTGTGGCAATATTTGACCCACAACAATCACGGCCGGGAACAAAGAATGGGAGAAAAGGGCGATACGGTATAGAAATCTACGGATGGCGAACCAAAAAAAACGGGGGACAGCTACTGAGTGGTAGTAGTAGTAATAGTAGATAAGCTAAGAATGAAAAAGTTCTAAAAATAATTACTCAAGAGTTCGTGTGCAATTATGATCCCGGTACGAAAATTGCTAGAGCTGAAGCAGGAGCATTGCTTGCTGGCTGACATACATCATAGTAGGAATGGAGTGACTATAGTAGATGTATACAAAATCTTTCCAGGTTATGCACTCCCCAAATGCAGTATTTGTGTTGACCAACAATGTAGCTAGAACGCAGCAAGTAGACAGGCGGTAAGTAATCATATTGTATCCCCTATTTCTTAAACACAGCAGCTCCAAGTTTCTCAATCTCTCTTCCTTCCACGGTAGTCTTGCCCGCCGCCTCGAGCAGCCGCATCCAGGCCTCGGCATCGCGGATCTTGATCGCCTCCTCGGCCGCCTTGACGCGCATGCCGCACTTCTCGTACATGGTGATGGCGGCCCCTTGTTCCAGATTGGTGCACTTCGGGATGAAGACGGCGGCGAGACGCTGGTTGCCGGCCTGCAGGGTCTGGTTGAAGAAAGGTTCCCAGCCGATAGGGCTCTTACGGCTCTTGGATATCTCCTCGACTTCGTTCCAGTCTCGCTTGGCTACCAGGGCTCGGAGTCTAGGGGTTTGGAGGTTAGTATGATAATGTTACGCTGCAAGAAAAAAGAATGAAAGAAAAGAGAGAAGCATGACATACCGAATCCACCAGGCCACCTTCTCAGGCACCTTGAATTCACTCTGAATCTTCTTGGCCTTGTTGTGGTACCCGAGGCGAATGAGCTTGAAGAGCGTCTCGTTGACGCTGAGTCCCGTAAAGGTATCCGAGAAGTCGCGATCAAACGTCTCCTGCATGCGCAGCAGTGTCGCAGCCTCCTTGAGGGCGCCGAGCTCGAACGCGTTCTCGCGCGCGTTGTCCGACATGAGCTTGGCGGCCAGGGCCAGCTTGTCGCCGGCCGTGCGCGCGTCGGGCTGGCGCAGCGCCTCGCGCACGAAGACGCCGGCGCCGTCGACGCGGCGGTCGTCCTGGTAGTACAGATCTTTGAGGAGGGCGTGGTCGCCCTCGAGCGAAGCGGACGACTCGACGAGGGCCGTGGCAGCGGGGCGGGCATTGATGACCCGGAAGAACGAAGCCAGCGGCAGCTTCTTCTTGAGGTGCAGGAGGACGAAAAACATCAGGTCGGAATCGCCGCTCTCGATGGCCTTGTCGAGCGCGATCTCGTCCTCTTCCATGCTAAGGAGAAGTGGTACCTGGCGGCCAGCGCGCGGTTCGTGGTTGAGTAGTTCTGTAGCAAGACGGCCTCGGCCTTCATCGTAAGCAGCGTGGGCGATAGCCTCGAAAGATATGCCAGGCTTGCCAGCCAGTTTCTCAACCACCATTCGACAGATGGAGTCATCGTCCTCAGAGCCCATGCGTACTTTAGCTGATGCCCAGTGTACATAAATGCGGTCCGTTGGCAACCGCAAGTAGCCAGCAACACGTAGCGCAAGAAGATACTCATGTCGGTTGATCAGTCTCTGGAGCAATCCCTCGGGGGTCAAACGTTGGTATTGCTCGTAGGATAGCGGCAATCCAATTTCATAGTAGCGTACGGCGTTCAGTACTCTCAAAGTCTCGCACATATCGACAAAGTCATCGCTGTTGTAGATATCAAGGACGGACTTGCCGAAAGAAGCAGCCTTGAGAAGTTGTTTTTGCCAATGGATGTTGAACTCTTGTCCTGCGGCGGCAACACATGTATCCACCGCCTCAACAAGATTTCCCCTGATAAGTTGTATGTCATCATCGGCTTTGGGTGATTGGTTCTCAAGTTGCTCTACTGCATCCAATAATATCGAGGCAGGCGACTCTGTGCCGAACCGGAAGACCTCCTCGCTCATGTCAGGGACTCTTTGAATAAAATCACAAACGTCGTTGGTGATCAGGCGCACACCATCGTGATCTGTTTATGATATTAGTCTGGAAATAAAAAATTGACAAGCAAACCCAGTAACGTACCAGGTATTACGTGTACTCTGCCGTCGTAGAAATACTGCGCGACAGCATTCTTCGGGCCAACAACATTGACCTCGTCGTCCCAAGCTATCACAACAGCATCGTTACCGCACCACTGCAAACACTTTGGAGGGATTTTGGATTTGGAGTCATGCTCGCTCAGGCGGTTCTGGAAATCGGCGGTAATGACATGAGTCCTGCCGTCTGCGGCATAGAGAGCAGCGAACTTGCCGTTTGGGGAAACACTGATGTGTGTAAAAGGTCCGATGTCGAGGAATCTGTCTTCGCAGTCGGTGGCATCGACCACGTAAATTGTCTGGCCGATGCTCAAGAGGACTTCCACAGACCGCGACAATGTGTAGCTTGGCGAGATAATCGTCCAGGCGTGAACCTCGCCTTCGGGGACAGGCGCCAACTGTTTTGGTCGGGGTTCGTCGTAGGATGAGACAGATATAAGTGCATTATTGGATAGCAGCGCAACCATGCCGGTGTCATAGAACTTGCATGCTTGGACGCCGAAGTCTTCGGCCACCTGGCCTAAAGAGAACTGGGTAAAGTCTCCCTGCAAATCGAGGTAGCAGCGAACAGTGCCATCGTAGCTCACGACAAGGAGCTTCTCATCCTCAGACCAGCCGAGTCCCTTGATGGAGCCCTTGTCCCAGGCGATGCTTTTCAAGAGCTTGCCGGCACAGCTATAGATGTCTATGCTCGGCTTCGACTTGGATGCACGGAAGGCCTGCAGCTTCTGCTCATCTCGATAAATCGCTGGAGCACTGTCAGCAAATCATGACTCAACTGCATGGGCCAAAGGGGTGGCGGGGCAGGTATCCCAAAAAGTATCGCGTTGCATGTCGCGTATCGACGTTGACAGCAGCAATTACGAGATAACACATCTTGAAACCCATATCTCAAGAACAAATCGTTGGAGAGATGCGATTATTCACAGAGGTTGCGTGTGGAAGAAGGAGATACCCGAAAAATAGACTCACCGATTGCGCCACCATAAGGAGCTCCAGCGACGATGTAATTGTCGAGATCCAGGTCCTGGTCAAAGACGGCGGTATACAGCTGCGTCTTGCGATAAAAGCGGTCTCCGACCTTCTCCCAGCCTGCTGTCGGATGTACTGCTTCCATCTTTCTGTCGTCACCTCATCATTATCGACAAAAGTCGCGTATAGATGAAAATGTTGGGCTTGTAAGCGACAGGCCAGCCCACCAATAAAGTCTCCTTGGTTGATTGTTCGTTTGAGGCTGCAGTGGTGTAGGTCAGGTAGATGAGCAACTGCTATAGCTGCATGCTCCTGTTGAGCTGCTGCAGTGACGTCTCTAGCCCGAGCTCCAGTGGCCGGGGTAATCCCCTTTTGCTGACATAAGCCGGGTCGTCCATCTCCACTTTTGCTGTACAGCATCGACGGTATTCAATAACAGGCGAGGCACCCAGATGGTGAACCAGGTTCTCGCTATACCACTCTACAGCTCTGATTTAAGAAAAGACTTATGTGCTACCTTGATATATAGACAATTTTCTGACTTGGTTGCATAAAATCTCACGATATGCTCGATGCTCATAGGTATAGGTCGTTCTGAATACTCAGGACCACCCGGACCTTGAACCTCTCCTAAATCTGGCCTCGCAGGTAAGGACTACAACGATCCGGGGTTGCAATGTCACGGGATATACGAGCCCTGAGAGCCAAAATGATGTCCCATCCAACGTCCCAACAGCATGGGAAATGGGCGCGCGCAAAAACTACGAATCACGTACTAATTGGTGGATCATTCAGACAAGTTCAACTGCAACGAATCTCGAGAGTGAAAAAAAAGAATGGTTGGAAAAGACCTAATAACTCCATGTTTCATACAAGATAGCCCCCATTATCTGGATGTCGTAATACCCAGGCACCTACCAAACTGCCTACTTCTTCTCCATGAGATCGTCGAATATTCTCTTCATCTCCCTTCCACTCTTCTTCGGGTGTCGGGTCTGGCCCTCCATGTAGTTCACATACGTGCAGCCGAATCTCGTCTCGTAACCCTCAGCCCACTCGAAGTTGTCCATAAGAGACCACGCCATGTAGCCCTTGACCTTGCAGCCGTCTTCCGAAACCGCCTGCGCCATAGCCTTGGCGTAATCTTCGAAGTACTTTACGCGGAAATCGTCATTGAGGATCTCTGGGTACTTGAGTTTGTTCTCTTCCTTGATGCTGGTGCCGTTCTCGGTCACGTAGATATCGGGATAGTTGTAGCGCTTGCTGAGCCAGTTGATGAGGTTGCGGAACCCCAGAGCATTGGGTCGCAGCCAGAAGCTCTGCGTCTCCTCGCCAATGCACTCGCCGCTCTTGGAGTAGAAAAGGCACTCCAGGTTACCCAGGATATCATCCTCGGGCGGAGTGCCAGTCTTGTGCTTGACGTAGTTGGCAGTATAGTGGTTCATGCCGTAGAAGTCGTTAGACCCTTGGACGAGAGCGCGCTCCTCTTCAGTGAAAGTGGGCAGTCGATCTCCAAGCTGCTTCCGCATGGAATCAGGGTATTTGCCAAAGTAGATGGGGTCCGCGAACCAAGAGATGGCGAATTCGATCTTGCGGTCAGCAGCCTCCACGTCGGCGGGGTCCTCCGGATCCCAAGGGTACGTGCCATCTCCGTTGAGTGTGATGCCGATTTGTCCCTTGTCCGTAGACTTGAACTCATCTCGGTACACTTTGACAGCACGGCCGTGAGCTACGAGGCAGTTGTGTCCAACTATCCACTGCTCGCGAGTGCTGTCCCCAACCGGGGACTTGGTACGATCCGAAGTGTGACCAGGGGCGAAGTATCCACTGTTGTAGCCCAAAACAGAGCTGCACCAGGGCTCGTTGAACGTGATCCAGTTCTTGCACCTGGGAATTGCCTTGAAGACAACGCGGGCGTAGTTCTCAAAGTCGAGTGGGAACTCGGTTCTGTTCAGGAGACCTCCGTAACGCTTGTCAAGCTCATCAGGCAAGTCCCAGTGATACAGAGTGATGAATGGCTCAATGCCAGCCTCCAGGAGATCGTCGGTAAACTTTCTGTAGTGGTCCAGCCCCTTCTGGTTGACGGGGTCGTTTCGACCACCAAGGGGAATGATGCGAGACCATGACAGAGAGAAGCGGTAGCACTTGGAACCAAGCTGTTTCAAGAGCTTAATGTCATCGGCAGTCCGGTTGTAAGAATCACAGGCGACATCTCCATTGGCAGGTTCGCCATTTTCCCCGCTTGCAATCTTGCCTTCAATCTTGCAGAAGGTGTCCCAGATGGAAGGCCCGCGGCCATCGGCTTCAGTGGCTCCCTCAATCTGGAAGCTGGAGCAGGAAGGAAGCAGGTTAGCCTCCGATTATCCACCATGATATATGATATAGGTATGGAGAGAAGATCCAGGTGAGGCTGAGAGAAACCGTGAATACTCACGCAGCAGTTGCAAACCCCCACTGAAAGTCGGCGGGAAGAGACATTGTGAAACTGAAGATTGGACGACAGGACAGGCACGATGCGATTAGGTATCTAGGCTGTTTCAAGGCTCTGGCTTCTAGAGGCTCGCCGTCGGTTGGGTCAATATGGATATATGGGATGAGGCGCCTGCTAAGACCGGGATGCGCTCTTCAGAAAACGGGCCCAAACGAGGGATGAGACAAGGACGAGAGGATGAAGGAATTGTCAGTAGCATCGAACACACTGACAAAGAGAGGGAAAGAACTACGACTACCAACGAGCAGAGACATGGTCGTCTTCTTATATCCGGGACAGCCTTGGGTGTAGGGATGGTTTTAGTTCTAGGCCATTGTGGACGAATCTTTACCTAATTCTCGACTTCGGACCGTGACGACCGAGAATGTCGTGCACGATCAATGGCTATTCTCCCCAAAAGCCCATACCTGTAACGAATGATTCCCCCGCGGCGGGGTAAATTTGGGAGCGTTCGTCGTATCGGATTCGGAGGTCCTCCACGTTCCAGCCCAGTCCAATTCGAGCCTCGTTCGTCCCATACTCTCACCTTATTGGGGCGAACAATGACATGGATGGAAGATTGGGAAGACGAAGAGCAAAAACAACAATAACAGGGCCCATCAGAGTTACCTAGGTAGGAAGAGACAAACAAACAAATAGGTACACCACGTACAAGGTCAAACTTGGATTGGTGAATAGTAGGCACGGTAGGTACGGTAGGTACGGTAGGTACAGTATGTAGGTATGCTCGTAGGTAACCTTAGGTACTGACTGCACGATCAACTGCACTGCAGCGGGTACTTACTTCTTACTTGCAACTTGACAGGTGCCCCTCTGCCCCTCTTGTCCTCCAAGTCGGTTTCGTTGGCTGAACGTTGCTCCATCTTTTCCAGTGCTGGGGGAGCCGCTGAGCGGGCCGCGACTCCGAACGAGAAAGCGGCGATGTGCAGGTCGACGTTCGTCAAAACTTCGGGTAGGTGGCTGAATGGCCATCATCACAACAACACAGGGCGCTAATGGGGCAATGATGCTCGCCCGTTTCCTATTGAGTAGCTAGTAGTTGCCCAGCTTTGCGACATGTTATAGCGTCGACTTTACAGCACACCATCTCGCCATCTCGTTCGGTTCGGAACGCCTTGTTTTCTAAGAAGCCTTGTGTTGCCCAGGAAGAGGAGGAGACGCACACCTTCGGGAAAAGTGGCTGGGCACATGGAGGTTTGTGAAAACTACCTGTAACCTGTAGTTGACCAAGAAGCTAGCTACGTTAGAGGTCAGAAGTGAAGCAAGCATCTCCACCTGTGCGTGCTTGCTGTACGTGGTATATTGTGCATTCCCGTCCCGTTCGCAATTGAAGAGCCATCCCGCGCGCCAGGCCATGCTAGACCCTGCAGGCAGCAGCCCGGAAATGGTATCACTATAAATGCACACATCAATACCCATGTATGCCCTGATTGGCAAGGCACATGCCCGAAGCCCGAGACGAATCAAGACCCCAAAGTCGATCATGAAAAGCTCAATGTTATACATGATACGTCCGGAAAACACATCTCATGCCCGTCCAAATAACGGCTATGTAAGCCGTGGCCTACATACATACGTACATACATATCATGTTTGTCCAGTTCATTACGAGGGCATCCCACGACTGCAGCTGCATTCTCTTCCATACTGCACCTGTCCCTCCTCGATTCAATCGCGTCTAATATCGGATGTTCGGATGTGTTGCCCTCTTTTCTCTCTATAACTCACCCTGCATGTTGATTCTCCAATGCGATTAATATGTCGGCTATTGTACGTAACACTCGTTGGCCTTGGAATGGGCCTGGCTTGCGGACGGCGAGGCGTTCCAAGCGAAATGCAGGCGGTGTGTGTTGTGTTATGGCCAACCTGGCTCCCCAGTATATCAAGCGACACCATGCTCAGTACCCGGCAGACGGTTCAGCGGACCTTCAGCCCCATCCTCGCGCAACAGCAAGTCCTAAGTCAGTGTGCTACCCCTAGCAGCACCTTGGGCGTCATCGTGTTCTGTATCTCCACGCTTTCGCTTGCCCGAGCTGGAGCTCTCGGATTCATCGTCTGCGCCCTCACCACCGCCATCGCCAGTCCATTCGGTGATTTCCCACTCCACGCGAACTCGGCCGTCTCGACTCTCACGGGCGCCTTTGCTGGTACGTAGGTTGCCCAGCTGGCTGCCTCGTATCATATTATCAAACCATGGAAGACCACCGAACTCGCGGCCGAGTAACGGGCCACTCGGGCCGGTGTTGACAGGGACGGTGGGAGCCAAGTCCATCTCTTCTGTATTGTTCTCGCTGCCGTTGTCGTCGGGCAGTAGACCCATGTCTTCCAGGTCACGTAAATCTTGGGTAAGTAGACTACCCAGGGTCAATTGTATGTAATCAGCTTCGCTCTGCGGCTCCTCGCTCCAGTATGACAAGGGAGTGCCACAGAAGCCGCAAAACTGTCTCATCACATGTTGCTCGGTTGGGTGGGAATAGAATCGGCGGATGGACGATCGAGACTCGTCGGGGAAGAAGGCAAACGTCTCGCTGTGATACCAGGACAGTGGCACACGGAGAAAGGCAGAGAGTGGTGTTGCCGCAGCGATTCCTATAAGATAGAAATTCGGGGTTTAGTATCCGGCTTCGACAACTAGAGAAGTTACGATGGGATATAGCAAGGCTGGGGTTGACGCAGTTACTTGGACACGGTGGGTAGGATCAGGTACACTTACTCTGAGATGTATTATTGGTGTCAAAGAGAACATGGCAGTCCCGAGGGATGCTGGCAGGAACACGAATTATGTACTGGTTCCTACCGCAATGGCAACTGCCTCTCAATGTCTTGTCCGAATCCATGATGTTCGATTATCGCAACTTTTGGTAGGTTTGTAGCAGTTCCACCATGGAGATAGCGTGGGCGGGAAATGCGCAGTAGTAGATATGGGGGCCCGTTGAGAAGTGACGTACTTGGGGGAATGGGAGACGGGAGGGATTGGTGTGATTGATTGATTGAGTGCAACTCGGAGAATGAAAGGGTTTTGTTATCGATGTTTCGGTATTATGGTCAAACGAAGGTATGTCTTTTCAATCCCTTCATGAAATAAGAAACCATCACTCGTGATGAATTGCAATGACGGCAACGCGTATTGGAGAACCTTGAAGTTCATTTGCCAGATCAGTTCATGTAGGTTCGATTGGTTGCTGCTTGAATGTTCTAGTAGAAATGGAAGCTTCTATGGGGAAGCTCAGGTAGGCGGGGAAGCTGTTACGTCGGTGTTACCATTGGTGCTAACCTACCAACCTACCTAACCTAGTAATCAGCATGGTATTATTTGGAGGTATGCACTGTAATGTTTACCTACTCCAACCAATAGCAACATGCCTTTCTAGTAATACCGCAGCAGGTCATACATATCTGATTGGCCCACAATTAGATATATATGGCATCAGGGTCAATTCCAGTCTTTGGTATTTTGAGTACCTAGGTATATATTTATACATAGTATAGATCACCCTTTCTTCATTTATCCTCATTTGGCTGGCGTCCAAGTTGATTTGTTTGCAGCCTGACTTTCGCTTGAGTCAGCCAGTTGGACCGGCTGTGCTGTTGCAGCTGGCTCTTCTTTCTGTTTGTCGTCACTCGCATAACCTCCACCGTTGGTGTCCGTCGACGGGGTCGAGCTCGCCTCGTGTTGGGCTACAGCAGTACACTCCTCGTCTCCACGCGCTTTGTTTCCCCGTTCTGACCACCATTGGAAGAATATGGTCAGAAATTGGGCAACGAACACTTGCTCAGTCGTATAAAGCAATATGGGTACCTGGACGAGTGACTTTGTCAAGTCATCGTGCTGAGCCCACATGGCCTCCGCGAGAGGTATGCCGACTGAGGTCGTTTTCGCTGCACCACAAAAACAGACGGCAATAACTTCGACTTTGGGAAGTCGCTTGACTGTCAAAACCCGTCTCAGTATGCGTGGAAGCCGTCGTCCCAGCTCTGACTCGGTGCCATTCTTGTTGATGTTCCTGGTAAGAACCTGGGGAGGATACGCGGCAAAGAAGCAAATAACGGTATACACCGCGTACAGCACTAAGTTTATGACGATATTGAAAGCGATGGAAGACTTGGAGGGCAAATAAAACGCCCCAGTCTTGAAAGCCCCTGAAAATGTTGACCTGCACGAATTTCAGCAAATGGCCATGGGAAGGGATTGGTGTTCTACAACGAAAGGGGGTTCGACTTACCAGATAAGTATGGCTAATCCGAGAGAGCACACCTTTGCCAGCCGAAACTTTTGCAATACCCACTCAACCTTCTTCGACCACGTCCATCGTAATGCCTGTCCCACTGCCAAAGGAAGCAATACACTTAGACCAAGCTGCTTCAACACATGGATGTACATAGGACCCATCGTGGACGGCGCTGCGGGCCGCCACTGATCGAATGCAGCGTCCCCGGGCAGGAACCCGTATATTAGGGCTGGTGCCAGGAATGGTCCTACAACGTTACCGATGACCACCTCGACGATGGCGGCAGCTTCATCACCCCCGGCATTTCGTGTCATAACAACGTTAGATGCTATGGTGGTAGGAATAGCACTAACCGCCATCATGCCCATCAGCATCCGAGGGTCGAAGAGACCTGAGCTAATTCCACCTGCGGCCACGATTATACGGATTATGACTATCGCCAGGTCAGCCTTTCAGAGTTCATCATGCCGGTCAGAGTCCACGTACTTAACATGATGACGGGTATTACAACAAAACCGATGCCTTGCACGAGGATATGAAGCCGCCAATTTGTAATGTGCTGTTTCAACTTTTCTGGCGATAATTGCATGCCATTGATGAAGAATATCAGACCAACAACCCCATAGAGCACCGAGTATTCGGCTTTAATGATACCGCCCCGAGCCGCCACATCTAGAAATCCGTTTAGTCAACCGCCACGCTTGAACAGCACCACAACCAGGGGAGGCTCCTTACTAGGGAAGAAATACGCTAGAACGCAGGCAATTCCAAAGGCAAATATAAGCCAATTTTTAAGCAAGAAGGTACCTATTGCTCGAGCGACCCGAGCCAACTTGGAGGTCTCCCCATCATTCTTGGGCTTTTCGGTGGACCCCACCGTGACATCGGTCATGATTTTGAGTTTCTACGAGCCTCGCCAAGCCGGGTTACCATGTATAGCCGTGATATAATCGTGGATATTGAAGAAGTAGACACCACGGCTCTGATATCTTTCTTACAACGGTAATACTTATAGGCAAGGTCATAGATAAAAATTGCTGAAGAATGACACCGCCTTGTCAATCTTTGATCCGTGGTGGGAAGGCGTTGGATCATTGAATCACGATATGTGGACCCCGTATTTAGTGCTCTCGGCACTGCGCTGCCGTCCAATGTCCCCGATTCTCGGTGCGATGTCGGGTCATCCAGAGCCTATAATGGGCGGTGTGCCTCTGAGATCCATCGCAACTCAGACCGTCTGCCGGCGGTTGGCGGTCGAGACGAGCACTGAGCGGCCCCGGTATTATATAGTGGCACCGGATAGGCGCTTCTCACGAAATCGCAATACGAAGGCTCCAACTCACTCTTCATATGGCTTTTCCAAAAGAGCTCGATTCCGGAGGGTGTTTCTACATTGCTTGCCCATCTCTGTATAATCATCAAGAGCATCACATAAACTCTTGGAGGATGGATGAACATGCAGCTAGAATTTTGTGGACATGCGACGTGTGTTGGTTGATCGTTACAATCTTTACTTGTATGCGTTGGAAAGGCTTTGGATATCAATCAAAATCCAGCACTGTGGCTTCGCCTCTATAGATAAGCAAGTGGGCATACGACGATCTCCAATACAGCATACATATGTGTTGTACAGACTGGAGATCGCCCCAGAGGCCAAGAGCGGTTATTGGTATCACTGCACCTGTAGCGCCCAATATATGACCAATAGACTTTTTCTAAGGGAGGTTGGGGATTTCCCTGGTTAAGGCAATGCAAAAAACGTGGGGGGGTAGTACGTATCGCCTCCGGGACTTTGGCTCGCAAGATCCGTCCGGCATTTCTCGCTTCAGCGGCTTGGGATCACGACGGCGTCCGGCCCCGTATCTCCGTTGGTGGACTTAAGGACCGAATTGCCGACCCCCGGGGGGTCGAGTCTTCCCCATCAATCCCGGCAATGTGGCTCCTTGCACTCTCTATAGCGTTCGTGCTAAACGTCGATCATTCTTCTTAGCCTCTCCTTTTTCTTGCTTTTAAAAAGAGGTCAGGCACTGCGGATGTTCGCATCTTTTTCCTACTTTGAGAACCCTTCCGCCAAATTACAGGACTTATATTATGGCATATATAGGTACTTGGAGGACATATGGCCATTCGGGCCTGTGCGAACACCATGGAAAAGACGTGCCCCGTCCTAAGCAATGATCACCTTGTAGCACCGGAAACGAGCCTCATTGAAGAGGGTCCGGTTCGACCTTCCAAAAGAGATGGAATTGCCATACCGGAACCTCTTTCAACAATGTACAGGAAACCGGGTGAAGCAATTTGCCGGGCATTTCGCTTGGAAAGAGAGAAAATCGCCGAGACTTACAATACCCAGCCATTGAGGAATCCAAGATGCCCGAGATAACCTGAAACAGGCTGATTGGTTACGTTCAAACTGTCAGCATTTCATTCAGTCTGCTGGTTTGACTGAGCGAGGCTGGGCGAACATGTATGAATCTCAAGGAGCCAGGGAGGGAGTGTTTTCAATTGCAGTCTATTTTCTCTCAGCTAGAAGACTGCCGCCAGAAGAGGCGCACAGAGCACCATATCCCCTCAACCTGAGCATTTCAACAATATTCCTATTCCCGATGACGGCGACGATCCGACGCAACCCACACAATCTACCTGACGTTACACAGAATCTTATGAGCCGCCGGGTCAATCAGGACGGCCCACGAAGCGCTCTCCGGCGTGGTACGAGGCGGGGCTTAGCGAAACGGGATTTCGGGGGGTTTTGTATTGTCGTTGATGTAAGCCCTTGAATGACAACAGAGACTGGTCCTTCCGCTGCGTAGATTATGCTGTAGTCGTCTTTCCCCATGAGCCTCAACTGGACGAAGGGTGCAGCATAAAACTCGCCGAACTCGGGGGGCTGGAAGTCANCCCCCCCCCCCCCCCCCCCCCCCCCCCCCCCCCCCCCCCCCCCCCCCCCCCCCCCCCCCCCCCCCCCCCCCCCCCCCCCCCCCCCCCCCCCCCCCCCCCCCCCCCCCCCCCCCCCCCCCCCCCCCCCCCCCCCCCCCCCCCCCCCCCCGCGGCGGACTGATAATCGATGAAATCGTGATCCAAGCCGAGCTCGAAGAGTCCATCATTCGTTATACTGTAGAACTTCAGTTGCCATATCTCGGTCTGTCTGTGCTCGTCACACACGAAGTATTCGTCATTGCTGGGGCCCGGATTCGGGGCCACCCCGTCCCACTTGTTCCATGGGTTATTGCACGAAGCAGAGGTGTTGGAGTTGAAATCGTTCCAGTGAACTATATGTTTGTAATTTTAGTTAATGTGTCTTGCTTGGTTGGGAAGTGGACAAGTCCTATTGGCCAAAAAGGAAACGGGGTGGCACTCACACTTGAAGGAGCAGTCATAAAGGACAGCGGGAGAGGAGCGTGTACACTCAAAACAGACCTCTGTCAAGATCCAGTTGGTGAAGTTGAACTGCGCCAGATTGTGGTAGGTCTTATGCCCGTCATGCTGCGTGGCGGTGGCGTGACTGGCCAGGTTAACCGGCGGGCTAGGTAAGCATGCCACCAGCGAGAGCATGAAGCTAAGGATGATGAGGAACATCGTCCTGTGAGATGTGCTGGTGGATTTGGAGGAAATTGGATTTCTCGAAAAGAAGGAAGGATATAATTGGGCGTTGGGCTGTTTTATGGATATGTAGGTAGACTTGCGAGAGCAGGTGCCATGGACTATGGACAAGGTTGGGTCATGAGAGGAAAGAGTGAGTGCTCTGGGTTTATATCCGCCTTCCTTCTGCATATCCCCCGAAAATTGGCAACATGCACTCAGTCACATCCACACCGCCGAAATGTGATAATTAGGGGACTATTCCAGTTACTGGCGTTGAAAAGGCAACATATCACAAAGGTCATGTTGTGGACCTGTATCCCGAGTCCATGGCTCACAGCATGGCAGCAGTGCCCTTACTCTCAACCCAACAAACCTAGTGCTGGTGCGTGATTTGCTGTGAGAAACTCACGATGCATGTCTGCGGCTAACCGCTGTGACGGCTTGAGTTCTTCCTTTTATGGAAGACCAACGCCGAAAACAGGATAACCAGCAATCACCCATTGGTCGGTCGTATTTCTCGGAAGTACTAATGCTTCCTGATTTTCACTTGGCCCGGCGATACTCGTAGCTCATAAAAGATGACCATGTTAACTCGGCCTTGCTCACGGATGTTTAACGAAACGATGGGGATCGGCTTGCTAGGCCGTAGCAAACTCTGGGCTACCTTCTTCCATTCAGCTGAGAGATGCTTGAGATCCCTAGCACGAATGTAGCGAATCGGCATGCCATCACACCATGTGGCCGGGTCTCGCGCCATCATCCACCAAGGATTTTATCACGTTTCCGAGATTGAGCGTCGACATCGATGACATACCTTGACACTGATTGGACATACCCCGAAGATTCAAACTCAACCGAGACATACACCCCCAAGTGATACAACAAAGCTGGCCAACCCAGCTGTTCCTTTTGGCGCTATCATCAGGGCTTCTATAAAGTCAGAAGATGCGTCACCATCAAGGTTGTGGGTAGGTGGATTGTAGGGTTCTGCTATCACTGCCTCATGACAGTCAACTTTAACGAGCCACCTACATCCTTCCTCACGGAGCCGTTTGAGGGAGCCAAAGTTCAGGACTGCTGGCAGTATTCAGACTTCTGGAAAGACTGCCAGGCTACATACAACTTCGAGGCCTCTCGAAAGAGCACTGACCCAATGTCTCTTCGCCCCATGAAACACACAAGTAGACCCTTGTGGGAGGTAGTTGGTTCTTGGGGCTGTGATAAAATATTCCGAGATAGCACAGGGCCATTCGCTGTTTGTATTGCTCGGAACGGGCGGTCATCCACCTTCGTGCCATGGTGCCACCCAGTTCGGTAGGCAGCCGTCCTTCCACGAAAGTGGAAGGCTACTTTTCGAGATTGACCAAAGCAGTCAACTTCACCCTTTTCGTCCATCGTGCCTTACCTTTAGGGGGGTTAAGCTAAGCCATCAGCATTCATCCGAACCCGTCTGCGGTCCGGGGACACAGGCTGGTAATCGCGGGATCAAATGCAGATGCTCTGCGTATGCAGCCCCATCATAGACAGATGGCTTCCTGGTTGGATGTATGATACATGCAACATATTCTGGCTGGCTGGGGGATCCAATCGACACAAGTGCCGCCGAATATTGCGGAAGCAATACACCTCCTTTTCGGCAGTAACCATGCGATACTTCAGCCATGATACTCTTGTGTCGATTGCTGCTATGACAGTACTCGAGGCGGTATGCTCACCGCATGAATCAGTATGGCTTTACTGCGTTCCACAAAGGCAAAAGCTGACGCCAAATGTCTCAGGGACAATCGCCATCATGGTAGACTTTCTCCGGTCGACTGCCGTGCATCGTGAGAACCACGATATCAGCGGCAGTTGGCACGGTGTTCAGACAGAAATATTTTTTGCTCTGATGCACACGTGTTTGTAGCAGCTCGTTACATCCGAAAAGTCACGCATTCGGCACAACTTGTCTATCGGGGTGCTGCTGGAGCCGTGTCCCACGTGTAGAGAGAAGCAAAGGCCGACTCAGGCAGGGTTATTCCAGAGCATGTGTGACTCGCTGTACAATGACACCGGAGAGCCATAGGCAAGTTCCATGAATCCCGCTCTGCATTCTTGGCTTGAGCACCTAGGTGGCTTGTTATCAGCAGAGTGTTGTTACTATGTGGTGGAAAGCCAATTTGCGCCGCTGCCCCCAACCGGAGGCCCTTTCAACTGCAAGACGTCGCAGGATCAAACAGCCTCAGCCTGGTCAACGTGACATCGGATGGCATGCTCGTTCTATTTCCAACAACCCAGCCTTGCACATCTGTGGAGGTCGGCAGTTGCAACCTGGCAAGGGCTAATCATACATTCCTTGTGCATGAACCTGTGGCGATGCTTCTATGTCCCACCTAGGGAAGGAATCCGCACGTATATTCGTCACCGAGTATAATAGCAGACATGGGGGCCGTTTCCTCCTCGGCGCAGCAGTTATACTTCTCGAACAGAAATCGCTGTGCATTATCATTGGAAGGCGGATACTGTCAAATCATATCCGTACCTCTGGCACCGGCATGCTGGCTTTGACCCGACGATAATATGACACCGAACGGTTCGACGTAGCAAAACATATCTACGTGTGCTCCGCGGGTACAATCTTGGTGAATACCTGGTCCACTGACGTTACATTGCTCATTTCTATTTGAAGGCTCTCAATGTGGACTGTAATGGAGCACTTTACCCATCTTACACCGGCCTTGCGGGGGGCAGTGTTCGCCTGCACCCAGAGACGAGTATGGCAAGGACGGGATGTGCAAGACGATGCCATCATGACCATTTCGCATCTCTAGGTCGTCGTATGTTCACCCTCGTTGGGCTGTGAAGGCTTGGAACCCATGGTCTTAGTATCGGCATTGTGTGCCGTTTGCTGACCTATGCAGTTTGTCGCAAAAGGGGGCAGTGTTCAAGGAGAGCGTGATAGACCCGCTGCCGACACTTAGGTTCGTGATCAAGGTTTGGAGTATTACACGTCCGTCAACAAGAGATCTCTGTCACCGCAATTTGCTACTATGGAATATGCAGTGCATACAGGTTGATCTCATGCAGGAAGAGCGAGGCTGTACATGGCGCATCGTTACATTAAGAACGGACCTGTGGTCGGGCCCTCTCAGCTCGGCAGCTAACAGCAACCCGATCGATCAGCGTTCGTATGGCATGTGGGATACAGTATGTATGTAGGCCTTTTTTTGAAAACCACTACTAATACTCGGTGGACAAAAGGCCGAAGTGCAGCAAGCAAGAAACCTACTTAGGTATCATTCAGGTTCTCTAGGCGTGGGTTTGCCACCGTACGCCAATGAGCATAGGGCTGGCTGGACGGCTCCGCCGCAACTAGCAACCGTCATCATCGGACCGCGGGCCAGATTTTCTATCTCGCGACGTTACTTTGGGCGTCGTTTGGGGTCTTTTCTTCTTCTTAATTTGCAGATCGCTTTGCTTTCTTTGTTACTTCCTGTTGCGCACATGTTGCGTGTTGGCATGGATGCTACATGCAGATTTATTACTCAACTAGACGGCTTGCGAATCTGAGCAAACCTCGAGCAGACTGGAGGACGACGTCTTAGGCGACAAGTACTAGCTGGGGAGCGGATAAGATCGACGCATTTTTTTACCTGACCCGCTAGCTATTCTATAAATAGCCCTCACCTCACCTCACCACTACAGGGGTTGGGCCTGCATGGATAAGGGGTCTCCACCCACCCACGAACTCTTGGGTTGAGATGCATCTCAACTTTTTACTGTGTTTCCGAACTCTTTCTTGTGTCGGTGACATGTTTAAGAAACATATCGTGGGGAACCTTTGGGGGGCGGTTTCAAGTCAAATTCGACCGCACCATGATACCGTGATATCCTGGCGGTGCATGCCGAGTATTCTATTTGCCCCTGCCATGCGCTTATTACATGGCGACACTTCGTGCCGAATGCGGACACACTTGCGCCGAGCTCGTATAAGTGTGGAAGCATCACAGTCAGGGACTGACCGAAGCAAGACGGATCAGCAACGGTTGACGGTGTCTACCTTGAATATTGAGAGGAAACGTGTTTTTATGGGAATTGCCAGTTTGCCATTCTGCTGACTTCACGTTAGAGAGAAGCTGTTGGGCTAACGGGCTCGGACCGAACCCAGGACATGCGCTTCCTCACGGAGTAAGTAACCTGCCATGATAGTATGGTATATCTTTGGAAGGTTCTGTCAAATGTCGAAAGTTAAGCTCGTATAGTAGTAGGTAGGTAGGATGCAATTGATGAGAGTATACTAACGGACCCCATCCCGCAGTATTACTAAGTGAAAAGTAGTTATGATAGACTACACTTCACTGGACCCTGGGGGGATACCTGTCACTTGGCAGGATTAGAGAGCCCATCCAATCCGAAGCATGTCTTTGATCCAGGTGAGACTAGACTTCGTCCTCGTGCAGCAAATGTGATGAAGCATTACCATCACGTTTTTCTACGCCGCAGGGCTTTTTTTTTTCAGATTCCTGGCATCTTAGTCAGAAGGTGGGGGCCAGGGTTTTCTGGATATCTCCAGGCAGTATAACCTACACCCTAATACTGTTGGTTGTCCCGTACTGTCCCAATGTGGTCAGTAGAGTAGGGAGCTGGGAGCAGGGCGTGGATGGCGAGTGAAAGGGTGACTAGGTAGGTGCAGCATGTATGCCCCTCGGGGATTGATTGTAGCAGCAAGCAACCAGGGCGACCAGCTCAAACCTCCGTTTGGAGCCATGGGCTGAATTAGGAATTATCTCTCCAACCTACAACTCTCGCTGCTCACGTTCAACAACCTCCTTTTCCGTTTCCCAACCGTGCCGAACAGAGCGGCAAAGTCTTGGTTACGTTCTTCTATCTATTGGTATCACGAAGCGCGCTTTGGCGAGAGTATCAATTTCGACTGCGGCCGGAGCTTTATGAGTTTGTGATAATCAATCCCATTTTCGGCCACACAACCGTGGCTTTGTCACTTTACTACTACTCGCACTATAGCTCTCCCGTCCGTCCTGCCTTTGTGCAATTCCTATCTCCACCCCCCACTACGAAGCATAGGGGCCAAGACTTGCTTATTAGTGCTCTCTGCCCTTTGACGCGGAAAGCGTCTACTTCGTCTGGCAAAGCAATAATACGCCGGGAATGGAGTAGCTTCCAGCCTAGTTGCCAAGACTACGTCTAGGTAATAGCGAGCACTGAGAGCAACATCACAAGAAAAAAGAGACGCTGCCAGCCAGACGTTTCTGTACCTGCCACTTACCCTTGCCGATCCCGTTATCTTTCCATCCTATTGCCCGGCCATACGGCATTACTACAAACGCACTATACGCATGCTACATACAGGTCAAGGTAAGCCAGTCGAGCCAGAAGTTGCGAAACCGCGAGTGGCACTAAGACTAATTTGCTGGTATTGGAGGTCTTCTCTTTGCACAGCCCCTTTGAAGCTGCCTTCCCCCCCTGCAAACCTGCCAATCCGGCTGCAGAGGAAAAGACCTGGACCCATCAACTTGACTTGATTCGAACCAGAGAAGCTTGTCAGCGTTGGCGAGCAAGTGTGATCAATCCGACGAGGGAATACGCCCAATTCATCCCCCGTCCCATCTTTCTTTGTCTCATTGCAGGCCCCTTGGACTGCAGCTCTCAGCAACGCAGAAAGCGCAGCACACACAGCTCCCGCATCGGAACGCACATCTATTCCCCCCTACGGGTTCCATCTATCTGGTGTGTGTGCGTGCGTGTGTGTGTATGTGCGCGCGTGTGTGGTACAGCCTGTACCGTGTATCTCTGTGTGTGTGTGTGTGGTGTGTGGTTAAAGCCCATCCTGCCATTTCCCCCCTTCTGGCCTTGGTCAGGACAGGTTTGAGTCAAAGAAGGCGCAATCAACTTATTCCAAACTAGTTGGTGTTTTATTGTTGTATTATTTGTATTGTTCCCTCCCCATTCCAAGGAGTGGGTAATAAACATAACTATGCCCTCCTTCGGCCGCCTTGGAAAGCAGAGCAATCGATCTCAGCATAACCTGGCCGCTGAGCAGCAGCAGCTACAGCAGCAGCAGCAACAGCAGCAACAGCTACAACTGCAACAGCAGCTCCAGCAGCAACAGCAACTGCAACAACAGCAACCGCCGCCGCCGCCCCTCTCAACACTTATCACTTCGTCATCCGGCACGGGCTCTCTTGCGGGCTCTGCGCATACTCCACCTTCCGGCTCGTCGACGGCTCTGAGTTCAAGTGACTCGTTCCATCTACAGCAGGATTCGCGCTCAGTTCAACAGCAGCAACAACAGCAGCAGCAGCAGCAACAGCAACAGCAGCAATTGCGTATCCAGCAACAGCAGGCACTACAGCAGCAGCAACAGCAGCAGTTTCAGCGTCAGCAACAGGAGCAGCCGCTACTACAGCATCAGCTGCCCCAATTTCAGCAGCAACATCAGCAGGGTCCTCCGCCGCCTTTAGTGCCACAGCAGGGTCAATCCCAGAGCTTCTCAGGCGGTAATAATAATAATAGCAGCAACCCGGGGCAGAGCACCACCACTAATCCCACCGCCCTTACGTCAAACCACCCCGCTGGCCACGCCAGCGACCCAGCGAATAATTCTGCTGCTGCTTTTCACAACGTCAACATTAGCAACCATCACCAACAGCAGCAGCAATTCGCCTCACGCCCGCTGCCCAACCCGCAAAACAGCCAAGACTTTTCGGAGCAGGTGTCGCGATCTCAATCTACTCGCTATCCCCAGCAAGTGTCTACCCCCATCCAGACGCAGCTGCAGTTTGCTGCTGCCAGCTCGGCCGACGACCTGCCACAGACCTTGAGCTCCCCTATTGTTTCCCAGGGCCAACCACTAGGTCAACCACTAGGCCAACCACTTGCAGGCCAGCACCAGCACCAGCACCAGCACCAGCACCACCAATCCATTGGAGCTCCAATTCAATCGCAACACCATCAGCAGCAGCAGCAGCAGCAGCAGCAGCCGCCCGCCGCCCCCACAGAAGCGAAGCGATCCGCTAGAAAGCTGATCAAGAAGATTGTTGCAGCCAGCGGTCGCAGCAGCAACAGCAATAACAATAGCAGCAGCAATTCTTCTTCGTCGGATCACCACTCTCACCACCAGCACCACAATTCCTACGACAACTCACCGACCCTGGGACGCAGGTCATCTAAGCGAATTAGTAACACCTTCCCACCCTCAATTCGGACCACGGGTGTTTCGCAGGGCTCGCTTGAATCGCAGCAGCCCTCTGACTGGCCGCCGCAAGACCAGCAGCAACCACCACCGCCGCCGCCCAAACAGCAACCACAGCAACCCCCGCCTTCCTCAGGCCACCAGCCCGTCAATCCTTCACCACTCTCGCAAGGCGGTGGTGACAGCCAGCAAGGCTACGGTCGCGACCACAACAACAACATCGCTATTAGTCCTGAGCTGCAGAGTGCAGGTGCAGGCGCAAACAATCAAGAGCCCCGCCCCCACCCCCACCAAACCACTATCCGGCAGGTGCCCACCGACCAAGATTCCACGCCTTACAGTGCAAACGAGGACATCGCCTACCAGCACCAAGTTCGTGCCCAGCAGCTTCTACAGCAAGCTCAAGCTCATCAGGCCCAGGCCCATGTTCAGGCTGATCCCCAGCAGCAACAATCACCACAACAACAACTTTACGGACGCGTTGTTGTCGACCCCGCTCAGGATCAATACCACCACCAATACCCAACCCCGCCAGGTCAAGTACAATATCAGCAAGGTAATCCTCCGCCGCTGTACACCACTCACCTAGGAGCTGAGGTTCAACATCCAAACCCCGAGACCGTGTCCCAGCTGTCGCATGATTCTCCCATTACCGACACCGACGCACGGTCATCTGTCATATTTAGCGAACAGCATACTCCAGCTCTGAGCTACGCCCAGCTAGACCAGAGACAAGTACAGCCTTACGTTTCCTCCTCCCCGGCATCGCAGTCAGATATCATGCCGCCTCCGCCTGGTCAACCTCCCTCTACTCGTAGGTCGGGAGAGAACGAGAAGAACATGAGAGCTGCTGGTCAAGTTGAACCTCCTCCTGGCCCGCCTCCGGGCTATCGCCACAGCCAGGGACCCAACGTTGGCTCCCTACCTCCCACGCCTGGTGTTTCGGCCAACGTACAAGCCTACCGCGCGAGTAACGTACCAGAACGTCAGCAGCTCGACAACGCAGGCGCCGAGGGCGGACGCAACAGCCCCCAGCCTTCCACCACTGAGCGGGAATCTGACCCTGAGAAGCAGTTCAAAGATCTTCGTATGCCTCGCCCCATGGTGTCACGACGGCCACCTGTTTATTAACTAATGTGTATTATAGTGACGAAGTACAAAAATGTTAAGAGACTCTACTTTGACGGCAAGTCGCAAATAGAGCAGCTCAATGGCCAGGTTGAGCAGCTTCAGAATGCTGTTGCCAACCAACGCATTTCGCAGTCTCGCACAGCGCTTGACGACAATGAGTACCAAACCAGATTCAACCGCTTGAACGGCGCAATTAACAATCTCTCGTTCAACATTCGTAAAGACTGGAAGGCAGTACCCCCCTGGATCGAAAAGTATGTCAGCGCCGAGGCGATCAAGACCGGCAAACAGGAAATGACGGCTGTCGGACGGGCTGTCATCATTCGATGGGTAGTGGATGAGATCTTCAACAAGTGCTTCCACCCCGGTCTTGAGATTGAGCTTAGCCAACACCTGAAGCGGATTGAGCAAAACATCCGCAGATTCTCGTACACGCTCAGCGCAGCGGAAGAATTCGAGGCCCTGACCTCCAAGGTGGTAAGCTGGCGTATGGCCACGCTGGAAGGTCTTCAGCAGGCCTTGAACGCGCCGGAGAGCGCGGACCACCGACAGGACTTCACCACGTTGACATCGACTAACCTGACGGCACATTTGTTCCAGCACATGGTGGAACCACCGCCGCCAGGAGTAGACGGGAGTGTGGCCATGATAGTGGAACTTGCCGTGGGGATTGCGGCGAACTTGTCGTTGGAAAGTCGGGATGTGGCTCTCGTGTTGCCGCTGCCTGGTGATTCGATAAAAGCAGACTTCATGGAAACAGAAAAGCAGGCACTTCCTCCCTTACCAGACCCCGAAGAAGGAGAAGAAAGCGGCAAGGACAGCGAGAAAGCAGCAAAACGCGAGAAGACCAAGAGTGGTATGTTGACAATGCTGGGAAGCCAACAGCAGCCCGGAAGTAGAAAAGGCAGCGTTGTTTCGAATACTGACATGGCGGAACCGACAGCACCACCACCCCCTAAGGACGCTAGTAAGGTTCGTTTTGCCGGGTTCATAGCCGTTGAGGTACGAGGACGACAGGTGCTGGTCAAGGCGCCGGTCTGGACTTTGTGATGGGTTGTTTTTGGATGAAATCATGATTACAAGCGTTGCTGGCCATTATGGATATTCTTGATGTGAAGGTCGAGATACCCAAGCGGAGTTGGGGCTTAGCACATTGATATTTATTGGAGGCCAAGACAGGTAGATGATGATGCTGGGTGGCTTGGAATCCTCTCTCCAACACTCCGGGTTGACTCGGAGTTGGAGTCGTGGGTGAAGGGGCCAGTACTCGGTAAAAGAAAGCAGTTGTTGTCGCTTGGGAGGAAGCGCAATGGAATGTGAGGGGTCTTGGGATCGAGGAAACTTTGGATGAATAAGGTTACTCGGGCCAGCCCCTTTTATATACCCATACTTCTTGCAACTTTTGCTTCGTTGGAATATGAACTTTTGTTCTCCCTCATGATGTCGGTATCATGTCGAATAAGGTAATGGATGAGTTGATGGCTGAATAGCAGTATACCAACTTACGCGGCTTCACCGCCTGCCATCTTGGTACTACTCTTGGCTCTCCTGGTCTGTCACTACCAGTTTCTGCCAGTTGCCCCTCCATGCGACTATCAACAAATTCGCTGCTGCAAAGTTGACCCCGCGAAGCACTTGGGCAGACCAAAAGAATTGCGCTCGTTTGGCTGTACTTGGGGAATGTATACATCTCTCGGAACTACCTAGACAACAACCTTGGCCTTGATTCAAGAGATTTCACGTGTCTGCTGCTTCATTCAACTGTCCAACCTATTCCAAGAGGACAAAGAACAAGAAGATGGTGGCCAAACCGACACACCTGGAGCCCTCAGAGCTCGGAACCAAAGAATAGTTCGTACTCACCTAATCTGAAGATTCCCTGCCAATGCCTCTGCCCTGCATACCTAACCTTGCTGTTCTCGGCTGTACGTACAAATTACATAATGTACCTTACATCGTATGCTATGCAGGTTTCTTGGCCTTTGTGATCATACAGATGCGCAAACTTCACTCCCTTACCGCCGACGGTCTCATTTCTTTGACTTGACTAACACAGTTTACCTTTTGGAACAAAAACAGCTGGGACAACCTCTACACCAACGAACTCACCAACCACGCCCACGACCCGGCCGACACGGGCACCAACTGGTTCGAGGACTCGGACGCGCAAGAAAAGGTCCTCGACTTCCTCACCGACTTCCTCCTGGGCCCGGAAGCAGCAGGAGCAACAACAGCAAAGACCGACACGAGCTTCCTCGACCTCGGCACCGGCAATGGCGACATGCTCTTCGGCCTCCGCGACGCCGGCTGGACGGGCCCCATGAAGGGCGTCGACTACAGCGAGCGCAGCGTCGAGTTCGCGCGGCGCATCGAGGACGCGCGACGGAAAGGGTTGACGCCTCGACATACCTTTGACGACGACTCCAACTCCGACGATGACGAAGAAGCACAAGAAGACGAAGAAGGAGGAGAGGAACAAAAACAGCAACAAGGAAAAGAAGAAGAAGAAAAAGAAATACCCGCAATCGACTTCCAAATCCACGACATCCTCACCCCCTCCCACCCCCTCGCCGCCCAGTCCCCCCACGGCGGCCAAGGCTGGGACGTGGTTCTCGACAAGGGCACCTTCGACGCCATCTCGCTGTCGTCCGAGACGGACCCGGCGACGGGGCGGCGCGTGTCCGAGTCGTACCGGGCGCGGGTGCTGCCGCTCGTGCGCGAGGGCGGGCTCTTCCTCGTGACGAGCTGCAACTGGACCGAGGACGAACTCGCCAAGTGGTTCGCCGGCGAGCAGGAGGTGGAACAGCACGAAGGAAAGGGGCAGGAAGAGCAGACAGAAGAGCGCAGGTGGCGGTTCCAGCAGGTCGGTCGGGTCGAGTATCCCAGCTTCAGCTTCGGCGGCGTCAAGGGGTCGACCATTAGCAGCCTGTGTTTCCGGAAGACGGCGAGGGCTTCATCATGACGACTTTCGTTGTATCCTATCCAATTCAACAACTTTATACAAAGGGGGAAAGGTGAGCTCACGCTAGGAGCTGCTTGAAGTTGGGACAATATACCCCCTTTTTAGGTTGATCCAAGTAGTATAAACACGGTCATGGATCTTGAATCATTGCATTTATTCTTTTTTCGTGATCTCGGCTGCGTAACCTGTACTACTCATACAACTGTTTCCCGCCACTTGGACAAGAAGCATGCCTCGTACTTGAGTGGGCTCCCCATACTCCACGCTCCCTGAAACGGTTGTGTCGGGGTCTATTTTCAATCAATTGACGACTCCCAAAACTTAAATGCTAGTTTTTCTAGTAGGACCAATGCCTCTCTGCCCTTCTGTCATAGAAGTACTGTGTCTCTCGAGGCTTCAGGACAACGGTGGTAGGGGTATTTTCAAGGTTCAATGCCTTCCAGTATCACCACTTCAGGGTCGTCTGGGGGGTCGGCCCACGGAATAGTGACGAGAGTTGTTTCATTATGAGTTTGTCCCTTCTAAGGTGACGTGTTCATAGGATCTCCTCCTGCTCCGGGGACAGCTGCTGCCGCTGTCGTGGCAAAGAACCTGACATCCACGTCATCATCCTTTTGCAGCTTCTCCAAGCACGGCATGATTCTCTCGTTAATGAGCTCCAAAGACTTCGGCGAGGCCGTGATCTCCTTCTCCCCAGCCTTCTCTAGCGAGTAGAGCGTGCCTTGCTCTGGGAGACGTTTTAAGGTGTCAATCAGGGCCGCATAAGTCTTGGCCACGTTGAACCGGATGTTGGGGATGTCATCCTCCACCAGCTTGTCAAGCATGGGCAAAATCGATGTGCCGATGACCTCTAAGCTCACAACCGTTGACAAGGTCTACCAGATTTTAGTTAGTTTCTGGCCAAATTTGGATGCATCTGCGTATGAAGACCTACCGAGATGGCAAAGCACGTCGTCATTCTGTAGAGGTAATTGGGGTGCGATCCCATGGCCATGACCTTGGGAATGATAGCCTCGCTAGCCCACTCCACTCCGAAGACCTCTGTGAGCTTCTTCAGATTGTGCGTGGCGGCTTCTCTGATAGAGAAGACGGTATCACCGAGCCAACCCATGCAAAGCCCACTCAATTTCTCATCGAAGAACTGCACACCCAGCTGGCTGGCAAGCAACGGGATGTACTCAATGATAGCGAGTCTTACTCTCCACTGCTTATCCTCTGCAAGCTGGACGATAGCAGGGAGCAGCGATTGCGATAGGAGATCGATGCCAATAACTAAGAAAGTCAGTCCAACCGCAAACTTCAGATACCATCGAGGACAGCCAACACATACCCTGGTTAACAAGCTCCAGCTTGGAGATTATATGCAGACGGACTTCGGGGAACTCGTCCTTCAGCATTTGGAGGAACATAGGCAGCAAGTGGTCGATTGTCCTGCACGCCCTTGATTAGCATCACCATAACAAATCTACATCTGGTTTCACTCACTCTTGCTTGCCCAGGATAGGAGCCAGGCCACTGATCTGGGTGCCGAGCGCGGCACGGACATGCTGCGAGGTATCAGACACCAGGTCTTCAACGGAGCTCATGATATCGTTAAGGAGGGTAGTCCGGTCGACCAGAGCACAGAACCCGGGGATCTGGCCCGCGATCGCAGTCCTGACTTCGGCTTCGTTGTCCTTCAGCAACTTCACGAAAGAGTGCACCAGATCCCGTGTAACGACCTCCTCATCCACTGCCTTGGCGATCTGTGAAAGATTGTCAGCAATTGCCCATACTGGGATGTCCCTGTCCTTGGCGTGACTCATAGCATACCTTTTCAAATCTATCGGCAATCATGTATCGGACTCTCCAGCTCTTATCTTCTATCAAGTTGCGCAGAGATGTGAGCAGAACGCCGTGGCTGGCCTGCTGTTCTTTGGGCACGACTTCGGCGATGGAAATAAGGATTTCGACGGTCAGCAGGCGCACACTATCCTGGTCGTCCTGTGCAAGGTGTTGGAAGAGGGGTATCATTTCGTCAACGACGATGGCGGCAGGCATCTCCTTTACGAATTTGGCCATGTTGGTAGCCGACTGTCTTCGGACCATGGGGGTCTCGTCGTGGACCAAGAGCCCGAACTGTTGACGTAGTTGGACCTGGATGGTGGGGGACACCTTCTTGTAGGGCGTCGTGAAGAGGCCGCATCCTGAAACCTTTGAGGTAAACCAGTCTGCCTTTGCGAGGCGAATCGTGAGGGGAATGAAGTATTCCTCAACTTGTTGGGGTGAGAGCTCCTCGCAGATCTTGTTGAGGGACTCGACGGCCTATCCAAGATGTATAAGTTAGATAAGGGCAGGAAGCGACAACCACGAAAGGGGCTGGACTGACCTTGTCTCTGACGACGGGCTCCTCGATAGCAGCAAGGTTTTCGAGGGGAGACAGCAGGACGTGTCCCCATTGAGGCCCACCGACATACTCGATGAAGCTGCCAAGCTCCTCGCTCAGTGCAACTAGCACTTCATCTTCATCCTCGACCGACTCTGTTGTACGCGGATTAGTAGGCTGTGACGATATGGGTGCAAGGCAGGTGGGAGGTGGCTGACCATCGAGGAAGGGGATGAGCTCCTCCCGAGTGCGCTCAGCTCCCAGGGCTAGGGCGATGGTGGAAAGTCGGTGGATGGCATTCAGGCGAAGGAGAACATCATCGTGCTGTTCGAAATGGATTAGCGGCGTGAAAGCAAGGAGAGAGACTGCGGCGTAAATGGCGATGGCGGCAGT
This sequence comes from Apiospora malaysiana, assembly GCA_006508115.1. Taxonomy (NCBI): domain Eukaryota; kingdom Fungi; phylum Ascomycota; class Sordariomycetes; order Amphisphaeriales; family Apiosporaceae; genus Apiospora; species Apiospora malaysiana. The sequence continues at coordinate 1,067,816 of QUSE01000003.1, read as the reverse complement.
TGGGATCGATATCGATGTTGTGACCGCCAACGCAGTAGGGAGGCGTGGTTGTGGTTGTGGTTGTGGTTGGGTGTACGGACCTTGAGTTCATCTATAAGCACGGCGATGGGGTAGAGCTCGTCGTTCGCATTCGGCGCGTCAGCCATGGCGAACTGCAGGGTTGTGTTTTCGTTGGTGGTGTTTGCAGTTGTATGGGAATTGGATGAGGGATTGTTGCTGATCGCGTGCGAATGGTAAGTGATTGTGATGCAACGACAACGAGATTTGCTACGAGCCGCTTCGCCGGGGTTGTTGCATACCAAGACCAAAGCACCAGCTCGTAAGGCTTGCGGGTTGCACTCCTCCCACGTCCAATTAGTGCCTTTGGGGGGGCTACTATGGGTTTTTGAGAAAAAGGAACCTAGCGGGCTGCCTGCGGTTGCGGTTGCGGTTGCGGTTGCGGTGGGATGGGATGCGGGGGCCAGCGGCGTGTGTCCAGGTCTAGGTCCAGGAGAAAGGATTAAATCTAGAATTCTAATGTATTGCAAAATGCCTTTGTTTTTTTTGTTTAATGCTCCGGGTGAACAAGATGGACAGTGAGGGAACGTGAAATCATCGAGGGGTATCTTGGATGTGTCGTTGTGTGGAGAGAGTCAAGTCTGGTCTGGCTTGGTTGGTTGGTGTGGCTGGCAGACCGGGAAGGCTTTGCAAATGAAATGCAGGCAAAATGCAGGCAAGGCCAAGACCCTCTGGACACCTTTGGGTACCAATGGAACTGGCAAGGCACGACACACTGAACATAGCGGAAAGGGTACCTAAGATTGGCGGTGCAAGCGCTAACAATGTTTTGGTTTGGGGAGAGGGGATGCACGCAATACCTAACCTACGAGTGCTATGGTGCTAGCGGCTCTCCTCTCAGTGCTGTTTACAGTCCGTACGTACATGTAGGTTAGGGAGGGGAGGAGCCCTGACGAAATTGGGTTGGAACACTTCCAAAAGATTGCTGCATGCACTACGTACATGTTGTGGCTTGACTCCTAACCTTACCGCCTACCGCCTACTGCCTACTGCCTACTGCCTACCCGCCTACAGAGGTGCACCTGACCACTTCCTCTTCTATATTCAATTTATTTCTACGGACTCCAAAGATCTGGTTCGTATATACCCAAAGCCCAATGTATGCAGGAGGCAAATGCAGTCCATGGCAGTCGGGCAGGCCAGGTTAGGTTATCCGATTAGGTAACTTGGTATTTTGGTGTACCTATATACATGATTGGAAGCGATCCAGCGGTGTCACAGACAGGGGCAACAATGGCACTTGAGCGAGAAATCGCGCTGACCAGGGGCCAAGGCCAAAAATGACGTACATATCTGACCAACGGATGAGAGGTTTCTCCCCTGGCTATTGGGACCCCACGCCGTGATACAAAACGTACGATCCCCTGCTTGCAGCACACAAAGAGGGGGTAGATATTGCAACTCATTCAGAGCTTGTTCTCCCATATGCCTGCACTTTGGAGCCAAGCCCATGGCAGGGGATCCTGCAGGAGCTCTGCCTGCATATCGTGGACAATTGTACATTTGGCTCATGTCACATACATGAGCAACTCCGACTACGCGCATTTTACAAGACGATAAGTACGCGAAATCTCCCGGGTACTGGGATGGCGACGACTATCACAAGAGTCACATAAAAAGGGACGAGAAAAAAAGACGAAATTTTGATGTGTAACGAGGGGACGGCCTATTACGGCTCCCAAGTAATCCATTCTGCTTAACTGCCTATGGAGGGTGTAGTATAGTTTGTAGATTCCCACAACTGGGCTATCTGTCCCCTGGTTCTGCACTGCTAATAGGCAGAGTGGTTGATGATGATGATAGATATGAAGACACTGTGTCGTGTTGGTTTAGAAACCGTGGATCTTGATGATCTTGGGGTCGAGTTCGAGTCCTTGCTTGCCGACGAGGAACTCTTGCATGCTTTTGCGCTGATCACCCTGTAGCTGGATGACTTCGCCCATGTTCTCATCCGCTACAACAGTACCATTGCAGGCGAACTTCTTCCTGATGACAGAGAGGATCTTCTTGCGATCGAACTTGGGGGGAAGGCCTTGAACCGTGGTCAACGTCTTACGACCGTTGCGCTCTGTGAAGGGAGACGCGTTAGTGCACGGTTGCTTGGCTGCCAGGGGTGCAAGGGAGGCCGGCTGAATACTCACGTTGGATACGAATGTGGACGTAGTCCTCTTTCTTGCCTCCTATCTGAACCGCATCTACATCGGCTTCGGCATCTGCGAAGGGATCATAGGTCTTGAGGTTCTCGATGGACATCGATAGCGGCTTTTCGAGGAGCTCGGGGTTGGTTCTGAGGAGAATACTTGTGGAACGTGGCAGGTGAAATCGAGGAGAACAAGTATGCCAGGTAGTAAGAGAGTGTTGGGGGTTGTTGATCGGTAGTTGAGTAGAAGGTTGAAAAGAAGGGGAGGGGCAGAGGATGAAATACACGTAGGTTGGAGGCAAATATCGGAGATGAGTCAGCAGGCAAGGTTCAGGTTAGCGTTGTTACCCATGGCAAGCGGCGATCCACGGCCCTGCCGGTAAAAGGAGGCTGTTTTAGGGGACCAATCGCCAATGGCCCCGACTGCCCGACTTAGGAGCGCATGAGCGAGTCTTGCCATCCATCGTCAGATGACTTCTCAACGGCAGTATCTAGTCTCAGTCTCAGGCTCCTATCATACATGCATCGTTCCAGTATTCAGGTATTATGCTTGCCTGCCTGGCTGGTTGTTATACTACTAGATGGCTGCGTACAAGGCGGATACAGGACACCTGCATTGCTCTCTGTTCAACCTTGGGTAATATTGAATCTTATTCATCTGTGTATCAACATATTCCTCATAATATTTGAATATTTCAAGTCTTCTGATGGCGAATGGAGGATTGATGTCTGTATTATATCCAGAATCCATGCGTTTATCGAGTCACGTCACACTGCTGGTGTCTGTTCCTGTGGCTTTTCTGTCCATTGGCGCATGATGTGGCAAGTGGAATTGAACATCCTGACAGTGCAGGTGTGGCTGGTGGATTGAAGGATAGAGGGATTGAGGGGCATCGGTCGGCCAGTCAGGTAGGTAGGTACCTTTCTGCAAGTACTCGTCGCAAATCCGATATCGATTGTGATTTAACTGGAGGAGGGAACGTGGGGCAGAGACACTGTCACTGGCGGGCACCACCACCATCAGCCAAATTTCCGGTGACTCAACGGCCGCGATCTCTTTAACAAACAGACCTGGTTACAGAGACGACGACAACAGCTGCAAATCCTGCTACCCCAAAGCCTCAGCCGTCGTTCAGAATGCCTACCATTGCTGTCGACAAGTATGCGCTCTTCGAAGCTCTGGGTCAAAAGTGTGTGCACCCAAACTCTCCCTACTACCCCTCCGTGCCGCCTTACAAGCAGGCGAAACAACCCCACTAACAGCCTGTCTGCCCTCAGATACACGACCCTAGAGTTCGAGGATCTCTGCTTCGAGTTTGGTATTGAGCTGGACGAGGACACCGAGAATGAGGAACGCCCCGTCGTCAATGGCGTGCAGGAGCCGCCTCAGCTCAAGATCGAGATCCCCGCCAACCGCTATGACATGCTCTGCTTCGAGGGTATTGCTCTGATGCTCAACATCTTCCGCGGCACCAAGCCCACGCCCAACTTCCGACTCATCACCCCGGCCAGCGGCGCCCTCGAGACCATCACCGTACATGAGGACACCATGAAGGTGCGGCCGCTGGTCGCCGGTGCCATCCTCCGCAACATCACCTTCACCCAGGAGCGCTATGACTCCTTCATCGCATTACAAGACAAGCTGCACCAGAACTTGGCGCGCCAGAGGACTCTGGTAGCCATTGGCACGCACGACTTGGACACCGTCAAGGGGCCTTTCACCTACGAGGCGCTGCCTCCGCAAGAGATCAAGTTCGCGCCCCTGAACCAGACCAAGGAGATGACGGCCGAGGAGATGATGACTTTCTACGAGAAGGACAAGAATCTGGGTAAATACCTACACATTATCCGCGAGAAGCCGGTATATCCCGTCATCTACGATGCGAACCGCGTGGTCTGCTCGATGCCCCCTATCATCAACGGCAACCACTCTAAAATCACCGTGGACACCAAGAACGTCCTTATCGAGGCTACCGCAACTGACGCCACCAAGCTGGCCATTGTTATTGATATGATGGTTACCATGTTCTCGGCGCACTGCAAGGAGGAGTTCACAGTCGAGCCCGTCAAGGTTCTCTCTGACCACAACGGCCAGACTAGGATAACACCCCATTTGTCGCCGCGGTCACAGGAGGTTGAAATAGATTACCTGAACGGCTGTCTCGGCCTGGAGCTGAAGGCGGACGAGATCTGCCAGCTGCTCTCCAAGATGGCGCTCACCGCCAAGCCCTCAAGCAAGCCGAACCTGGTGGAAGTGTCGATCCCCCCCACAAGAGCCGACATTCTGCAGCGGTGCGATATCATGGAGGATTTGGGTATCGCGTACGGCTTCAACAAGCTTCCTAGAATGTCCGTCAACAAGACGGTAGGCGCACCTTTAAGCATCAACAAAATGACCGATATCGTTCGCTTCGAGTCGGGTATGGCTGGCTGGAGTGAAGTCATGCCCCTGATCCTTTGCGGGTAAGTTTACGCAATGCGGAGTATATCAACTCTCTCGAAGTCAAAAAGTTAACCCAGGACACAGTCATGACGAGAACTTCGCCTGGCTGAACCGCCAAGACGATGGCAAAACTGCCGTCAGATTGGCCAACCCCAAGACCCAAGAGTACCAGATCGTCCGGACCTCGCTCCTCCCCGGTCTCCTCAAGACGATCCGCGAGAACAAGTCACACAGCTTGCCGGTCAAGGTCTTCGAGGCGTCCGATGTCGTCTTCAAGGATGAGACCAAGGAGCGCAAGGCCCGCAACGAGCGCCACTTCTCGGCCGCCTGGTGCGGCCGCACGTCGGGCTTCGAGGAGGTCCACGGCCTGCTCGACCGCGTCATGCTGATGCTGCGCACCTCGTTCTTGACGCGCGAGGAGGGACTCGGGGATAGCAAGTCTATCGACTTCGAGGTCCGCCAGGAGCACACCAAGCGCGACGGCTACTGGCTCGAGCCCATCGACGAAGCCACTTTCTTCAGCGGCCGCGCCGCCGCCGTCTTCGCCCGCCTCGGCGGCCAGAGCCGGCGCATCGGCGAGTTCGGCGTCCTGCACCCCAGCGTGCTCGAGAAGTTCGAGATCAAGTTCCCCGTCAGTGTGCTCGAGGTCAACCTCGAGGTCTTCTTATAGGTGGCTCCTGCTACTTAGTAGTGCCAGGGTATGAAGAACGGGATGAAAGAAGAAGAATAAGAAAAAAAGAGAAATCCACATATTATGAACTTCAACTGGTAGATCGTAACAGTTGGTTTGTTTATGTAGCTAGCTATGCGGTGTGCCATGTAGAGAGACACAGACGCTAAAACAGTAAAAGAAGAAGTCTCAGGGCCAATATTTCTGAAGCAAATACCCAAATTCCTCGAGCCTCTACCTTCGACAAGTGAACACAATATGTGATGCTATTCTTTCGACCTCTGGACATAGCGTTCTCCTTGCCAGTATGTCTTTGGCAGATCGCACTTATCATCTCAAACGTTTCTCAATATCCGGATGGGTATTTGGTGGGAGCAGTTATGAATAGCAACAAATACACACTAGCAAAATCACCTCAACATATCTCGGCACCCATAGGACAGAAAACAATCTGTCGCCAGAGCCGTGCTTAGCATCATGATTCATAGTATTGGTTTCGTATTATTATACTCGTACAACTCCAATCAGCAACGCGCTCTGCATCCTCGCTAGCATGGTTCGTCCGCTGACACCAGGTCTCCGGCATCCTCCTTTCTCTCTGTCTCCCTTTCTCTTCTTACTTGTGTCGGGAGAAGAGGAAGGAGCATCAGGGATGGTGGACTTCAGCAACCGACTACTTTGCAATAAAGTCTGCAATTCTATCTACGACCTCTACAGCGCCAGCATAGACTCTGTTGCGCCACGTCCGATGCGCAAGCTCTTCCTCTATAGCGGGCAAAACCCGAACGTCATGCTTTGGCTTCTGCTCCTCGTGGTAATCCCCGTCATGGCCGCTTCCCACGTAGCCGCAGACACCTTTGGAGTAGGAGACCATGATGTCTTCGCCGCTCGCGGCGGATATAGTCGACCAGATGCTGGATCGCCGCCTCTTGTGCGGGACGAAATCACGGAAGTTCCACACATTGTCGGGTCTCGGGTGGTATAGCAACTAACTCATTTCCATCTCCGTCGTCCCATCCATCGGCTGCTGCTGCTGGTGTTGCTTCGTCGTAGTAGCGCTACTGTTGATTTCCTCGGCGCTGGCAAGAGGATGCGGTGGTGGCGATACTGTTGTCGAGGTTGTTGTGACAATGTCTTTCAACTCTTGCGATACCATTTCTTCTTCTCCCTTGTTGCCTACATTACCACTGTCTTGGCGCCCACTGTCCGTTGATTGTCTCATCGCCGCGACTTTGTTGCTGTTATTTGACTGATTTCCAGAATCTGAACCGCCGAACATGCCCCTTCCGAGGTCCACGTTTGCGAGACCTTCCTTAAGCTTCGCGATATTGTCCGCGAATGCGCCTGGGCTGTCGGTACTGGCACTCTGTCGGAGAGAAGGTGTGAGTGTTTCATGCGCTGTTTCAACACTAGCAAGAACACTTCTGCTAGTAGGCATTCCCGGCGGCTGACTTGTCAGTAACGGACTGCGGCCCCTACTCGAGGGTGAGCTCGTACCGAGGGGGTTATTGAGTGCATAGTCGCCTATACGCTCGCCCCTAGCAGCTGCATTGTCAAGCTCCTCGTTCATCTCCGCGTCGCTCCTGCCAAAACTACTGGCCCACCATCGGATCGCATTATCGCGTGGGAAAACAAGTCTTTCGCGCCCACTTTGCCTGTCGTCAATGGTATTGTCATATTTGGGGTTCAAGAACTCTTGCTTGCGACTGAGGAAATAATCCCACACACTCCGCGTTCGCTCTTTTGCTTTGGCGTCACATCGCTCCTTTTCTGAGTTCCATAGGAACGAACCGTACTGGGCCGCATATAGATGATAGAGAAGGCGTCGTAGAAAACGCTCGTTAAACTCGAATTGTGAAGGATGTTGGTGCAGCAGCTGGTACGTCGCGTCCAGGAATTGATGGAACACAGGCGATATATCACTGGGTTTGGTAGCTTGACTAGCGTCTACTGTAGGACGAGCCTTTTCCGTTTCATCCGGTGGTGAACTTGGGTCATCGGAGTCAGCCTGAATGGCGGCGGGATCTGTTCCATTACCACGGGCGAAGAAGCGCTTTGCGCTGGAGATGGCACTGTCAAAGACCTCACCCGCACGCCCTTCCGACTCGCCAGGTTGAAGAGTACTGCCAGCCAAGGGATCCTTCTCGACAGTGAACCATTTCTCGTGGTTTAGGTAGCCAGCCCGGAGTGCGAACATGTGGCCGAATGACATCCAGTCCTTTTCGACAAGCACAATAAAACCTTCTATGGTGCGATAATAGGGATCAAGCATCATCTGTGACAACGCTGAGAGTTGGCTGGTACGATCCCACCCATCGGAGCAATGAATAAGCACGTGAGAATGGTGGATGCCGACTTGCCGGGCAATGAGTGCAGATCCGTTGAGAATTCCTTGGATATGCCGTAACCAGTTGCTCTTCTCCAAGAGGTGACGGTTAGGGGGCAGGCGACTGATGTCGCCGTCTTTTATGGCTTCTATCACCATATTGAGTGAGTCGCGCATAACGTGGATATTGTCGATGTTGAGGTACGCCTTCTTTGCAAAATCATAGTTCTTCATGTCCTCGGAGCCTTTGCCCATTGCTTGCATGACCACGGCGTTGATCGTCGGACGAGCATCCACAATAAGATTGTTCTGTTGAGCGCCGTATACAAGCCGTTTTCCCGTCTTGGGGTCATAGGCAGCATTGCCGCCTTGCAATAGGTCATCTTCGTACTGCGAGGTTGGATCTGAGGAGTCGCCATCTGCGCTGCTTCCCCCCAGATCAGCCTGGCTGGAAGCTGGGCTAGGCTCCACCGACTCAGGGTTGACATCGAGCCCATTAAACTCGACCGTAGCAGAAGCCGAAAAGCTGGCGCTGACGATACGTTCATCCTGAACACTGCGGTTCCCTCGTATACCAACGCGGGGTTGCGAGCTGCGAGTGATGGAACAGTTGTTGAGTGAGTGTAGATATGTCAAGACAGGTATGCGCTGGCGGGAGCGGTAGGGTCCGGCATGCTTGATTACATTATCGGATATGTTGGAAGGAACGACTAGTAGTCCGGGGTATGTGGGCGAGAAGGCAAAGTCCTGATTTATGGTAGATATGCGCCAGCCTCGGTCGACGGCTTTGGTACTGATGCCCTGTCGGCGAAATTCTGTTTTGGGGTCGTAGATTTCCCAGCCATTCAGATGCTTCTCTTGTTTCAAAGGTTGGTAGCTGAAAGCGTACAACTTTTCTATTGTTCCCAGGCGACAGGTGTGGTTTCGAATGTGTTCGAAGGCATCGCGAGCGGCGGCTTCTTCGGCGAAATGGAAGCTGATGAACATGAAGTCCCGGCATCGTAAGCGAATCGTCGATGGTCGGCCTGAAGCTGCTGAGGAGGGTCTGAAGTTGCAATGAGCCAGGATCGGGTAGGCTATGTAGAGCTCGCGCGGACGTCCTGTGGGTTCCGCAGGTGGTATCACCATTACGATGTGATGATCTGTTAGATGCATGTCGCCCTTTTGCATCTCGCCGCCGCGGACGGCCTCGACGCCGGGGATCTTTTTGACGTGCATTATAGAAGGCGGATTTTGAGGATAATCTGTTTTACTGAGTGGTATTATCGCCGATTTCTGGCATTGGGGGAAGCTGTGGTCTGGGTCCTGGTCCTGGTCCGGGTCCGGGTCTCGATCTTGATCTTGGTAGTACGGTGGCAGAAGAGAAAGATTCCGACTGCACTTTAGAGGTCGGCAGGTGAATTCATGGCAAATGATTGGGGGATTTGCGATGTGGCCTGCATCACTCAGGTGCTTGGAGAAACACGCTGGCCTTGGGCTGGCTTCGGATCTAGTCAGTGTGAGGGACGGGGCAAGCAAGATGATCACACGATGTGATGCTGGTGCGCTCTCAGTCTGTTCCAAAAGGCCGACTTGTTGGGCTACAAGGTAGCACTGGACTGGATTGTGCTTGCCTGTGCTACTGTCAGGTCATATGTGCAATGCTCAGTGCTGTTGTCGCAAGCTCAGCCAATGTCATCAGCAGAAGGCAAGACTGCGAGTACGTAAACCTAGTTGATTGGTATGAACAATCAGCCCAGCCTTAGTGGGGTAAATGTGAGTTGGTGAGTGTTGATGAGTGTCAGTGTCAAGAGTTCAACTTGACAACAAACCACCCCTACCAAGATCACTCTGCCATCCTAGCGCGGTTAAAGTACCCATACAATACAGGGCGGACGTGAACAATACTTTCTATTCAATAATCGTCTACCGGTTGAATCAGGAGAGTTGAAAATTACAGTAGTTGATGTCCATGTATTCATGCCGCCTGGAGAACTTCTAAGTACATTATCCACTGTCGGAGCTGTGAGCTGTGGCTGATGCCGACGTCACATGCGAGCAAGGCAACTCCAGACTGAACTTATCGAGGTGGGGTCTTTTCTCTTATCGATTGCATGGGGTAATTGCCAATGCCAAGACAAGGTGCCCTTGGTCTGTGTCCTCTAGAAAGCCCAAGTACCCAGGTACCTTTGAGGCGAGGCCGTTTTCTCGAATGCCAACTTGCCCACACAAGAAAAAAAAAGCCCTAACCAGCCAAAAAATCGAGGTGCAAGTCAGTTGGGCAAAATCTCCACCACAATTCTCGCGATATCTGCCATCCCACTCAGAGCGACCCTCTTCGACCTCGACCAGAACCTCCCTCACAACCCTGTTCAACAGTCATCTCAACAACCAGCAGATAACTACCGTCAAGATGGCCGTCCCGGGTACTCAGATGTATGTCGATTGATTCCCTACAATAGTCATCGGGTTAGAGGGAGAAAGGGAAGGATCGCGAGAGGTCATTTTTGGTCGTGGCAAGCAGCAGCAGCAATGATGCGCTCGCTTCACCATTATGATGATGATGATCCCCAGCTTTCTCTTTTCTCTCTCTCTCAACTCGCTTGATTTGTTGTCGCATCTTCATATCATTCGTACTGACATTCTATGTTCCCAATGTAGCTCCAAGCGCAGAAAGTTCGTAGCTGACGGTGTCTTCTACGCCGAGCTGAACGAGTTCTTCCAGCACGAGCTGGCTGAGGAGGGTTACTCCGGTGTCGAGGTCCGCGTTACGCCCACCGTCACCGACATCATCATCCGCGCCACCCACACCCAGGAGGTTCTCGGCGAGCAGGGCCGCCGCATCCGTGAGCTCACCTCGCTCATCCAGAAGCGCTTCAAGTTCCCCGAGAACTCCGTCTCCCTCTATGCCGCCAAGGTCCAGAACCGCGGTCTGTCCGCCGTCGCCCAGTGCGAGTCCCTCCGCTACAAGCTCCTGAACGGTCTCGCCGTCCGTCGTGCCTGCTACGGTGTCCTCCGCTTCATCATGGAGTCCGGCGCCAAGGGTTGCGAGGTTGTCGTCTCCGGAAAGCTCCGTGCCGCCCGTGCCAAGTCCATGAAGTTCACCGACGGCTTCATGATCCACTCCGGTCAGCCCGCCAACGACTTCATTGATCACGCCACCCGCCACGTCCTGCTCCGCCAGGGTGTCCTGGGTATCAAGGTCAAGATCATGCGCGGCTCTGACCCCGAGGGCAAGGCCGGTCCCCAGAAGACCCTGCCCGATGCTGTCACCATCATCGAGCCCAAGGAGGAGCAGTCCGTTGTCCAGCCCATGAGCCAGGACTACGGTGCCAAGGCCGCCCAGATGCAGGCTCAGGCCGAGGCTGCCCGCGCCGCTGAGGAGCAGGAGGGTGGTGAGGAGGCCGCCCCTGCTGAGCAGCAGTAGATTTGAGGCAAGTCGGTGCTGGACTTCTCTCAAAAGACCCCCATAATGTTGCCCAAGAAGGAATCATGATCGAGGAAGGGCGGGGAATGTGAATGAACGCACGGGTATGGATCTCACAAAGGCGTTATCACGTTTACGTTTGCATTTGCAAAGGGAATGGTTTCGGGGAACAACAAAAATTTCTTGAACTACGTGAGTAGTTGCCATTTGGCCGTGTCTGTAATGGTCATGATACCGTAGATGACTGCATGAACAAGCAACTTCACTACCAATGCTACTTCTTGCCCTCGCAACCCTGATTATATGTGTGATATGTCAACAAGAACTTATCCCAGCCGTTGAGTGACCACTTACCGGTAGATGATCAACTGCTACACCTGTAAGTCATGGCAAGCACAGCACTTCCTCCTCGACTACGTTCAACCATCGATTTGAGGAACGAAGAGTGGTTGCTAGCAATAAGGGGCATGCCCAAACAGTAATGCTGAAAGCTCACTACATTTCGAACCGAATTGACACCAGCTTCATCTTCGCTGTATGTAATCTCTTAAGCTCTATTTTTATATTCAGTTCGTCTTCTTCTGCCCGAAATATATGGTTCCTTTCCATATATCTTGCAACGAAAGGTCACCAACAGGTGTCATCAAAGTACCCACGACCAACAGATAGATAGCAACCAGTTCAAGAGAGAAGCACGTAGCGATCCTTTGTACCATCAGCTAGTTGGTATCTCTCATTCATGCCTCTGTCTTGTGATCTCTATCAACTGGCTTGGCGAACAAAGCAAGTATAGGTAAAGTAAGTTAACGGGAAGACCCAAAGGTAGGACGTAGGACAGACGAAGAGGAGAGAGAGCATCTAGCCAGCTCCTCTCTCTGTCTCAGAGCATCCATCCCTGTAAACGTCAAAGCCGTCGGTCGGTCGTCTGGGGAACAAAACCAATCGCTCTCGCTATCCATCTATCTTCTCTCTCTTACTATCTCCTTTCTCTTATATGGGGGGCTACGCCTCCCTTGCTCTTCCATGATGATGATGGCAGTACGCTCGTCTCCAAGAGATCCCCCAATCAGTAAAAGATCCTCTCCTTGCATTGAACAGTCAACACAAGAGTGGATGCAAAAAAGAGATTGATGATGATGTGATGAGCGCCTGTGCTTCTCCTTCTTCTTTCTTTCTTTCTTCATATATGGCGGCGCATGGGCCTCCCTTCCCCCTTAGGTCTTCTTCGCAACAAGTGAAGTTATTCGTACAGACTATGCACAGCATATAAGCCATATATGTTGTTGTGCATGCAAGCGCCACCCACTCCATCCGGACCACCCCTGATGAATCCAAACAAGCAAAAATACAGATCTGAGTTCCAGAATAATGATAAAAAAAGAAAACCCGAGGAGGTAGATCTTGCTACCTTTTTTGCCACGAAGTTTTGTGTCGCAGTCATTTCTCCGCCCTTAACCCCGTCCTTCCCACCCCCCGAACGCCACGAAAGAGAACCCAGAATGCCTGACCTGCCAGCCAAAACCCGTTGTTTGTTGTTGTTCCTGCCAGAGCCCTCCCTTCATTCTCATGCCTTCCTACAAGTCATATGCGATTGTTGTTTTTCCTCTTTCAAAATGTTCGTAGGAGAGGCCACCCCTTACGGATTTACTCCGGTGGTGGTGGTGATAATAAGCAAGGCGTGCCCACAACATGTCGAACTCGAGACCATCATAACAGTTGTATGGTCTTGCCCGATGTAGAGGAACAGAGGACGGGGGGATATATACAGTTTTGAATCGAGAAAGAGTTGTATAAAATCTACAAGGTAAGCTCTCGTGAGGCTTTACCGCTCGCCACCTTTCGTTTTCGGTTGCATTTCGATCGAGTTCCCATATGATTTCGTGGCGTGGCCGTTGCTGGCACCGTTGCCATTCCTCCTGGAGGACATCTCGTCCTCGGAATCGTCGTCTGCGAGATCGGCCAGACCGAAAGCGCCCGACTCCTCATCGTACGCTCGCATGAGTCCCTCGCGATCTCCGCTTACTCTCGGGTCCGTGCTGCGTCGTGCCTGCATGCTGAGTCTCGTCTGGATGCTGGAGATCATGTCGGTACCGGTAGCGTCGTTGCCGTCACGGCGGCCGCCGAGCATCTTGTCGCCGTTGGGATCTCGGCGCGAGAGGTTGAGTAGGTAGACACCAGTGAATGTGGTGAGGAAACCGCAAAGCAGCGATAGCGTGTTGACTGCATCTGACGTGTTAAAGCCGCCGAAGAGAATGAAGGAAGCACATAGAGTGGCGGTCGTGAAGGTCACGTAGTATAAGGGGTTGACTCTGCAACATTGTTAGCCATGTGTTCGTCAAATCATCGAATTCGATCGGGGTAAAGCACATTTGAGTCGAGAAGGTAGCCAAGGCCTTGTTGAAGTAGTTCATCTGGATCAGAATGCAGACCGTCGTTAAGATCATGAAAACGTATGTCGAGGCGTGAGTGAATTGGTTGTGGCCAGCGAAAGTGAGCTTCACCGCAATACCGAAGGCCTTGACGGACATGACGGAGACGGATCCGACGGTCGAACAAATCGAGAGGTAGATCAGCGGGTTTTTCTTGCCGTGGATGGGCGCAATCTTGTAAATCATGACACTGGCGTAAACGACGACCACGAAGCAGTAGAGAAGGTATCCTGAGAGCCAAGTTAGAAGCTGGAAACCACCGGCGCATTGCATCGGGGCTACTCACCAGGCTGGAGCGCATATCGGAGAATCTGGTCAATAGTCTTGATGTCCTCATCTGGCGGGGCGTGCAGAACAATGATGATGGCGCCGATCAAACAGATGGCGCAGCCGAGCTTGCCCAGTGTACCCAGCTCTTCCTTGAGGAAATAGGCTCCCAGAACTGCTCCTATCAGAACACTGAGGGCTCCTAATGGGGTTACGAGAATGGCGGGGGCAAATGCGTATGCGGCGAAGTTGCAGATTTCTCCGAGAACCACTTGAAAGCAGTAACTGTTAGGTTATGGGACTCGAGGCTGTTCGGGATGGCGGAATGCTTACAAGATAATATACCAGCCCACCACACGGGGTTGCGTAGGTAGACGAAGCCGTCGCCCTCGAAGCCGTGTCGTTCGCTCGTTTGCATCAGGCCCTAGAAAAATATATCAGACCCAAGTTATTAAAACATGAGAGCCTCGCTAGAAAGGGGAGGGGGACAGTTGTTCCAACGGTAATATGCATACCTTTTTTGTTATCACGAAACTCGTGCCTATCGCCAAACTTGATGACATGGCCAATGCCAGTCCAACATATCTGCAGAGAGAACGACGTTAGCCCCTGGCAGTCGGATTCGGGTCATGCCTCAAAGAACGAGAGCCCATTGTGCGGAAGCGCGAGAAGTGAGGTTGTCATACTTCTCGTCAAGCATCATTTCGAAGGTGATGCGCCAACTCGGCTAGAAACAGTTTAATCGAAGTAATTCCTCAAGGATCTTGGGACAGAGCCTGTGGCAATCGGTTGTATAGCAGCTCGCGCCTGGCGAGAAACGGAAGGGTGATTCCAGTAGTTGAACGGCCAATATACAAGGCGAATGCTCGCAAATGCTCCGTTTTGGGGTCTGATGTTGCCCAGAGTATCGATTGGCGATGGCGTTCGTTTGCGCTCTCCAATGGAAGGGGGCTAGAAAGGCGGCTTGGAGGTCACGAATAGCTGACACAAAAGGACTGGTGGTGGCAGCGCACACTAAAGGGAGTGAAGCAGCAGATGCATATGGGGGTTGCGTAACGATCGTTGTTGGTTGGGACGAGGTCGAAGTCGAAAGTCGAAAAAGAGAGGGTTCGGTCTTCTTTGCTGGGTGGTGGTGCGGATGAAGACAAAGGCGCAAACAGTGTCTTGTCAGAGACGTGGTCGTCGGGGATCGTCTCGTCGGGGGTTTGAAAGAAGGTTGGTTAGGTTAGATGGAGATCAGAGAAATGGGCTTCAGTCTGAAGATGCGATGCGCTGAGCAGGCGATCGGATCAGGGCGGTTAATTGCGTTGGGTAAACCAAAATGCCAATGCCAATGCGAAATGCGACTTTTGGTTCGGGCAAAGTGTCCGTCCTGGCTCCTGGGTGGCTGTTAACCTTCCTTGTCAGAAGACCTAATCTACTACTACTAATAGCGTGTCGTGTTCTGGGTTTGGGGGAGGTCTGGACAGTCAGGACAGTCTGGACTGGATGGACGGAATCTGCATAGAATGGGTATGTGTACCAAGGATGGCGAGGACTCGGGGCTAGGAGAATAAAGGTAACGAGAACCACTTTGGGGGTGGGCGTTACGTGTGTTTCGAGGTTTCAGGACGGCTACATCACGCACACACACACACACACACACACTCCCTCTCCCTCTTCCAGTCACTCACTCCAGTCACTACCTACTTAAGACTTACCTACCTGGGCAGCTGGAACTGCTAATAAGGCGGCCCAGGTACGTAGGAGACACTCGGATAGTGGGGATTCCAAGTCACACACCCCCTGCCCCCTTCCAAGGGTGCTGGTGTTTGGTGGTGGACAGAACTCAGTAAAAGGTACCCTCTCTGGAATGGGACCATTCAATCAATTGATGGATGGACATCGATACCTGCCCTCTGTCTGCCCTGTCTGGTGTGACGATCAAGGGTTTTCTTGTCTGTCTGAACAGAGAAGGCGAACGAACGATCTGGTCGGCGTTAAGGGTCCGTCGGACTGCTTGACAGCGTGATCCCATACCAAACCGACAAGAGAATATGTGCCTGGAACCTTAGGTAGGGATAGTACAGTGGCAGGTGACACCTGCAGGGGCGGATGGCGGCTTGGGTTAGGTCCTTAGCACTGCACTCACTCTACCTGAAGGGTAGACGAACTAATTGCTTATTGCGAGAAGCTGCTTATGGCCTGTAGATGGTTACAAATAGAAATATCAACAGCGGTCCTTCTCATGCCTTATTAACTCTAGATGTCTTTATTACTTCTATACCCGTGGTTTTGGTTCTTGGTAGGTAGCCCACCAACCCACTAAGGCCGCGAATATATGAGATGAATTGGAAACTCGATAAGCCACCGTACTGCTCACCACTTACCTTACCACTTGTACTTTAGGAGGTCAGTAAAGGTAAGTATTGCCCGTAACCGTACCTAATGTTCCACATGTCCGAACTTGACGGTGATTGTGCCGCTTGACCTTTCCTCGTTTTCTTTTCTGCGTTCTGCGGTCTGCACAGCCACGGACAAGCTCTCGACTAGTGATAGCGCACCTGCAGACAGCAGAGACTAGATGCGGCAATTTCCCGGGAAGGTGTATGTATGCAAAGGTGTACGACTGCAGCGTGGCAGATGATGACAACGTGGTGCGTGGACGCGATGCGTCTTTGAGACTAACCCGCCAAGCCGACGTGTTTTAAAAATCCCCATTCGAGACGCTTGGGGATTGAGCCTCTGCACGCTGCTTACTTCATACCAGACCTAAACTACAATGGAGCGGTTATGTACGGATACAAATATCGGTTATCAGCCATGAGTGAGACAGTCCGTGTCGGCAACAATACTTTGGGGGATGATTACCGCTCGGGCAATGTGAATTTCAACTCAACACTTCTTCTGCTCAGACTCAGACTCAGAGTGGCCAGCCAGGGCAGAGCATGCATTCTAAGCGCCTCCACCCCGTATTTTTAATGATATGACGTGTTGCCCGCTGACGCCGACGGGTGAGCAAGATGCGGCACGGGGGGCCTCCATTTTCTTGCCTGGCCTGAACGGCGCACACGGGTTTCTATTAGTAGAATCTGGACCGACCGCGGCATTTCGCAATTCCAACGCTCCGCTTCCGACCTTGTTTGTCCCTCTACCTCGCCCTGTTCTTGGCCAAGTCGGCTGCAGATCGTCTACACCACTAACCCCTCGGTCGATAAATGTTTCATCGCTGCTCCTGATTGCATTCTCCTAACACAATGGGAAAAAATCCTTCTGTGGCTTCAATAATTCCCACATCGTCCGCCGCGTCTGAAGCAACTAGACCGCCACTTAAGCCTTGGTTTGCACTAGGAAAACATAACGCGCAAAGGAAGAAAGGAAGACCCCTCGTGTTTTTCTTAGGTAATTCACTAGGCGATAACAAAAGGTGGGTGTCAGCCAGCCTCGTCAAAGGCTATGTATGCGCTCGTGTAGGATCCTCGAAATGATCACGATCTCGCCTCGCAGTTAAGCGTGCCAGCAATGTTGAATTTTCATCGAATGGGTGGGTGTGTATTCTTATAGGTCGCAGAATACCACCCTTTACTACAAAGTAAGTACTGAGTGCGAATCAGCATGTTGATGTTACGGCCCAAACCAGGGGCGTCCACACTCTCCGTACATAAGCCGTTGCCGGCAGCGGCAACCGCAACGGCTCCTACGTCCATGCCCGCCCTCAAGGAGACACGCCGGAGCCTCGCAGGCCCAGCCAATATTACGGGATTTCCTCATCATGTTTCTTACTCATAAAGTTTTAAGTAGCAGAGGGGCTCACAGCCTACATGTATTTCTTGTTCAGCACCCTAATACAGGCATCCTGCTTACTCATACCCACCTGCCACGTACGCTCCACGCGTAAAGCTTTTCTACAACTACTTCCTGGAGAGCTTGATGTTATGGACGTGCAGTACCAACATCCCAGTCGAGTCGGATGTGTATATGCAGCTTATGGTCACTGCGGGTTCGATGAAGGAGCGGGTATTACCCCAGGTCATCTCCTCAAGCAGCCAGGCAATATGGTGGGATTTTTGCCAAACAGTGGATTCTCTTGCTCATATTCAACAATAATTCAAGGTGGGCTGCTTGGTCATTTCGAGCAGGAAGTCTCTCATGGACAGCATATAAGAGCGCCAGATCATGAATGCCAAGGTGTTCGGCGAGGGCCTCGACCATAAGCTTATCGCAACAACCATCGTGTATCAATCCTGCTTAAGCTGTATCTTAGGTCAGACGTACGCGAATCTGCGGCATCCGGCTCACGGAATATGAGCAGTGTGTCATAATAGCCTGACCGAGGGTAAGTAGCATACAATTTTAACCGATCAAGAGTAAGAGGCGAACTGGAATCACAATTGACCTCGAGTTTCCGAGTCGAGCCTGTCCATGAAGTATATTCGTGATTTTGATAGTACATCGAGGCTTCATTTCACTTCCGCCGTCTATCGGAGTGTAGATGAACACCTTCTGCTCACTGAGATTGTGGGATGCGGGCACTTAATTCAAGAGGTGCCTACCTATATTCTTCAGATCTCCCCTTTCGTAAGATGTATAGGTCCTTTCTATATGGATAAGTTCAATGTCTCCTGATTCCGTGTCTTTTTACTTCATTTCAGGCGCTTGACATGCTTAGATGCCTGGAGATTGTAATAACATGGCCAGCATTAGCTGCTATCCTGTGGTATTCTTAGCCTCGCCTTTGTGGTTTTGTGTTGAATAATTGAGGCATAAAATTTTGGGCTCGATTATAGCGACAGCGCAACTATGCATCTATCTATATTCAAACATAGATCATACCGGCTTCCTTGCATAAGAGCAAATCCATCTGCCTCTGACCAAAAGACTCGAAGATATGTGCCGCGGGTCTAGACTTTCGAGTTGAAGCTCCTGATATGTACGAGCTACACCTTTCTGAAATCGAATAGGGGTAGCTTGTACATATCAGGAGCTCCCGCGCTGCACACCAAGCGGCTCCGGTGTGCAATCTGTGTCTCGGAAGTCAAGTCATCCCCGATATCTTTTCACGCAGCTTTATCCCTCAACCCGAACCGGTTCCTTCTCGATCCTCTGTCCGGCACCAAGTTGACTGAAGCTTCACGTTCTTCGGGGCCAGTGACTGCATTCTCTCCAATCAACTAAGACGCCGCAGGGATAGAGTTGAAGTCGTATACCTGGTCCACAGACGGAAACTAACACCCCAAGGCCGTTTGTTGGTACAGCATATAAGCCGGATCTGTGGATAGGAGACGGCCAATGTCTAAATCACATGCAAGGTCGAAGTGGACGTTGTGGTGTCACAATCGAGATCTTATCCGACTTCCTATCTGATGATACCCGACAACAATCTAGTTTAGTATAGCACCGCAAGCGGACGGATGGGAATCGCAAAGAAGGCTGGGCAATGCTGTTACCCCTTGACATTAGCACTTCCCTCTCCCCTCTTCCTCGGTGTGGCCGGCTTTGGGTCTATACGTGGCATTCCCATGTCGGCTATCATCGTATGTGTGAGGCATGGAACAGAAGAACCGGGTTTTCGGCCTAGCTCTGCGTAACATATTGGCCCGGTCGTCGCGAATTTCGGTGTGATTGGGGGTAATACCAAGGAGTAGCCCAAGGAAACAGAGGCAGCAAAGCACATGAAGTGTAACTTGAACGACGTCAGGGCATAAGTAGGGATGCTTTCATCTTGGAGCTTCATAGGGTGTACGTCTTGCATGGGCACTTTGTTGTGCGACCGGATAGCGATGACTACTCGCCCCTTCCCAAACTCGACGGGCATCTCTCTAGGGTGCATGTTGACACATGAAACTTGGCGTCTCTCTGAATGTATTGTTCAAGAGCTCTACTATAGGCGCCCGCTGCATATAGAGGCTTCTGCCAACAAGGCAAACATCTCAGCCTCACTAGCGAGCCAAGACAACAATCTTTCAACAAAGTCATGGCGTTGGCTTTGAGATGTGCCTAGATGCCAAGACATTTTCTCCGGATCTCTTTATTCCCATTACATGCACTTTCATTTGGATTCCGCTGCAGCTGGACCGGCCTACGGTATCACCTTCTTACAATGGCAGTAGAGAAGGCTACTTTGCTTGTCTCTGGGAGGATGAATATTTAGGTCCAATCCCTCTTGTTTTTACTGGTCTCTTGTGGCTGTTCTTGTTGTGTTATACCCTCTGCCTTTTGGTTCGCTTGAACCCCTTTCTTATGTTTCGATGACGTCGTGCATATTTACACTTCATAGCGACTAAGGAGAACGTTGTCTGCAACAGCTACAAAGCCGAGCCAGACTGAACTTACTATCTTAACCATCTTCACCCTTTGGAGTGTTTCGTTGATGGGAGTCAAGGTTAGTCGGGGGCCTTGGTGAACGGACCGAGCATGGGGGGACGAGGGCCATCCACAACGATTGAAATCCCGAAGGCCCGGAGTAGAGATTTCGCCACAGCAAAGAATGCGGAGCAATCCATTTACTTTGAGCCCACTCCTACAGTGGGTGACACATTTGTTCCAGTCTCGTCCCGGCTCATGATATATCGCTTTAGTTTGGTTCTGATCCAAGACGATGCTATGTCGTTCGAAACACGTCCAAGTGGCAAGTGTGACAATAGGACGACAGCAGGGAAGATGCGCACATGTACCCCGATGGATTTGATGAGCTATCACACCGCCGTCCAACGAGCCCACTGTGATGCGTCGACTATCTCGTCGTCCACTGACTGGCTCTTGGCGATGGTTTCCGATAACCAGTTGCTGCAAGCCCCCCTTTTGGACCGACCCATCCGGCTGTTTAGAGATCTTATATCCATGACCGGGTCATACTTAAGAGACTCAGGACTTCGGTCAGTCAACGCACGATACCCTCGAAAAGGCCGAGGCTGAACGTGCGCACATTTACCAGCGCGATATCGTAGATATTGTCACAAGCGACAACTTGCATACCCTCGCCTGGCAAGTCCGCGCTGGCGATGTCCGATATGACATGATAGACCCAATTATAGCACCCAAGCGCTGGGTGCTTTAGGAGTCTTTATATCCGTCCCAGTCGGTTCAATACTTCCAGCTCTAGATACGTCAAAGACAACCCCTCAGCTTCCCAGAAGCCCCGACCAAACAATCTGGCAATGACGGAGACCCAGGGAAGATGAAACCGTAGTCACTCCCCCCAAGCACTGGATTTTCTTTGGTACGGTATGCATCTTGATGGCGACGTATACTTTAGAGCCAAGAAAGTAGTGGGCGAATGCAGTGTATCCTTTTTCTGATGTGGCTGTCGACACACTCAGCGCGCCCTTCGAAGTTATGGCAGACTAAGGGGTCAGAACGACCCCCTTTTCCCCATAGGCGCTGATACGCTCACAGCGCGACTTGTAGCAGCGGCAAGTTGTTTCGCATAATGTGATTCCATCAACGGGATAAGAGGGAGAGAAAAGATTACTTCCTCAAGGTCTATAATAATATACCACAAGCCAACACTCGTCCAGCCATCGGGTTTCAATAGAAACACCATTACTTCAAGTAGCTACTTAGTGCCAACCGAGTAAGTAATCAACCAACCAACAGGCGGCAGCGAGCGTATATACGAAGCCGGTGGACAGATGGAGAGTCAAGTTAGGTGATTGGTTCGTACTGGTGCAATTTAGTCCGTATTTGGCAGACTGGTTCAGCAGCGATGAAATGGTTGCCTAACCTAGTACGTAAAGAGGATAATAGCCTCGAAGACCATGCAACAGGGGAACGATTTCTGGTTGTTATCTATGTTTGCCGCTCCCCGCTCCGCATCCCTAGTCAAACGATGTGACTCGAGATGACCGATTGCATAGCCGAAAGCCCCCCCAACACCAACATGTTCCGGGGGGTTGTGCATAGGTGGGTGTGAACCAAAATTAGAAGGAGCTATTTCCACGTCCATCCGACAACTAGCCTCAGGCCCCGGTTAGTGCAAGTCAGCCGCATCATATTTGCGGTCACAGAGCACCAAGTCTATTCCAACCTCACTTGCTGAGTATACAGCACCTGGGTGTATCATCCAGTTGGTTTGGGCAAATACAATCACCATCGGGTATAAAGAGGGTTGGGTTGATGTTGAGCACCATTCTATTTCATTGAGAGGTACTATATATGATATACTGATAAAGTATATGCTTTGTTTATTACGCATGTCGTCTTGGTATCATCATGGGAAGGTGCCCTTCGCAATTCATACAACTCCGTCGCTCCCGTTATTATTCAAACACACACAAACACACATCCCCATCCCACAGAAAGTTACTACTGCTTCTGTGAGATCATCATCTCCTCATTTTGCGCAATGGGAGCTGGGCGGTTCGTGGTCGCATTCTTCTCGCCTTCGGCCAGTATGGGGCCCGTTGTCTCGAGGCCGAGCGTGTAGTCCGCGTTCGTGTTGATCTCGTACTCCTCCGAGTCGATGTGGCGGAAGGTGAAGTAGAAGATGACGGTGAGGACGAAGCCGGCGATAGCGGGGCCGCCGAAGTCCCAAGTCAGGTAGGGGTCGGTGATGACAGACGAGCAGGCAAGGCCGATAATATAAGCGACGCCCGTGTTGAAGAGGTTGATGGCCGAAACCAGACCTCGCATGTTAACCGGGGCGCGGGCGTAGGCGATACCGTATGCGGGCACGTTGATGAAGAGCTCGGAAATACCACCAATGGCGAAGGGGATAGCCAACCACCAAATGCTGATGTCGGCAACACCACTGCCGACCTTGCAGTCGGAAGAGCCCATGTTACCGCAGGGAGACAGCTTGTAGGCGTAGTAGTTGAGGACGGTGTAGCCGACACCACCGACGGAAGACAGGAAGAGACCGGTCGTGATACGGGCGACAGGGCCATAGTGGATATGCATCTTACGCAGGAAGGGGTACAGGCCGTAGTTGAGAAGCGGGGCGCCGATGATGATGCTCAAGCTGTTGAAGTTGCTGAGCAAATCGTTGGGAACACCGTCGGTCTTCAGCATGGTCGACAAGAAGTTGGCGGCGGAACCGATACCGTTGTCGTTGAGGTACTGGATAGGGAAGAAGCAGAAGATACCGGTTGCCTGGAAGGTCTTCTTCACATCCTCGACGAACTGATCATTCCAGGTGCAGGTGATGGGCTGACCGCGAGCAGCCATGACCGAGGGCTTGGCGGCATCCCACCAGCCCTTACGACCAATCTTCATGATTCCACCCCTCTTCAAGCACATACCAACGACACGGAAGCAGTCGGGAAGATTGCTGCCACCAGGAGGATGCAGAATGAGGCGCTTGAACAGGTACCACAGGAGGAAAGGCAGGGGCAAGTACAGGATAAGGGGCACAAGGAAGGCCAACCACCAACCAACGTACTTCTCAATGTAAGAAGTGGCGACGTTCATGAAGCCACCGACGTTGATCAGCAGGTAGAACCAGAGCATGACTCGCTCGGTGGTGGACTCGGGATCCTCGATAACCTTTTCGCCCTTCTTGTTCACAATGACCCTGGGTACGGTGGTGGTCATTTGATCCAGAAGAATTGGAGACACGTTGGGCTTGAACATGGCGGCGCCAATGGACAAGATGTAGAGAGAGATGAAATAGGGGATCTTGGCAGTGCCATTGGCCAGAAGATCCTTGGCGCCGGCAGCGACCATGAGGATGTGAGCAATACCGCAAACAGCGACACCGTAGCAGATCATCTTGAAGCGACCGGTCTTGCTATCGGCCAAGTAACCGAACAGGAGGGGCAGGACGTAGGCCAGCAAACTGAAAGACTGGCCGACGGCGTTGGCGACCTGGGTACCCATGCCGAGAGCACCACCAGTTTCCTGGGTGTCGGGAGGGGGCGCACCATAACCGTTGCCGCCGGCGGGCATGGGCCGGTTGACGTAGTTGTTGATGAGGGGCTGGACACCATAGTAGGAGGCTCGTTCGGCGAATTCGACGGCACAGATCATGTAGGCGACCATGGGAATGCTGCCAGGGACTCGGCGCAGGGTCGCGAACTCCTCCTCGGTCGGCTTGCCATCGTAGTCGTCCGACAGCTTGGTGTGGTCTTGGTAAGGCGGAGGGGCGTCGCCGGTGGGGGTAAGACCGCGCTTCACGTCTTCGGCGCTGCCCGTGGGCATGCGCTCAATGTCCATTTCAGCTACGGGGGCTTCTGGTTAGCGACAAGGAATCTTGGGGAAAAGTGGTTTCTGTTATGAGTTGTGATGGCAGACATACCCATAACGAATGACGGCTCCAGCAATTTGGCGGGACAATACTGATACGAGCGAATGACACTGAAGGTGGGAAGGAAAGGAAAAAAGGAAAAGAAACAGTAGGTGGGCGGGATCGCGACTTATATGAGCGGGAGGGTGTCGGGTGTCGAGGGATCACCGAGCCGAACATGCGCGCCTAAGTAGGGTGGATGTGAATGCAATGTGGGCGATCCTAGTCGGAGTGGGATGGGCTGGGATGGAACGATTCGGGACGCAGGAGAGCGCTTGCCTTCTGCTGGCAGGCTAGACTCCGAGTTGCTCGAGCTTACCTACCTACAGTGCAGAGAAAGAGAGAGAGAGAGAGAGACCAAGTATCGGAGCCGGTCTGGACACTGGGGTTCGCCGCTGAGGGAAATGGGGCCGAAAATTGGAAATAGAATAATGTCACCAACACGTCTATAGTACGTTCTCTCTCTAACTCTCTCTCTCTTAGGCCCACCAGATTGGTTCCTTTCCGAACCGACCAGGGATCATGGCTTGTCCCCAGTTTCCTTATCTCTCTTCTATATGTGATACATACATGCATACATACATACACACACCAGTACTGTCTCTCCTGTCAGTGTTAAGCTGACCTAGCAGAAGTTTGAATACGGGGTGTACTTACAACGTACCTACCGCCTACGTTCAAGCGAATAAGCCGGATATGTTGATAATTCCAACTTGGGCCCAACCAGGAAGCTCCCATGTCCTAGCTGCGAGGCGGACAGACGGACAGACAGTAGACGTCCGGCCCCTCGTCCATTGTCAGGCACGCGAGCGTATCAGAAGGTAGCAGCAAAGGGATCGCCTCCGTTGGATATCGCGGCCCCAATCCTGTCGCATTCATCACCGTTCTCATCTGCTAGGTACTACCTATCTTAGCAGGTCGGAAAAATACAGTGGGGACGTGTAGGCTTTGCGGGGTGCAGTTGGGCCTCTTCTTCTTCCACTAAAAGCACAAGGGAAAAAAGTCCAGCATCCAGAGTCCACTCGCACTAACGCCACTGAGATGAGCCGCTCTTTACTGCAAAGAGAAATACCCCCGGGAGCCAAATACGGCCGGCCATCCCATTCCAATGAAACCACGAGAGCGGAAGGAACTAGGCGAACTAGGAAAGCTTGTCAGCTCCAATGGCAGTCGTCGCCGCGCATTGAGCAGACAGCGACCCCCAATCTCGACTTCTCGTGGCTTGATGCATTTTCCCCAGCTTCCAATCTCACAGACGACGCCTGACACAGGACCGAGAATGGGGTTAGGCATCCCGGAATGGAGGAGATTGGGACTTGATGCGAAATCTACGGGAGTTGCCAGGATACCTCCATGTCCACTATGTACAGAGTAGTCGTCGACGGTTAACGGGAGTCACCACACCGATCATCGGCCTTTGTGTCATCTCTTGACCAGACCGTCATGTGTGTCCATCACCAACCCCCGAGAGTCCGCCCGGTTAGGTCGGATCAGTGCTACGTGCAGCAGATGCGGCCCAAAGCCTCCTGTCCCTCCATCTTTACCCGCTTTCAGATGGTTCTACAGAACAGCATCTCAGAAACGCATGTTGAGCGAGACTTGGCAGCTTGGCGAATCGCTTTACCACCTATCGCAGTACCGAGCACTATGTAGACCGTAAGACCGGCCGGCATCTTCTCTGGGCCTCGTACTATGATTGATACTGCATACATTAGATGCCGAAGCGAAGGACTTGCTCATTACAGCATGACTCTTGCGACCTTCCATTATCGGACTGGGGCTATTTTCGCATGTCTCAACTAGTCGGTCCGGAGGGCCCCATCCAAATCATGGCCCAGCGCTGTTTTGCCAGGACAACCCTGGTTTCCCAATCGTCAATGGCCACTTCAACGCTTTCTAGATTTCTGTCAATGTCAGCAGCCGAGGCTTATTATTTGCTTATGCAGCATTGGCTATCGGGGTTCGAGCCCAGGGCTAGCTGCCATTGGTGCTTAGCCTGACTCGATTTCATATTGGCCTCGCTCTCTCCCACAAACCCTTACGGCACTACATAATGCGAAGTAAGTCCGGGCCGCCCTGGAACAATAGGGAGATAGGAAGGAAGGAAGCGCGCATCTGGCATCTAGAACTGGTGGCATGTATGTACCATAAAAGGTACCGTACCGCAGACATGGTGCGCACCAGCCGCATGTCCCTGTCCCTGGCCCTTACCAATGAGATGAACTCAGCTTATCTCTATGGGTGGGTAGCTTTACCAGAGAACCGGAAATGAGGCGACATGATGGAATCATCGGGGAACGCGATGCCCTCAAAC
Source organism: Apiospora malaysiana (assembly GCA_006508115.1). NCBI lineage: Eukaryota > Fungi > Ascomycota > Sordariomycetes > Amphisphaeriales > Apiosporaceae > Apiospora > Apiospora malaysiana. The sequence goes on along the minus strand of QUSE01000003.1, from coordinate 1,041,563 downwards.
CGGCGGCAAAACTATCCAGCTATCTATCAGCTGCTGTCTACTCGTTACACACATGCACATACACACACACGTAGGGATGGATGCTGGGGTGCTCTTCCGGCGGGCAAACACGGGGGTACCTGCAGAGGCGAAGGGTGGTGGTGTTTTGCCGCGCGCCGCTGACGTTGGCGAGCCTAGCCCCATGGCACGTTGCATCCGCCTTTTCTGCCGTCGAATGAGTCGCGATTGCAATTGCTCGATAGTGACTGGCTCATGATTCAAGGTTATGTTGGTAAATTTCGTTCCCATTTTATGGTTTTGCTTTTTTGTTTTGTATTTTTTGCACCGGGCAAAGTAGCAAGCACTGGCTCGTTCATCAATTGAGTTCGAGTTCCATCAAGCTTCTGCCCAGCACTAACCCAGCAGCTGAAGACATTGCCAACCTTGACCAAGCTTTTTTGCCCAGTGCCCAGCTCTAGGCACATGCATCGCCCACGAACTGCCACCAGTTCGAGACGTAACCTAATCGTGCCCTAAAGTCTTGTCCCGTCTTGTCACGCTAAACTCGGAGCATTCTAGCGACCTTTGCCAAATAAAGAAAGGAAGAAGAAGAAGAAGAAGAAGAAGAGCCTCATTCCTATCAAGTTGCCAGCTCTTCAGTCTGATGCATTTGCGTTTGGCTCTGGTCCATCACGACATCCAGAATTTGGTGTTGTTGGCATCCAGAGGGCCAATTGCGCTATCGGCAAACGATTAAGTAATAGAAATACCCTGATTACGTCCAATTGTCGCGTGATATGCCAAGGTTATTTTATGGAACAATCCTGGCTATTGGTGACGATGGACTACCTTTTTTCAGCACAGTCCAGCCCATTGTTGCTCCGAGAGTAGTCGATGTGATGAGTGTCGGTCCAGACCTCATCTCACCGGACACGGGGGAAACGACCAGGAAAGGGAAAAACCTGGGGGACGTTGACCCCAAAATACCTACTAGGTGATCACTCGCGGCTATTACGTGCCTTAGAGTTGTGTAGTAGGGGCGTAAGGGCGATGCAGATGTAAACTCTGATTCTTCGTCTTCGTACATACAACGAACCGAACAAATGCCCTTGATATCGACTAAGGCGGTTGTGTGCGGCTAGAAGTGCGGCCTCGTTCCGTTTTCCTGCTTTTCCCATTGACTGACTGACTGCCTGATATTGAGCCGGCCGGACTTCAAGGGGGTTAGAGATTCCGTCACCCGTTGGTTGGTAGAAAACCGCCTCTTGGCACCAACGCATAGCATAATAGTAGTATGTCCAGTAGGTAGTTGCAAGAGAACAACTAAGAGAACACACACACACACACACATACACATACATACACCAGATACTAGGACCATTACTTTGACCCAACGAAAACTAGCAGCGCATAGTGCATGCTGCACACCATGCGCACCTCAGCCGGCAGGCGGTCAACGGCGCATCCCGAGCCAGGCCCGATCACTCTATGGTGATACGTTTTCCCTTAGTGCATCGCAGTAGTTCCTCCGTCAGGTTGGTAGTTAGGTAGTTATATGTTGGAAACGGTGTGCGGCTCTTCGCTCGCTCTACAGACTAAGGTGAGATTTCGAAGCTAGAGAGATACGCTACTGCAGTTGAGCAAGACCCCTGTAATGTCATCATTTCACGTGACTCCTGCTTTGTGAACAGAGTTCTTCGACCGAGTGGTCTCTTATTGGTCGGCGACGACGACGAAGTTGGGTTAACAGCACAGCTGGCATCTAGTATGTAGGTAGGTAGAGAGCTGGCAAAGCAATAGTTGGCCATTAGGAAAGATCTAGATGTGGATAGTTTCGGAATGCAGATATCCATATACTGTCAGATGTGGAATTACATGATATCTGCCCATTCCTCCCCTTCCACTTCGCGGCGCAGCTGCATGTGATAGATAGCAAGTAAGCAGTAGGTTGGCCTAGGACCCTGACATACCGGGCATGCCCGGGACGTCAACCCATTCCTACTTCGACGCGAACTTACTACTATCAACCACATATCTGGGTCATTAGCAGAGAGCGGGTCTTTCTCCTCTATCCATATGTGAGGCAGTTAATAACTATCTATTCGGGCTTTCATTGTTTCAGGTACATGGAACCTCATATTCATGCATGCCATGCCATGTCCTGGTTCTGAGAGGAAGAAAGAGAAGAAGAAACAGCCACGAAATAGATCCAAGAACTTGTCGGTAATGACGATATCATCAATTGCTTCTGGGAGCTAACGAGCTTCCATCAACTCAATCCTAAACTACTACGATGTCGCAACTTCAGTGCCCGTCCCTCCAACACACACACACGCACACACAAGTTACCACGAGAGAGAGAAATTGTGATATGTCCACCTCAGATACCAGGATGCCAGCAAGCTTGATCTAATATCAAAGCTTTCCATTAGATCCGGATCTTCGACTTCAGCTTCCAGCTATGTTGCCGGAGGTTTGCGTGTGTATGGGCGTGTATGATGTATATCAACAACAGACCCCGAGCATCTTCTCCTTTTTGGATTTCTTCTTCGTCGTTACCATGATGATATGTCGTCTTTATACCGTCCGCATAAATGCTGCAAGCGTACTCGCACAGCTATCGTTTCTTTTCTCTCTCTTTCTGCAAAGGCCTCGAAAAACCACATCGCTAGAATGGTATACCCTCCGAGATTCCCGGATTCGGAAATCAATCTTCTCTTCGTTAAGTGAAACCCTAGACTCTGAACGCCTTAAGGACCTAAAAAGAAAAAGAAACACTGCTTCTCGTTGCAATTACGCAACGAATGAAGCAATCTGTAAGATCGAAAGTGTGGGGTATTAATTTGGCGAAACCTGGCGTTTCCGAGAGTCGAAATGGCCTCGGGGAAAAATATTATAGCGTGTGCCGCATCTGGGCGGCCGTTGGCGTCACATATTCACTTACCAGCCACGATCGAATCGATATGAACCTGTTTTTGTTAGTATCAAAGACATGGTAAAGGCCAAGATCGCTGGAAAACGATATCAGTCTCTCGAGAGTCCCCTAATAGCTGTAGGGGTAGTCGTAGTTAGGAAGATGGGTGTAAAGATCAGTACTACGCGAAAAGGACCGGAAAATAGGGGGATTTCGCAAGAGGTCAAGATAGACGAGGTTTAGCACCTGCATCAAGTTAGCCATCCATGCATTTTTGGAGTTAAAGAAGGAGCTTGGGGAGACTTACTGGGAGGTGCCTCCTCATCTGACACGTTAGAAGCAGATCGTGCGCGCTTGCCCGTTGCCGGCGACACTTGTGCCAACGTTTTGGGTGGTGTACTGATAGCTACTCCGCCCGCCTCCTCATCTTCTGATTCCCAAGTGATCTCATCATCGGCAACGGTTTGAGACTGAGTCGGCACGGCGGATTCCTGAGGGGAAACCTCATCTGGTGCGGAGCCGTTTGCAGCACTATTGCCGTCACCATCGTCGTCGTCGTCCTCGGAGTAGTCAATTTCATCTTGATCATCTCCATTTACGGTAGCTGTGACACTGGTATTATGAGAAGATGCGTCTGACCCTTGTCCGTTCTGAACTGGGAACGCATCGTCATGGACATCGTGGTGATGATTCTGGGCTTCGTTGGAATCTGATTGGTCTTGAGAGAGTTTTGCATTAGCATCCGATGGTTTGAGAAGCAAGACTGTTTGCAGGTAGTTTCTGCTTGGAGAACTATGACTAGGCGCACTTGGCGTGTCATGGAAACCAGACTGGTTTACTCTTGGGGCTGAAAGACCGAGTTTCGGATCAATCTCTTCATCCGTGAGATCACGGAAAAAGCACTCGTCGCACAAGCACTCGCTTAGGTTTCCTGTGCAGGACACAAGGGGAGAACTCGAGGGAGGAGGATAATTACCCTGCTGTGTTGGGCCAAGATTCGTGTCGTCGTTGCCATCCAGCAAGCTGTCGCCCACATTGGCCGCTACTGTGCCGTCCTCTTCAGGTAACTCTGCTATGTCAGCGGACTGGCCATTTACCTCTTGGGTGTCCGAATGTTGGTCTTGTTCGTTGTTCTCCGTGTACTCAATAGCCTTCTGCTCTTCTGTTTGCTGATCGTTATCCACCTCGCTGTCGGCATCGTCGTCGTTGTACTCGTCGTTCTCGGGTTCGGGAATCATCGCAACGGCCTCGTCCTCTTCATACTCCTCGAAGTCCTCATCGAAGTTATCATCGAGTCGAGGTGATTCACGATAGTGAGCTACGTCACTCAGACCTCGACCGGAGTTGGCCTGATCCACGAGTGCAGCAAGCCGCTGACTGCAATTAGGCTTTACCGACAGGACAATATGAATATCAGGCTTGAAGTCTGAATCATCATTGCTCGCGAGGTTGTCGTACAGAACCAGCATATCACCGAACGTATATCTCTCGATAAAATCGCGTGTTGTAGTCTGTCATCAATTAGTATGATGTTTTAAGCCCAGGAGAAGAGAAACGTACTTCTGCGAACTCAATGCCCAAGCCATCGATGTGCATTACAAGCTCATCCAAAGGCGAGAGTTCCTGAGCTATAACATCACGGATACTCGAAAGAAATTCAGCCAGGGGCAAGTCTAATGTGGATCGATCGCTTAGGAAATAGCGATTCGGATCGTCATCTGTGGACTTAGCAAAGAGCTGATAATCCGAGTCTCCATATTGGACAACAATGTCATATCGAGCGGCAATGGCCGACGAATCCTCGGTAGCAGTGATTTGTGGATGTGGCAACGGCCCAACAGCCTTGCTCTCCGCCGCACCATCTCCTTCTGCACTGGCAGAACTCGCACAGGGCGAGGAACTCTGAGCGACCACAGTCTCATCGTGGTTCTGGGAAGAAACCTGCTGCTCGGTGTGGTTGACGTTCTCAATAGAGTCGACGCCTGCCTGGACCTCATCCGATATGCCCAGATCTTCTCCAGACCACTCATCTGTGGCCTGAACCTCCTCTGAATAGTCCACTCGATTGGATTCATCTGATTCAAGAACAACCTCAGGTGCAGCTGTTTCTGCCCCATCTTGGCTTTGACTATTTTCATCGAACTCTTGATCAAGCCCCGCAAATGCCTCAGGTTGCTCTTCGTGATATTCTTCGTGATGTTCTTCATGACGTTTCTCCTCATATTCTTGACGTTCGTCATGGTACTCTTCTTGAAGTTCCTCCTGGTACTCTCCCTGAGGATCCTCTTGGTTTCCCTCTTGAGGCTCCTCATACTCATTCGGCTGCTGCGCTACCTGTTCCTGCAGAGCGGCACTTTCACCCTCATTGACAGGGGGGTTATCCAAGGCCACCGGGCTTGATATGCCCTTCGAAATATCCGTAGCATCAGCATTGCCAGGCACAGCCTCAATAGCATTCGAAGAATCTATCTGTGCCTCCGACGTTGAAGGGATTTGTGCAGGAGCCGAGGGTATGTCCGCAGCGCTCGAGTCTTGACCTTCAGGCCAAACCTCGCCCTCAATCTCTGTGGCATCTTGAACCTCAACGTCGTTAGTTTCTGCGACTCTAGCAAAATCGACTTCATCAACAGAAGGTTGCGCGGCGCTGGGCTCCGGCACCATGGCCGTCGACTCTAATTGCCACGAGTGGTCGTCGATGTCGCCGATTTCTGTATCAGGGTCATTCGCTGGATCGGTCACGTCGTTGTAATCGATCTCGTCGGCATCGATCATTCCATACGAGGCATCATCGCCTTCAGCCATCTGCTCGTCACCCTCATCAGGATTGGGGTGCTGATTGTCAGCTGCTTCGGCTGCTTCGTCTGCTTCGTCATAGTCGCCAAGTATCATGTCATCATCCATCTGTCCCGAGGTGTAGTTCAGATCTATATCGATATCCTCAACTTGATCGACGTGGCTATTGCCAGTGATGATATCCATCTCCTCACCAGTCATTGTGCAGAGCGGTGGAAGCACTACTCAGGTGCTGACTGCGGTCACAAGTAGTGGTGGTACTGATGTCGAAAGAAAAAGAAAGAAAAACCCCTTAGTTTGGCGGATTGTAGGATCTTCGCCTTGGGAGAAGTATGGGCTGGGCTCCCACGAAACCGGAAACGAACAAAGGTCCTGATGGAGCTGTAGCCTAATACGGTAGACGGAGCTGCCTGCAAATTTAGAGCCCAACACTCTCTACTCCAGATTTGTATGTTGTCGTGACCTCTTTCCAAATCATTTGCGAAAAGAGAGGAAAGTACTGGCGTGGGGTCGATGGAAGGGATGCAGCAATAATTTGCTGTTCGTAGCCGATACGGGCTGTGGTTGTGTCGTCGGGCGAAACAATCCGGATAAAAAGGTTGATGCGCTCGGAGAACAAAGCTCTGCGACTTTGGTGGCTGCTTCGTCACAGGAACCACGACCTTTAAGGATTTGACGATGGACGTCAGAGAATAACAGGAATGCTGGAGATTCAAGGGCTCAGTTTCACAGCAACCTCACTGGGTGATGAGAGTTGGGGTGGGAAATGCTATCGCCGGTACGTGATTGGAAAGCCAACTTCGGTTGGGACAATGGTCGGGTTTTCAAACTGATCAAGACGACTGCTTGCGATCTGTACAAGCTCCAAATAACCTGCAGAGGCTTGGGTCTGATCGGGGGATGAACAATCAATCGGCAGAGAGAAGGAAAGGAATGTGGCGATGGTCTGGAGTCCAGGAGCCTTTGATTGTATAGAAGCAGAAGCAATGGATTGTTGGATAATTAACCGTTTTAGGTTGACACCAACACGCTTTGCGCAGCCAACATTCCAATTAAACGCGTGGGTGCGTGGTCAACCTTACGTGAGGTCATACAGTATTCAAGGGTGCTGAAGCTCTGCTGTGGCTGATGAACATTTAGATTTAGGTACTAACTCCTTAACTCCTACCTAACGTGAGCACTGACAGACAGGCACCTACCAGTACAACCCTTGAACCCTCAACACCTAGACGCTCATTCTCTGATGGGAGTTAGGCACCCAAGCACCAAGGCACCTTACAGCCACAGTTTGTGGCCTGAGCTATGTACATGTAAATATCAATGTATTGAATACATCCATCCATTTACCTGTCAAATTCTATCATGCTTTTGGGAAATGACAACAATCTTGTATAGTAGCAAAGTCACTCTCCAACTTTATGAATCCTCTCCATCCCAGGCATAATAATTGAACTTGGGTAGGTACCTATGGCACTGTACTTCTTCAGCCACACCACTTTCCAGGCGCCTAAAGAACTTCTTATACCGTACCTAGATCCAAGGAGATGCGGCTGTGGCTCAGCCCCTCACGGACCACATCCCACATCTAATCCCTGAATTGGCTCCATGGCTGGGCTCTTGGGGACAGCTTGTATCAATCGTGCATCCAAGATTCATTTGATGATTGAACTGATTACGACCTCATCTTAGCGACAACAAGACCAACCATTGTACAGCCGCTGTTGGCGCAATCCTCTCTCGCATACTACTCTTTTCTTCTTCAGGTCACCGCACGCATATACAAGATGGTAGGCGATACATTGAGATATACGTGGTCATCGCCAAACTGCTTACACGCCGCCCTTTAGGTTGTCCTGGCTGCATCCATCTGCACCCGAGGGGGTAAGGCTGTCCTGTCCAGACAGTTCCGCGAAATGCCCCGATCGCGAATCGAGGCCCTCCTAGCATCGTTCCCCAAACTGGCCGACTCAAGCACACAGCATACCACCGTTGAGCAGGACAATGTCCGCTTCGTCTACCAGCCCCTGGACGAGCTGTACATGGTCCTCATCACGAACCGCCAATCCAACATCCTGCAAGACATCGACTCTCTCCATCTCTTCGCCCAAGTGGTCACCAGCACATGCAAGAGCCTGGATGAGCGCGAAATCCTCCGAAATGCCTACGAACTGCTCAGCGCTTTCGACGAGCTGGTCACTCTGGGCTACCGGGAGAACCTGACCATCAGCCAGATCAAGACCTTCCTCGAGATGGAGTCCCACGAGGAGCGCATCCAAGAGATCATTGCTAGGGTATGTCTGAACGTAGCAGGGATAGGTGGAAATATACTAACGGCAACTATAGAACAAGGAATTGGAAGCCACGGAAGAGCGCAAGCGCAAGGCGAAGCAGCTTGAGATGCAGCGCAAAGATGCCGCCCGAAGTGGCCGCGCCGGTGTCCCACGAACCCCTGTCTACCCTACCTACACGCCGCCCGCCCGTCCTTCGAATGATACATATGATAGCTACGAAGCCGAGAAGAACAAGGCCGCTCACAAGCCTGCTTTGATGAAGGGCAAGGGAATGCAATTGGGCAAGAAGTCCAAGACCAACGACATGTTCGAGCGGGTGCGGGGCGATATGGGCTCGGAGGTAGATGATTCACCCCTTGTTCCTGTCGCTGCGCCTACGCCCGCCGCCGAGCCCGCCGCCCCTCGGATGTCTTCCACTCTCGACCGGGATGCCATCCACGTCACTATCAACGAGTCCATATCGGCGAAGCTTTCAAGAGAAGGAGCGGTCAACTCGATTGCCGTTAGTGGAGATCTGACGTTGCGAATCTCGGACCCAAGCCTGACCAAGGTCAAACTTGACCTTTCGGCCCACCCCTCTCACGGCGCGCAGTTCCGCACCCACCCCAATGTCGACAAGGGTGTCTTCAACAGCACCAAGGCCATCCAGATGAGCAATGTTGCGCGTGGTTTCCCCGTCAACAACGCTGTCGGTGTGCTGAGGTGGAGAGCCACTCCTAAGGCAGACGATGCCTCTGCCGTCCCGATCCAGTTCACTGTCTGGGTCAACAAGGGCTCCGAAGGCAACTATGGCCTCACCGTCGAGTACGAGCTGACCGGAGGAGAGGAGCTAAGGGATGTCAGCGTAGTGATCCCCTACGCCACCAGCGAGCCTTCAGTGTCCAGTTTCGATGCAACCTACGAGGTGTCAGGAGACAGCTTAGAATGGTCGATTGGCACAGTGACGGCGGATGAGCCGAGTGGCTCGTTTGAATTTGAGGCCCAGGCGGACGACGAGAACGAGTTCTTCCCGATGCAAGTGCGGTTCTCCAAGACATCGCCATATGTCGACGTCGACGTAAGTGTCCCCCCGCTTCTCCCACTCTCTAAGAAGATTTCACTAACATGCGTGTTTGCTAGGTCTCATCGGTGTCGTTGGTGGAAATGAATGAAGAGGTCACCTTCTCCAAGGACATCAAGTCCCAGGCTGACAATTATCTGGTCGAGTAAAGTAATGAAACTAGGAAAAGGGGGTGAAGTTTGGCACTTCAGCTTTCACAAATAGCGAAAAAGTGGTTAGAGAGCTACGGAGGCATAGCAAACAAGTCTATAGAGCATCGCGCCTTTGATACAAACACAATACTTGATCTCACGCAATTCACTTGTAATGTGTTTTGACTAAGTACTTCGAAAATGTGGCCGTACAATGTTCATACTGTGCGTATACGGCGCATGGTGTCAAGTGATATTGGAAAAATGAAAGAGAGAAATCAAATGAAAAACGTACTAGAAGGGTGTTCTTTTCCATTTCTTTAAGTCATAATATTGAGCGTACGAGGAGTAAACGAACGTTCAGATAGGATGCGTAGAAGCAAAAAAGCGATTGTTGAGACTAGCAAGCAAGCAAGCAACACTGTGCAGGAACGCTTCCACTCGTAGCCGTGCAACCTCAGAAACCGCGTCAGGCGCGTTAAGTGATTTTACTACTCTCCCAATATCTCACAGCACCATGTCCCAGAGCGAAGACCAGAGCCACGAATCCGTTTAAGCATGATCAGATCCCGCGATACCGCGGTTTTAAAGCTTCAACAATGGTCGACTCTGTTGAGTTAAAGCTCATGAGCGACACTGTGCTGGACCCTAAGATACACGATGGCATGCTCACATACAACCCCACCATCGAGCTCTTCGCTGGCGCGGCAGGATCCAAAACGCTACAGATCTGGCGGTCCAATGGCCAGGTCGTCGTGAAGAGTAGCCAGCGCGGCGAAAAAGAGTCGGTGCAGGCCTTGCGCTGGAAGCCCAATGGTAAGCTTTCGACCCCACACCGCACATCGCATGCGGCATGCCGTCCTCCCCATGTTAATTACCGTATCTCCTAGGCCAATTCCTCGCGGCAGGATGGAGCGATGGGTGTGTGAGGCTCCTGGGCCTCGAGAACAACAAGGCCATCCACCAGATCCCTGTGTGCGAGGCTGGCAGTAGCCGAGCTATCACCTACATCGGCTGGGCGCAAAATCTCACTGGCAGACGGTCATCTCAGGCTACCGACTCAGTGACTGCGGCCTTGCAAGGCTTATCGCTCAATGGCGATAGTGATGAAAGCGACCGCAAGGAGGTTCTAGACTTGCCACGTGAGCTCACGTTTCTCGAAATTGAGACAGCACTCCCTAAGATCAGTCCTTTGCCTGCATCAGGTGGCTCTGGGTAAGTCGGGCTATCTCGCAGATACAACTAGCTTACTAACCATTCATATGCAGCGACGACATGTATGTTTTCACTACAAGGGCGTCTCTGGAGTTTCTATTCCGTCCTCTCTCGTCGGGGAGCAGTGATGAGGTCGACGTTATGATCGTCGGGGCCGATGACGGATCCATCCACCTTAGCATCTACGACTCCTTCGTCATCGGAACCTTCCAGTTCAAGGTGCCAAAGGACACGACCCCATTGAAGCTTTCGGCACATGCCTCCCACCCGGATGTCTCGACGCACTCGCTTATATTCCAATCGAAAATGGACGGCAAGTCCAACGTTTTATATGTGGTCCCATGGGACTTGACATTTATATATTCCTCCCCCGAAAACCTTTCATTGCTAGCTTTCAAGACAACAACGTTGCAGAAGCTACTCAGATATGTCAAACAGGTTCAGATGCGCATGTTATATGAGTGGCAAGCCACTAGGGAACTACCAGGCAAATTCTTGAACAGCATCAATGAAACGCTCAAAGAAGCCGGTACCTATGGGGAGATGGATATCGGACAGGCCATGTACCACTCGGTAGTGACGGGACACACCTTCCCCGAAGTCAAAGAGTGGCTGGTCGACCAGCTAGCAGAACGTGTAAGATGGCCTCCATTACTGAAATAGCGGTTCACTCTGCTGACGTACAAATAGGGCCACAAACGATGGGATAAAGCTGTGGTCTCTGGGTTGGAAGGACTCCGGAGCCTTATACACGAGAACTTCCTGCCATCTCTGGAACGCATCGCCCTCATACTTAGCCGCCTGCTGGGTATAGCGCGGTTTCACGACTCGAAGAATGATCTCGGTTTCACTGCAGCACAGGTCACCAAGGTTATGGATATTGTGTCTTGCCTGATGCTTGTAGGAAACAAGATCCTCTTGTTGGTGATGGAAGAGCTGGAACTCTTCCAGTCGTTCTCTACCTGGCTCCGATTCGAAATTGACCGATTGGCTTCATCGACTATATCCGAAGAGCTGTCCGAGAAGGAAGCCACCATGGAACACGGCAAAATTCTGACGTACATTCAACAGTATATGAAATCAAGCCCTCTGAAAGCGTACCTGAGCAGTGTCTCGCTGGACGACTCGGGCAGGGACCGGAAACAAGCCGAGGACGGGTCGTCAGTGCTGGAGATGCTCGACAAGCAAATCAGGTCCCAAGAGCTTGGTCAGGCCGAGAGCGGTGTTCTCCCCCAGGTCGAATTTCTTGTCACCTATCTGGTCGACAAGGCCAGCACGGTTTTCAATGGAATTGCCGAGGCCGAGAGGCGTAGTGTCCGATTCGGCCAACCCACGAAGCTCGAGCTTGAGAACCGCGTGTCGAAGCTCGACGTCAGTATGTCTATAATTGAACAGGAGGTAAGCCATTCACTCGCATGCGCAATGCTCCTGCTTTTACTATTGGCTAACACCTCTCAAGAACACTATCAATAGTTCGACCTTCACAGCTGTTCTGCAGGCTGGGCAACCCAGCAATGGTAAGGCTCATTCGCAATGTTTGCGCATAGAATCCTTCTCTGACTTGGTCAATAGTTCATATTTACCGGACCGAGGTCAGCGTATTGAATGGGATCAGTGGAGCCACCAAAACATTCTACTCTTGCTTATCGCTTGGAGAAGCAGAGATCGTTGACATGAAATTCCTTCACGGGGACTCGCTGCTTGCACTGATAATAGTCAATGGTGAGTACTTGTTGCTTCAGTATATATCGTGATAAACCTTTACTGACGCCATGCAACAAAAGACGAAATGCGTATTATTCGGATACCTCACCAGTCGGCCGAACTAGGATATACAGACTATGTCGCAGGGCAATCGACGGGACCGCATGTACTCAGCACCGAACAAGTGACCAGTGTGTTTCCCAATATGACGGTGCCGGCAGATGGCGGGTTCGTGCCTGTCCAGATGGAAATCAGAGGGGCAAGTAAGCAGAGAGGTCGTTTGCCGGCAAGAGTCTGCCTCCTGGGCGAGGACATGCAGCAGTACCGGGTGCTCAGCCTGCCTGAGAAATTCGTATAGACAGCATTCGAAGACAATACCCGTCGTCGGTTGAGCAACGGATTGGGGCAGCAGGGGTGCGGCGGTGTGTCGGAGATAGGATGTAGATACATATTGATAGTTCCCTTTACCGGCTCAAGCTAGTATGTTTGTGGGATGGAGTCCCAGAAGTCCCATTTTACCCCAGACCATTTGGTGGCAGGCTTGTAGGGGCTTGTAGGGGCTTGTAGGCTTTCCCCGCATACTACCTTAGCTCCCCTAAACCGAGCCTATCGGACTCAGCTCCTGCCCCCCCAATGACATAGGGGCTCCTTTGAATTCTTTGGGGTAAGCCCCCGACGCTCCTCACCATTGCCGAGTGATGCCCTTTTAGCAATGGCTTGACTCGCCTTTTATCTGAACTTGAACTATTATAGACACACACGTTCATGTACCACTACATATAGCAATTAGCATTGACTGTCGCCCTATCAACTCACAAAAACAGTCTTTCCTTTTAGAGGCATCTACACTCACTGGGCTGGACTGGGCATACAGTGCACAGGTGTCGCACAGTAATCATTGCCGGAAAACCCCCTCCTTCAACGTTGGGACAGAAGTCAAGGCATCATCATCGCCATGTCCGGGGCAACATCGCGCCTCAAGAGCCTCCTTGGGCACTTGGCAGGAGGTTCCTCGAAGCAGCCAACAGCTGACAACACTAGTAACAATGAGAATGAGTATACTCACCGCCACCACATTCACCAGCTCTCGCCCACCTTCTTCCTGGAGCGCGCCGCTGCCATTGAGCCCGACGCCCCGGCCATCTACCACGTCACCGCTAACGGCCGGGTCCTGCGCCGCTCGTACCGCGAGTTCGCCGACCGCGCCCGCGGGCTGGCCTACTACCTCCAGAAGCGCGGCCACCGGCGCGTCGGCGTGCTCGCGACCAACACGCCCGCGTTCCTCGAGGCCATCTACGGCGTCGCGGCGTCGGGCGGCGTAATCGTGCCCGCCAACTACCGGCTCAAGTCGGCCGACGTCACGTACATCTTCGACTTCGCCGAGGTCGACTGCATCATCGTGGACCGCGAGTACGTCGACCTGCTGGACGAGTTCCGGCAGTCCCATCCGGAGGTCCCGTTCGTCGTGGACGCGGATACGGACGCGACCGAGGGGGAGCTCTGCGGGCCCTTTGACGAGGCTGTCCTCGAGGGGCTCAAGTACGATGTCGCCCAGGGGAGCAAAGGGTGGGCGGGCCTCCATTCCGCGCGAGGCGTCGAGGACGAGGATGCCACGATCGCGATCCCGTTCACGTCGGGGACCACGTCCCGGCCCAAGGGCGTCGTCATGACGCACAGGGGTGCGTACCTCGCCAGCTTGGCCAACATCATTGAGTCGGGCCTCAACTATAACGGTACCGGGCGGTGCAGGTATCTCTGGACTCTTCCCATGTACGTTTTCCTTCGAGCCATCCGAGCTGAAAGCCGGGAAGTGAGAGCTGATGAATGTGTTACTGACTTAAAACAACAGGTTCCATGCCATGGGTTGGACATTCCCGTAAGTTTTGTTGTTCTCTGAAAGGCATCGTTGTAGTCATCGTTTTCTCCCCAGTGAATGAAGTGAATGATTTGCTACCACTGAATATGATATACCTAACCTGTCCCTATCTTTAGATGGTCGGTAACAGCCGTGAGAGGAACGCACTACTGCCTGCGCAAGATCGACTACCCGCTGATCTGGAAGCTCCTGAAAGAGGAGAAGATCACGCACTTCAACGCGGCCCCGACCGTTAACACGCTACTCTGCGCCAGCCCGGAAGCCGAGCCACTGCCCGAGCCCGTGAAAGTCACGGTAGCCGCCAGCCCGCCCACGGCGCACCTGTTCGAGCAGATGACCAACCTCAACCTGCAGCCCGTCCATGTCTACGGCATGACCGAAACCTACGGACCCATCACGAAAGGATACCCGATGCCCGCGTGGGACGAGCTGCCGTTGCCGGAGAAGTACGCCAAGATGGCACGCCAGGGACACGGGTTCATTACGAGCTTGCCCATCCGCGTCGTGAAGACGGACCAGCCGGATGAGGACGTGTTGGTCGATGTTGCAAAGGATGGCAAGGAAATTGGGGAGATCGTCTTCTTTGGCAACATCTGCGCCAAAGGGTACTATAAGGACCCCGAGGCCACTAGGAAACTATTCCTCGGGGGTGGCCTGCACTCGGGAGATCTGGCTGTGTGGCATCCGGACGGGAGCGCGCAAATTCAGGACCGTGCCAAGGACATCATTATCAGCGGTAAGCTTTCCATCCTGGTCTTATTTTCTCCCGCATCCCCTTTTCACCGTCTCTATGTATCCGTATACCTCAAAAAAACAGTGTGTGTGTGGATTGATGAGTTCTTTCTTGTACCAGCTCTTAGATGACTGACCTTCCCTTCTCTTTTTTCTAGGCGGTGAGAACATCTCCTCGGTGGCATTAGAGAGCATGCTCGTCCAGCACCCGGATGTGCTCGAGGCCGGTGTCGTGGCCGTGCCGGACTCGCACTGGGGTGAGAGACCCAAGGCCTATATCACCATAAAAGAGAGCCGGGCGCTGGAGGGGCAAGACCTCATCGACTGGGCCAAGAGCCAGAGCGCCATCAGCAAGTTCATGGTGCCCCGCGAGGTCGAAGTGGTCAAGGAGCTGCCCAAGACGAGCACCGGCAAGATCCAGAAGAACGTGCTACGGGAGTGGTCTAAAAAGGGCCAGCAGCAGCAGCAACAATAGGCGTAGAGCTGTTGCGTGGTTGATAGATATCGTTACAGCGTCGCATCTTTGAGCTTTTTGGCGTGTAAATGCATTTCGAGATCATATAGCAGCGAGTCATAGAAGGAGACTTGAGTCAAATGATAAACCATTCTTGTCAAAGCATTCCGTTTGTTCAATTGTACGATTTACAGTATCCTGAATTGAACGAAGGTGACAGTACACGACCAGCGAATCACGCAATATTTGAGGTATAAACAAGTATTTGTGTCCATGTATGTGCTCGCGCGTAACGGCAGTACACATTTTTCTTCGTTCAGGGCGCCACTGACCGTTCGTTTCATGTCCACGGGCCCGGCGCCGACAGCCGATACCGCCACCGGGGTTACTGTGAGCACATACAGGGTCAGGTGGGACATAGAAGCCCCGTCTACTTACGGAAGCTCCTCCGAAGACGTGCGCAGGCGAACAGGACAGGTAAGTGATGAAAGGCTGACGACGGCTCTCGGTGTCCCAGGGATCCCGCGGCACCGCGTGGGAGGGTCGATCTGCCGAGACGATGGGGAAACGGGCCCCGTCGTGCAGATAACGGAGGTTGAGGTGACATGCAGGCGTGCAGGAGGCGGGCAAGGATCGTCAAAGTCCCCGGCCTTTATGGGTGTAGCTCGCTGACGGAACCATGGTGTCCGTGGACTGGAGATGATACTACCTGCTACATCGGGCGGACGCACTGCGTTTCTTCTTCGGCGGTTCCACGCAGGAGGATGGAGACTACAGGCAGCATTTGCTTGACTCTTTGTAGATGGGGTGGTTCATAACATGACGACAATGACGACGGCGGAGTAGAGCAAGGATGGTAAGACGTGTAAGCAGGACTGGGGTGCGTTATATGATCATCTCTTCTCTCTATTCCTATTTCTTTTTGGAGTTTAGTTGCTCGTGTATCTGTTCCCCGTTCTATAATATTCTTACGTATATATATATATATATATATATACATCGACGACAAGGGCTCGTCAAAAGAGAAGCCGAGCCCATCGACCGATCGTCTTGTCTATCTTCTTCTCGAAACAGCACGCCGGCGCTGCTTTAGCATATGTGTAAACAAATAAGGACCAGCTATGGATGAGATGCGTCAGTCAGCTTATCTCTCTATCATATCAATCAAGGGGTAGTGCGGGGGAAGGCATGGTTCGCGTGCGAACGATTTCCGGATGCGGAAAATCTACGCGGCATACCCAAGTGAAACATCAACAATGCAACAACTCACCTGGCAGATAGGTCAACAAGCCCAGGAACAGATAACCCTTATACAGCGGACCGATATCCTCACCCCACACGAGGGCCAGATAGACCAGCCAAGCCTCGCTCAGGAGGCCGACCGGGTACAAGACCAGGAAGGCGTTGTAGCGCAGCCACTTGACCCATCCAAAGGGCTCACCCCTGAGCAGCTGGCCGACGAAGAAGGCATACCGAATCATCTCCGAGCAGCCCCAGGCCAGGACACACCCCAGGAAACCCGTTGGGCCACTCCCGTCGGTGGTGATAAAGAGTTCAGGGAACCGCGCCATGACGGTCCATACCTAATAATGGGGGGGGGGAGTGTCAGCAGACATGATGACTAAGGCTGGGATTATTTTTGGTGGCTGGCCCCTAGTAGATGAATATACTGTGAAACACAACATATAGTACATGTACGTAGCCTATGCGTGTGTACAGTCCCGAGGCTGCAAGACAAATGCTTTGGGGCTAAGACATGCACACGCGACATTCTGATATCATCAAATAGAGAAATGGCAACAGGGCTATACGAAAAAAAGACCGAGAAATAAAGAGAGGAAGAAAAGCAACGAGAAGTACTTACTACAAGGTTCTTCCCGCCAATCTGCAACGCCGTAGTCGCGGCCGACGCGCCCACAAGCCCCAGCGCCGCGTGCGCCACCTCGAGAAAGGCCAGGGTCTGGGTGAAGGCCAGGAACGGGAACGGCAGCTGCCTGTACAAAGTGCCGGCGTCGGCGTCGTCATACTCGTCCGTGTCGGGGCCGAGCACCAGCACCCTCACGGTGCGGAGCGTGAGCCAAGTCCACAGCAGGAACGAGATGCAGTTGTAGGTGATAAGGTAGATCCATTTTTTCGTCGTTTCGTTGATGAGCGCCATTGTTTTCTTTGTTATCTAAGACTCCCTATTCTTTGGTCGGAGGTTAGGTAATGTAGGGATTTTTTCGTGTCGCGTCCAAGTCCGTCCGCTTTTGCCGTCTTGGGCTTATCTTGCCGCTCGACTTTTCCCGACTTTGCCGTTTTCTGGGTTGGGGTTGGTAGCGTTGCCGTATCCAGCTGTACCCAAAACCAGTCAGCCAGCCGCAGCTCAGGGCGGTACGCACACAGGGCACGGAAGCGTCTTCCTTATCTCCCCGTCCGTCTCAGCCCCAGAGCGCGTGCGGCACAGTTCCAGCCAGAATGCGACTATGTAACCTAGTATGTACAATGACCCAGCTGCAGTACCTAGTGTCGCTCGAAGCGAGGAAGCCAAGGCAATAGATAAGAAGCGATGCGCGCAGGAGTACCTGGTCTTCAACGCAAGGTACGTATCTCGCTTTTTGCGGGGGAAGGGAAGGGGAGGGAGGGGTGGATGTTTGGGGTTGACTGGTTCCCGTGGATCAGGTGGGCGCGGCAGGTATATTTTGACAGCGATCGATCAGATATGTCGTAGTCTGGTAAAGATAGGATATAGATGGAGAAAAACAGGAGGGCGGAGGAGTATACGTATCATCAGCCCAGGCTGAGGCGTAGTGAGTCCGACTATGGTTAGAGTGAGCGGCTGTGTAGGACTGACTTCAGGCGGGCAAAACCGTCAGGTGACCACGAGACTGACTTGACTCCTCCAGGATAAACGTTAATATATGTAGGCCAAGACCAGGAGGACCGGTTCCTTGTATCTTGTAGTAGTAGTAGTACTGTAGTACAGTACCGTGAGTATCCAGAATAGGAGACCCTGACGTGCGGTACGTATATGCACTAAAAACCAAGGTGGTGGTTGCGTTGCGTCACGGATCGACTTTCTCCAGGATTTCGATTTTGGACTTGGAGAAATGCCCCATGGGTTTTTGTGCCAACTTCCCAGGCAGCCAAGCTTTAAACCCAAACACCACGAGAATTGAAAAAAGCGGTCAAATCAGGCAGATGCCATGTTGCAAGTATCGAAGGGGAAATGGCCTAATCCCTGAGATCCCCACCGATGGCAATCTCCATGCCACATGTCGCCATGGGCCCATGCTTGGCTCGTGGACCGGAAGGGTCGAGGGGTCGAAGGGTTGAAGGGTCGAGGGGTCGTCGATGCCAATCACGAACGGCTTCCTTCCCTTCAGGAGGAAAGAGATCCGGGATTACTCGGCGCAACGGTCGCTTTGACAACTAGTCGGGCTTCGGGGCGACGACAAGCAGACTGGATCCGCCTTCGCGTCGGCGATTGGCCGCGTGGAACCAAGGACAGATAGACACCCTTCCGACTCCCTCAACTGCATGCATATCGTAATATCCTTGGCCAGCTAGTTTTCCTAGTTAGGAAACCGGCGGCATGCACGCTCACAAAAACATAGGACCGGGAAGAGCGATAGAGAGATCACCGAGAGACCTCGTAGTTGGACACAATAATATGGTTTTTTGATAAATTTCAGGCTAACGACATAATTCCATTCGCTGCGTCAAGCCTCTCCGGGAAAAGAGCGCAAACAGGGTATCTTCGATCCAAAACGCCATCGTCGTCACGCATTTCTTTCTCACGCCTACTGTAAATTTGAGTCTAGACCTTGCTGGGCTCCCTAGGAGTGCGTCGGAGACCGACCATCTGCAATATCTCGGTCCAGAAGCCCACGGGAGCGTGGGTAAAGGCGCCCTCGTATGCTTCAATGATGGGGCGGTCCCAGACAATGTCAGCTTCCATGGGCTTGACGAACTTGGTGCCCTTGAAATACTTCCAGAAGATGAACAGCACAGGCGCCAACATCACCATGGTGTAGTTAATGAAGAAGTCTTTGGTGTTCCAAGGACTGAAGCTTGCGTAGCCGTAGCAGAAGACAACGCAGAGCTCAAAGGCGAGAGCAATCCAGGCACTGTAGGGCTGGAACCAGCCAGTGTACGGGAACGATTGGCGGTCAATACCCTGGGCAATGCAGGCACGGTAGAAGAAGATGTAAGTGATGCACATCACGATGAAGTTGATGATGCCGCCGGCTGTGATCAGGGTTACCAGCCAGGTCAAAACCTTTCCGCTGCCGCTGCCGAGAGACAGGAATGAAAGAACGGGGAACAACATGGTAATGGCAAAGCACCAGATTGGAACTCCGTTCTTGAGGGTTTTGCGAAGGAATCGGGGCGCACGGCCTTCAAGAGCAAGACCGAAAAGACTGCGTGTGGCGGCGTACTATTTTAAAGTCAGCAAACCTTAGACTGAGCAAATGGGGGGATATATGTGACTTACGGTATAGGTGTTGCCGGCAGAAAAGATGCTGGTAAGCATAAGCGCGTTGGTAACGTCGGGAAGAATACCGATACCAAGGTTGTTCATGGCAATGACATAGGGAGAAGCAGCAGCAGTGCCGCTTCCGCTTCCACTGCCGTCGTAAAGGTCCTGGAGGGCCTTGGCGTTGTAGGGAACAACGATGCCAACGCAGAGCGCTCCCAAGATGAAAAAAAGACCGAAGCGGTAGTAGACGGTCTTGAAAGCAGTCTTGATGTAGATGCTCGGTCGCTTGGCTTCGGCAGAAACCATAGAGATGTATTCGGGGCCGACAATGGTGAAGGCGGCATTCCAAAGAGCAGCGAGGAATCCTTCAAAACGTCCCAAGTTGCCGGTGGTACGGTACTCGCGGAATGGGCCGGGTTCGCTCCACTGTGATACCATTAGTCATTGTCCCACAACCAGAATTCACGGCACGCGCTCCAAAGCCGGATGGACTCCCTGGACCTTGTTGCAACCAAGCTAAAACGAGGGAATGGTATACTTACGTGGCGGAATCCGTAGGCATCGTGTTTCGGGTTGCCACCGCACATGGTGACGAGGGTGAAGCAGAACAGCATGACACAAAGGATGAATTTGCCTCCGGAGAGCCAGAATTCAGCCTCGCCATAAGCTCGGACAGCGACCATGTTGAGGCACCTGGAGTGTCCGTGTTAGTACCCGGGCACGATGAGGGCTGTAAGACTGGCAACAACTGTGGTAGACTTACGCATAAAGCACGATGCACACGCAGCAAACGGCGGCGGCAGGGATATCGTCGCGCCAGAAGGAGAGCACAATGTTCAGAGCAGTGATCTCAAAGGGAATCAGGAGAGCCTCGTAGAGGAAGAAGTTCCAGCCGGCCATGAAGCCGAAGGCCTCGTCGACCCACTTGCCGGCCATTCGGATGAAGCCTCCACTGACGGGCATGTAGGTGGCCATTTCGGCCATGCAGTTGTTGACGAGACCGAGCATGCAGCTGTACAGGAGGTAGGCGAGGAAGAGACTGGCGGGGCCGCCCTGGTAGAGACCTTGACCGATGCTGACGAAGAGAGCAGTACCGATAGAGCCACCGATGGCGATCAATTGGATTTGGCGGTTGTTGAGCCGGCGAGCCAGGCCGTCGGAGTTCTCGACAACATGGCCGTCGGCAACATCATCGGAGTTCCGGTAGCCGGCGGCCTCCTTGGAATCGGACTTGTGAGAGGAAGGCGCCATCTTTACTATACTGTGTCGTGTATGAACAGTTGGAGTTCAAGATGGGAGAGGTGGTAAGAGTGAAAGAGGAAAAGTTTCCAGACGGGGAAACAACACGGGGAAAGACGGCGTACTTATGCAGATCAAGAAATTCCCAGATTCACCTACCACTACGTATGTTCTGTTACCAACTAGTTTTCCCCCCCTGGCGAGAGAGAGAGAGAGAAAAGACAAGACGGCACCACTCTTGGGATTCCCTCACAGCGCAGTTCTGGGTCTTGTCGTTTATCGGCGTGTTACGTCCCTCTTCTTGCCCTCAAAGGCGCGCAGGCGACAGGATTGGACAATGAAGGCTAGAGTGGATTGACAGGGGACAAGGGAAGGAAGCAGGGATGGTGGACGTTGTATTTTCTCTCTGGCAGCTAGTATCCGTTGGGCTTGGGGGGGAGGGGGTACCGCTGGCAGGCAAGCAAGTACCTACTGTACCAGGACCAAGACCAACCTAAGTGCCATGTACGGTACATGCAGCTCACAACGGAGCCACTACTACTGGTATGTACCGTATTCACTGCAGAGTAAGAGCGTATTGAATGTACGGTAATGTGCCCAGAGGATACGGAGGAGGACAGGAGGGGTCCGACTCGACTGCGAGACTGGGACTGGGACTACTGACCAGAATGGGAGTGAACAACCTATCAGAGCAGGCCGCCGTCTCGGCCTATCACCTCTATGATCGGATTGCTACGAGAAGCTGATCAGAAGCTGACTGCGCTTGTCGCGTTTTCTGGTGTGGGTGGAAAACCACCACCATGGACCACAGTGGTGACCACACACACCCGCACACACAAACCAGGTGCTCGAACCAGACTAGCGACATAGGTTGGAATGCCCATGTAGCCATGTTCACTGATTAGAGAGAAAAAAGAGATCCCATTTTACTTTGCCCAGCAAAATAAACCCTGGCCGCATCCTTGCCGCATCCTGGCCTACCCCACGCTGGAGCGTGCATCTACTGGAAGATGACCTCTTGTAGTAAGCGTGGCTGGCCATGTCCCATGTCTCCCCGTTCCAATTGTTTTAGTCTAAGGTTACTTCGTACGAGGGGATAGTTCCTGCAGTGGTCACTGTGCGGGTGTGCAGCAGATAGACCCCCCATCCATCGTACGTAGTAGTAGGTAGGTAGATACCTAGTAGTGGCCGGGCGGAGGCGTAGGGCGTAGGGAGAGATAGCTATCTCTCTAGGTAGCAGACAGGCCAGAGATAAGTGATGGTCGCCCATGGTGATTGTCTACAGGCGGTCGGTATTTGGCTATCGCTCGACAGTTTGGACAGCTTTTGACATCTGTTGCAATCAAATTAAAGCCGGAGTGACGGATGCTACTACGACGTAGTACTACTAGACGACAGCTAGACTTGGAGCGTCCTTCTATTTCTTACTCTGTACTCTACGCAGCGTATTCTTTTCTTCCTTCGTCCCTGCCTGTCTGGGGAAGATTCTTGGACTAAGTCCAAACCAGGACAAAAGGCGGTTTCCACCCCCAGAGAGTATGACGTAGGGACCCAGCTGGCTGTCTCCACCTTTATTTTGGGCACATGCGACGAGCATGTTCACGTCCACGGACTGACCATTGCTTTGCTGTGCTACTTGGCTACTTCGCTACTTGGTTACCTACTTGGCTCTCCACCCAGATTTTCCGACGCACAAAGATTTGACCCTTGGCCCCGGCGCCGAAGCTAGCGACTCTTAGAAGTTAACCCTGGAAGGGTTTGATTTTAAATGTCGCAATTCGCATGCCTCCCTTGCAACCCAGCCGCCTGCTGATTGGGCCCTCGCCTCAAGCCATTTCCTGCCGAACCATCTTGGCGAGCAGTTCTCAGCTCCCGCAGGCGGCCAAGAGTAAGCGTAGCAGACAAGGCCAAAGACAGCAAGAGGAATCGTGCAATGTCAGAGCATGCTTCCGACGCGGGCGGTGTTGCACCATGCAACAACCAACCCGCGGCCTCCCCGAGCCAACGAGAGAGAGAGAGAGAGTGAAAGATGAAGAAAAGTCAGTCGGTTAGGGCCTGTCTGTAGCAGATGCCATTCTCGTGCACGCACGCACGCACGCACGTACGTACACACGCTGGAGTGGATATGGCTGTTGATCAAGTTCGTCTTTTTCTTACTTAGACCACCTAATTCCAAACCACTTTCAATCACGTGTGGTTTGAATATAATAGCACCAATTGGCCCAGTGAGAAGAGAAAAACATATGAAAATGGGGGGTAAAATCGAATGCACGTATGTAATGGAAATACTCCGTAAACCTGGCAAGGGTTCAATTGTTTGGAATTCAGGCAACGATACGGAGTACACTGAGCCCATTGAATAAAATTTTGACGCCGAAACACCACGTTAGTGACCACCACAGCACCGTCATCCAGGAGCCCACAATGTGCCTTCTGACCGCATTGTGAACAAGGAACACCTATGCAGGTTAGTCGTAGCAGCCTCTCTTCTCGGTGAATCCCAATGCCAGCCCGAAGCATATCATACTGAGAGTGAGGGGGTTTTCTGGCACTGCCCAAGCCCAGAAATGCAGGCTACAGTTAGTACCGCCGAGAACTACGGTGGCTGACCACACAAATTACTACTGCGCTACGAGTAGGGCAGGCTGATCTATGTCGCTTTAACCGCATGATGAGACAGCCCGGCGCCCCCAATCGTCCTTCTAGAAACACACCAAGTCAAACGCTTAGCCGTCAGTTGAATACCAATTGAATACAAGTATAAGCCACTGCCTTATTTTGGTGTAACTAACCATTGAGTCCTGATTGATCAATTCAATTCAAGGGTTACACTACAGACCGAGTGGCTGACGGATCTGTATGTGTAGTATGATAAGCAAAAGTAAATAACCCTGGTTGCCAGAGCCAACTGATGGGTCCTGCGTGGACCAGGACTCTCTCCAGTTCCAATTTGCCAGTGTACCTACCTGCCGTACGTACATGACCTCAACACTTCCAAGACTCTGAATTTTTTCGACCATTGTACGATCGAAACTGATGGCGGGCAAACGCCGCAGAAAAATAACGTAATGATATAAATGAGACCTTGGTTTGTATGACTAGCAAGATGGCCCCCTTGGGGCCTGTGACTAGGGGGGAAAAGTTGCAGTGGTCCAATGAGACGAGCGGTCCTGTTGGCTGATCAATGCTAATCAGTCGGGAGATGAGGCCACAAGTGGGGCGGGGTAAAGGATTTTACGGCCCCACCACCGAGTCGGGGGATCCGCTTTGCCCCGTTCCTCAGATCACCGCCACGGCCGGACTGGGTCCCAAATGAGTAGTATGCATAGCGCTAAAAGACCGCTAGTTAGCCCCCTCCATTATGCCCTTTTGCAGGCGTTATGTGACGTTTCGCAACTTGTCGACTCGATGCCGAGCAACCGAGTTTAACCGCTGCCCATCGCCGTTAATGCGCCCGATCACCTGTCCCTTTCCTGCCTGTCTCCCTCGTCATTCCGCAGCAGTCTGCTGCAGGGCAGCGGTTTGCAGAACACGTGCATCGCCCAATTGAACAACCCCATCCATACTTCCATACTGGCAAATTGTTTCGGTCGACATACATGAAACCCCTATGTAGCACGGTAACATTGATTACAAGATAGAGTCTCTCCCCTTTTTTTATTCCGTTCAAGTGGAACAGCTGTTACATTCTTGCTTCGGTTCGGTTCTCGATCACAGATCGACTCACCAGCTCGCAAATGGATGTTGCTTGGTTCGCGGAAAGCATTTTGTACAGCCGTAGGCGAGCTGACAAATGGGTATTACACATTGGGAAAACATCAATCAACGAGCTCATTTCCAATAGAGCCCAACACAATTCTCGTTGCCACGCATACGACAACGCTACGTGCTCTAGGCCTTTTGAATACGGAGCACTGGACTCATAGCAACTCGAGTTGCGGTGGCCAAGATCGCACTGAAAAATATAAGGTCACGTCAAACTGACAGTCGTAGGAATCCGGCGGCGGGCTCGGATATTGCATTGCATCTATTGTCTGAAGTTCTAAGCGGCGAATGCTTTCACGGGAGCCCCCTTGTAGGACACACCAAGCCGTGAAGCCGCGCTGCTGCGGCGACCTTGAACCTATCCTTGGCCGTCCTGAGTCGTGAGTAAACCAAAGCTTGACAGCCGCTGACCAATCGACATCACATGGCGACTCGTTTTTGCCAGTATGACGAACACGATGGGATGATTGCAGCCCCTGACTGCCTGGAAGTCGCAACGACAGGAGGCTCGCATGCGGCTGCTTAATGAAGAAGGGGTTTAATGCTGGACAATTCAGTTCTCCACAGGGATCTTCCGCGACGTGTCAATTTACGCGCTCGAGGGTGCACTCTGCTACGGCTCTACACAGCTACGCGAGGTAAAGTCTTTAAGTTTATTGGATTTCCCAGGGGCTTGGGACAGCGACAAACGATCAAGGTTCACAGCTCGGTTGAAAGGCTGAAAGGCGCGCAGTTGTGCGCCAGAAATGCCCAACGAGCTGGGGGCCATGACGGAGAAGACCAGACTCTACATACAGAGTACCCTGCGTTGGAAAGAAGGGGAAGTGGAATCGGATGGGCTTGGCTTGGCCTTGGAGCCTCGGAGGTCCCCTCAAGCCCTCCAGGTGGTGGTGGTTTGACCGCTGATCGTCGGCCAGCTAACGGATTGGAAGCAGGAAACTTAGAGTTCGGGCATTGCTGGTACGGACAGATCGTTGATCGGTAGAACCTCGCAGCAAACCACAGCAACAGCAATACTGGGCGAGTTTAGTGGTGCCAGCTGGGAAATCCCAGCTTCTGACGATATGACGACATTTGGGAAGCAGTGGTCAAAGTTGCGCCCCCTCAGAATACCACGTAGAGCATCATAACATCTGATCGCAACCAAAGCATTCAAGGACTTGAAGGAATGGCAGAATGGTACCGGCCAAAAACAATAATTAATTGGGCTGGTCAGACAATATTCACAGGCATCAAGCATCTGGAATTGAATCGGTTGGATAATACGGCGTACTCCGTACATACAAATGAACCGAATTGATGACTGGAGAACGGAGAACGGAAAACGGAGAATAGAGAATAGTATCGGTTAATTCTGGTGCTTGCCACCTCTAATGCAATTCAATCCATTCTTTAACCTACCTCTGGTTACAGTTGACGTATGTACTGCCGGGAACTGCTAGGAACTGCTAGGAACTGCTGGGACTGGGTACTGTACCTCACGTTTTCCATGGTCCATATTCATCATGATCAAGCTTCTCTCCGCCGCCACTAGATCGTAGCCGAGCCGCGAAAAGACCAAAAATCGATGTAAAAAGTCGATGTTGAGCAAAAGTCGATTTCTGCATTAAGAGCCACGCACACACTAAGGTCAATACATGTACATGATGATTGTTAGGTAAGAAAGAGGGTATGTATGTACTTGCCCTTCTTACATGTCACTCCGTACCTAACTGAAGTGCGACACTCCCATCTCCATGGTAGGTGGCTTGAGCACTGAGTCGAGGCAGAGTGGCAGAGTGGCAGAGTAAGTGGCAGCTCTTACTTGTAGCTGTAAGCCACACCCGATTCTTTATCTTATCGCGGTCAATCGCTATCCCCCCACATCCCTCGACCTCTAACCTAGCTTTCCGTCCGTCCAGCCAGCCAGCTCGCCAGAGGGAAACAATTGGCTTCAGAGCTCTCCACGTCAACAGAGCAGGAGAGGCCGACAATTGTCTTGTCCGTCAACTCAACCTCAACGCTGCTGCGCTGCGCTCCCAACCATCTCCGCGCGACCCTTTGCCCCATCAGTGCCCAACTGCTTCTGGTTCTGCTTCTGGTTCTTCCCTTTTTGCATCGTTACGCAGCCGCGCGAGAAGCGACATTTATATCCAGCGACATCTTGGATTCCAACTCCAATTGTCACGTCACTCACATACCTTCCCTACTCCACCTGCCCCGTCCGTCTTCAAAGCAGCGTTAGCTGGCTTCAATCTGCTTGCTTGCTGACCGACGCCAACCAACAACGCCCGACGCATGAGCCCGACTTCTTGGTTTGGATCTTCGCGCGTCAAACGCCTTCTACTTCTACACCCGAACTTTTCGTCGCGCCGTCGCCGTGGATATGCTAGAATATTTGGCCCATCATGTCTCAGGTTCAGGAAAAGATGTCTCTCGAAGACTGGCTGGACGATCTATGCGTCCGCTTCATTATAAACCTCCCACAGGAAGACCTGCAGTCCGTCGCCCGCATCTGCTTTCAAGTTGAGGAAGCCCACTGGTTCTACGAAGATTTCATTCGACCACTCGATCCGACCCTGCCTAACATGGCGCTGCGCACCTTCTGCCTCCGCATGTTCCAGCATTGCCCTCTATTCGCGTCCTTCACCGAGGCAAACTACGAGCAAGCATTTAATGAGTTTGTCTTCTACAAGACACGAGTGCCTGTACGCGGCGCCATAATGATGAACCACGCCATGGATAGTACCGTACTTGTTCGAGGTTGGAAAAGCAATGCCAACTGGAGCTTCCCCAGGGGAAAGATCAACAAGGACGAGGATGATCTCGACTGTGCCATCCGCGAAGTTTTTGAAGAGACGGGTTTCGATATTCGTGCTGCCGGTCTAGTACCCGAAGACAACAATGTTAAGTTCATTGAGATAACAATGCGTGATCAACACATGCGCTTGTACGTCTTTCGCGACGTACCCATGGACACCGTATTCGAACCCAAAACTAGAAAAGAGATTGGTAAAATATCATGGTACCGGTTGCAGGATCTTCCGGCTTTCAGGAAAAAGAAGGGCACCGGTCGTGGTGAGGACAACGCTGCGGAAGCTGCCTCAAACGCCAACAAGTTCTACATGGTCGCGCCATTTTTGGTGCCTCTCAAAAAATGGGTAGTCCAACAGAAGAAGCGTGATTCTCATAAGGCATCGAGACAGACGGGACAGCAACATCCTGTTACTATACAGGAGGAGGATCCTCTCACCGAGGATGACCAGCATTTCGACCTCGACGAGATCTCACCTCCTGTGCCGATAGCTGGCTACCCGCAAGGTTTAGCATCGAACGGTGCTGATACTGAAAATGCGTATATGCCACCAGGTGTCAGCGCTGCGACGAACGTGAACGCTGGGGCTGCTTTGATGTCCATTTTGCAGTCTAAGGCGCCATCCACAGGCCAGAACGGACATACCAATGCCTCGCCTTCAGCTCACCCGTATCCTCATACTCCGCATGACCAAGTCTTCACCGAAGCTACGCGACCCCGCACACCACCTCATAATCATCCAACACAATTGTTGTCCTACCCTCAGGGACAGCCACCTTATTTTGGTGTTGGCCAACAACAACAGCAACCCAACCGAGCCTATCAACATCAGGCGGCTCGTCCCCAGGTTCATGTGTCGACAAACTACAACGGGCAGCCAGAACTCATAGTCTCACCCCGTCACAACCCCAACCAGCAGCCACCTCAGCTCATGCATCCACAGCCTCAACCGCCTCAAGTCCAACAATCCGTGCTCATTCGAGGTATGATGCCAACGCCAGCAACCCACGAGCAGATGAGAGCACCCGGCCCGCCGCAAGGCTACCAGGTCAATGCCACGCAGCAGCAGCAGCAGCATCAACAGCAACAACACCTGCAGCAACGACAGTACCAACAGCAGCTACAGCAGCAGCAGCAGCAGCAGCAGCACTTGCAGCAACGGCAATATCAGCCGCAGAACCAGCAGCAACGACAGCAGCAGCAGGAGCAGCACTTGCACCAGCAACAGAACCAGCAGCATCAGCATCAGCATCAACAATATCAGCAGCAGACCCCTGTGAGCGCACAAGGAACCCCTCAGCAGGTGAGGCGGATGGTGGAGCCATCTGCACACTCGATGAGCCTTCTGGGTGTGTTCAAGGGCAATTCACCGCAGCCAGATGCCAAACAGCAAGCAAGCATACCTCAGAATATCCCGCAGTCTCAAAGCTACCCCCAAAATACCAATTTTGGACCAGGCAGCCCCCAATTCGCCGCATCGAACAGTTCACATCCCGTTGGGTCCTTCAACAAGCATCAGTCAAGTCTGCTGAGTATGTTCAAGCAGACAGATACAACCAAGAAGCCAGTGGATGGCGAGGCTGTGCCGCTAGGTCGCTCGCCTTTAGGCCTCACTGTGGCAGCGCCAGCCTTTGAAAAGTCCGTGTCACCAGCCACGGCAGTAAGGCAAAGCCTCGAACACAACGGGCCCTCTCAGAACCCCGAATTGAATCTTCCGATTGGAGCTCTTGCTATTGCATCCAAACAGAAACCGCAGTTCTCATTCCAGCACTCTCCTCAGGCCCAGCAGTCGACACCCACCCGGTCCGTGGCGTATCCATACGGAACCAGCCTTGACTCGAGCGCCTCGAATCTCGCAATGTCTCTCGGGGCGCCCTCGGCGGCGGTTCTGCCCATCCCCAGCGGAATCCTCAAGGCTCGTCCCGAGGCCACTGCAGAGCAGAAGAGCAGCCTTCTCTCGCTTTTTGGCAAGGGGAAGGAGCCGGTTGCTGCCATGGGCGTGGGCGAGAGCATGCGGCCCACGTCCCGCGTTGCTTCCATTGCTTCGGGCGTTGGTGGTGGTGAAAACGCGTCGCTCGGCGGCAGCCGGCGCGGCAGCCAGACGCCTCTCACGCCTGCCGACAAAGACTTCCTCATGGGTTTCTTGAAGGATGCGTCTAGGAACAACGCACGACGCTGAAGTGGAGGAACTTTGTCTACTACGTCTTATCTACCTACCTAATAATAGCTGTCTATCTGTCTTGGACAGGGGTGGCAGCCCCCGAGTCCGGGGTTCGGCGGGAAAAGGTGGAAAAGGAAAGGATAGGGAAAGAGGATTAAAGAAAAACAACTCGTTTCATAGTAGTACAGTGAAGCATGCATGCATCTGGGTGGTCGTGTGGAGTCATAGCGCATGGAATACCCTTAGTCTTTTAGCATCAGATCAAATACTATACGTTGGTATATGGCGACATATCAAGTCGAGTGCTCTGGAGTAATGCATTGTGCTTCTAATTGACTTTTGTGTCATTGACGACGCCTCATCCTATGGTGTCAGGTATTCTGAGGTGTCAGACTGTAGGGCAAGCCCCTTTCAGTGCGGTGGTATACGAGCAAACTGGTTTTGGGCATTGGTATAGAGGTTGCAATGTATGTCTCGAGGATCACGGAAGGAGAATACTGTTCGTCCGGTGCCGTTGACCAGAAAAAAAAGCCAACATAAGTCACACAACATGTACCACTCCCAGCCAGGGTTAGATCTACTTGTCTGTCTACACAGCTACTTACTGCCTAGCTAGTAGGGGTTCGGAAATCAAGTACGGAATACTTCAGGAAACAGTATGTTGGAGAGCGCTGATAATTGAACTGGTTTACTCCAATCTCCTTTTATCACTACATGTACCACACACCGGTACTTTACATATTCCCGACGACTAATACGTGCGTATATGTACGAGTTGCCAGCCCGCCTTGG
This sequence comes from Apiospora malaysiana, assembly GCA_006508115.1. Classification (NCBI taxonomy): domain Eukaryota; kingdom Fungi; phylum Ascomycota; class Sordariomycetes; order Amphisphaeriales; family Apiosporaceae; genus Apiospora; species Apiospora malaysiana. Next base: position 1,011,201 of record QUSE01000003.1, on the reverse strand, counting down.
CGCGGGGAACCTGGACCCTGGGGCGATGCTTGATTCGTGATACCGACCGAGTGCTGGTGGTACCGTGCCATATGTCTTTCCTCGACCGACTTCCCCCAGGTGAGAGAGCCTTGAGGGAAGGTGTGCCGGGAGCCGATTTGGTAGCTTTCACTTGCCTTACTTGGCTAGATATTATAGGAAGCGAGGGAGAATGGTTGCTCAAGAGCGACTTGCAAGCATGTATCGCTACGCCTCCGGGGCGAGCGAAAGCCACAATTTTGTGCAACGCAAAGTACTCTACTTGCTTGCACACACCGTGATACATCCTACTACATAGGAACCAGATCCACCATATGATAGGCAGGACTCCTTCTATACCATCTGTGTATCTCTCTCTCTCTCTCTCTCTGTCTCGCTCTCGCCCTTGAATGGACGCCATGGAACAAAACCATCGTCGATCACCCCGGCCAGCCTCGATCTGCCCACCCAAAGACCTGCTGCATCCTCCCTCGCCTCGCGCCTCAAATCACGTCACATCGGATCACCCACCACTCTCAGGCTCGTGGCGACGTTACACAGTCCACACCTTATCCAGGCCGAGCAGAGACCAGATATTCCATACATGCTATCTTTTTAGTTGCCGATGGCTGATTTGGTGGGTAGATACATAAATTGGCGTTGTCGTTGGCTCCCTCGCCCGGCTTCGTGTTGGCTTGCATTTGCATGAGAAGGATTCCGGGCCCGAAATCCTTTTTCTTCCTGGTTGCCATCCTAACCTAGATACTCCGTACACCTGCGGCTACTTGACTAACTACATGTATGTATATAGGACTGCCAGGGTTTCCTTCCCGGTTGGCTGGCAAAAAGATACCCAAAGATCCTAACGAATTCCATCCCAATTAGGCAGGTCGAAATTGCTTGGATGGTTTGCTTGTTTCCTACTTTCGAGTCCTTTCACAACAACTACCATCTATCTATCCATCCCTTGTCCAACAACCGCCAACTTTGGCGCCAAATAAGCGACCCCCAGCAATCATCATCAGTATCACCTCTAGTGTACCAAGGGGTCGGGTCAACGCGGCAAGCGGATAAGGGCAAATAAATAATATTTACATGTTTATCTACCTCACAAGACTGGTGGCTGGGTCACAGTGCTGACATACCAACCATTCGCGGTCCTAAATTGGACTCACGGTAAGGTTGCGCTGGTAGGTAGTTGGCGACGAGAATAAGTGTCTTGCGGAGGGATATCACGGGTGAGAGACTAAGAGTCCGCAAATACCGCTGCATCGTGTGATCTGCTGAATGTATAGTCAGATTCATCATGACTATAGAGAGTCTCGTGATCTCGTAAGATACACTACCTAAAACTACAAGAACGAACTCCTCATCACTTCGTATCTGCAATTTTCAGACTGCAACCCCCCTAAACAGATGACTGTCCTGGTCAGCTTTCTGACGTCAAGTCAGGCATGCTGGCGATATAACAATCTTAGAGAATCCGGGGTATCCATATCTGAATCCTTCGTTTCAACACCTCAACGCCGCCCTTGAAGGGCATTAATTAAAAAAAAGCAGTCACGGACCATACGGAACATGCAAATTGCCTCCTCAGTCCAGTTCTACCTGGAAGAGGTACGCAAATGCTATATGGCCGCGGGAGACATACAAATAATTGATGGGGATGTTCCAACCCCCGGGGCTGAGTGTATGCTACGGACCTAAGCCGTTACCCCAACCGTCGTGGATGCAGGAAAGTCGGAAGAGGTGTCGAACTTATCATCGCTCTCATCGTCTTCATCATCCAGTCGCAAGGTAGCAAAGCGGTTGAGGCTCACGGCCGGCTTTTTGGGCGACGGAACATGCTGGGGCTTGGGAGGCGACGACTTCTGTTCTACCCTCAGGGGCTGCGCACACTCATCCACATCCCAATCAATCTTGGAACCTTTGTATTTGCTGCCCGTTCCGTTAGCACAAGTGGTCGAGCTTAGGAAAAGTAACGAGGGACACTTACGCGCGGCTCATCATACAGGTTCTAGCGAACATAGCGTTGTGAACAGAATTGGTCTTGATGTGGCAGCTGCCACCGAGGAACTCAATCTTGATCACAATAAGATTGTGGATGTGTTCAAGGTCGTCTCTGATGCTGTCCTCGGTGTGATTGGGGTCAACCCGCCGAATTATCATGTTACGGGTGGCGCCCTGAACAATCTTGTGCGCGACATGACCAGCAAGATGGAAGTGGCGTTCAGCCCACTTAATAAACACCTACACCTGCGTTTAGCCTATTGCGTTGCATAGAGGGACCAACGTCCACCTACCCTCTTGTGGTTGATGTACAGATCATAGCGCCTCGAGTGATCGTAGAAGCGTACGGCATCTTCCTCGAGCAAGAACGAAACCATGGCCATGTGCTCGTGTGATCTGATGTATATCTCCAGAACCAGACCACCGCGCACAGATCTGGTGATGTCTTCATGCTTCGTGCCTTCAGGAAGCCCGGCCAACACGATGGTTCTCTTGCACATCCGAGCATACAGAGGTCGCTGGACCTCGGCATGCTGGTTGAATTGGCCAAATGTCTGATGATGGGTCGTCTCAGGAGTCAAGGCTTCGTTAGAGTAAGAGGCCGAGAAGTCGTCACCGGCGGCATCAGCGTCGCCCCATGCCTGCTGGCTGCCTAACGATTTGCCGCCGTACCCGCCATGATAGCCACCATCCCCAAAGCTTTTACCGTGACCATGACCGTGACAATTGTGCGATGTGTAAGGCCGCCCAGCCGGTTTATTGCTGTGGGTATAATAGGAGCTCTTGGAGCCTTTGAGCACGACCCCCCCGTCGTCAGTATCCTCTTGCTCCGGTTTCGTCGAACCACGGGTGCCGGCATCAGGGAGCGAGGCCTCGGCGTCCTGGCTCAATACCTCCAGGCAAGCATTAGTTTCATGTCGAGTCTTAAAAGCTCGGAGACTGGCTCAAAAGTGTATGTGATGTGCGGATCCATAGGGTTTTGGGGAGGTGTGGATTTTGTTGACTTACAGCGATGGTGGATTCCGTGACGCCTCCATTGATCAGGTTCTGTCGAAGACGGGAAAACTTGTGTGCAATGGAGAGCAGTGTTTCATACTCGACATTCGGGACAATGGTGAAGTCTGAAGCTTGAGACGAACTGCCGTGGGCGGCCACCGCGAAGTCATTGGTATTCTATGTAGATGGTTGGGATTAGAGATGTGCGTTTCAGAGGGACTAACAGATCGATTGTATCGCATCGCATCGCATCGTCTCGTCTAGCATCTGGGAGAAACATACAACATTGGCCCTATACTATGAGTCAGTCCCCGCGACAAAAGTTTCACTTGACGGTGCCCGCAGATGGAGGGGAAAGCTTCACGATGAGACATGGAGGGGGATGGGTTGCTAGGGGGGTGTTTAGTAGTGGTGGTTTTTGGGTCCCCGCGAGGGCTACACTTACCTGCGGAGCAGCGTCTCAAAATAATTACGCTCAATAGTAACGGTACCTGACGTAGCCGCCGTCATCTTGAACTATGGGAACGTCGTCGCCGAGCGATCAAGTCGCAATTGACTTGATCTTTCTCGAGCGCGTGTAAAATGGGAAATTGAAATCCACCACCAGAAGGATGGAGAAGGAATGCGGGAGATGGGGAGGGAGATAGAATAAACCATCGAAAAAGAGATCAACCCTAAAAGATCGTCTCCCTCGTTTCGTCTCGTGCGACGCCTCCCTTCTCCCCCATGCAGGAAAGAGTACCTAACGTAGAGAGGGTGGTTGAAAAAAAAAGAAGGGTATGGCCAATGGCAGTGTGACAGATCGTTTGGGCCTGCCAATCAATTGATTCGTCGTTGAAGCCTTTGGCGGCAATGACACCTACTCCTGCTCCTGCTCCTGCTCCCGCTCCCGCTCCTGCGTGCTGTTTGAAGGGACCTTGGGCTTCAAGGGCTTCAAGCTCTACCTAAAGCTTCAAGCTTCAGCAGTTGCAGCAGCAGTTGTAGTCGCGGTTTGGGTGGTTTGGGTGGTTTGGGTGGTGGTGTAAGCGGTGTGGGGCCTTTTGGCCTTTGGGCTCACTGTTTGGCAGATAAGGTTGGCGCAGACTTGCAGCCGCCCCCCTTGTAAACCGGGGTCTTCGTAGGGGTCGTTTACCACTGGTATACAGCACCTTTACCTCTTTAGGCCTGGATAGCATTGTTTGACAAGTGAAACGGCGGCAAGGTCGGTCTGTTGGAAAGGAAGTAAGGGAGTATTGTATTTTTATATTCACTTCGACGCTATTTACTGTATGTGCATGCAGTCACGCCAGATCTGCGATATATTCTTATTATTAGGATCCTATTTACTATTTTCCGTTTATCGCATTCCCAAAATCCGGTTCCAGAATCTGCCATTCGGGTCGTGGATTCTGTCTGTTCTGGTAATGAGTAAATGACGTGGTGAACAGCAACACCAATCTGTGCTTGCTCCTGGGCCAGCCAGCCGGGCCCGCCGGGTATCAGTTCAGTTGCTGCTAGGATCGCTGGCTCCTGTTTTGATCTACACCTAGCGCCGCCTTTTGCCGAAGGAACGTCCAACGCTGTTAACTGGATCGCCAGAGGGGTACCCGTACCAGTTCGAGACATGATAAACGAAAAGAAGCAACAATCTACGGCCATGATTCTTGGGCGAGGTAAAGTTTCACTCTACCAGCAAGTAGCTTGTCGGATTACTGAGCAATTCTTCAACACTCAGTCCTGCTACAGGTGCATCCGACTTATCATGTTAACGTAACCCTTGAGGTGAACTGGCCCTGGACCAAGATGACCTCCTGTGCCGGCTTAAAAAGTGACCTGGTATGTCCTCCCTGAATATTGCTTTGATAGAAATCCCCCAAAGCGAGAGGAGGATGCATGCGACTACAATCAGGTGATGGATGATGTGTGCTTTAAAAGTGGTCACCTTTGGAACGTTTCGGCAGATGATTATGCTGCCTGCCAAGCGGGTTATGGTTTTTACTTGACTCCCAACTTGATATAGCTGCAGCCACGAAACGGAGGGTGCGATCGCCATGCGAGAAGTGCCTTGCAGTCTACTACGACAATGAAAACCGCGTTTATACAACACGAAGGGAGATGGAGCGAATATATCTATCTGTATGGTATACACCGCGCGGAATAGATATCGTCGTACCATTGCAGTTGACCACGTTGCACCAATACAACAACCGTCGACAATTCTCTCTTCTGGCTTCATTCGCGAACAATATGGATTCGAACCTCAAGCCGAAATATTTCATGGTGCTGGGATGACCAAGAAACCCGACGAGGCCGCTACTGGCTGACTGCCGGAGATTGTTAGAGAACTGTGCGGGAACGATGTTCTATTCATTCCCTCGAGACAATCAGAGCCATGAGTCGAACCGAAGCATCGCTTGGACTTTGGACTTCGGCAGGAAGATAGAACATGAAGTGATTAATTGAGTTGGGTCTGTGCTGCCCATTCCCTTCCTGCATCGGACCGAAGTTTTCAGCAACAGAGGTGTCCAATCTATGTAATACAGCATGCGCACGGAGTACCTGTATATTGATTAGAGATATCTTTGATTACTCATTAACGATGTCTCTCTATTTCAGACTGGCCAGACAAGACGGAGAAGAGGTTGCGCGTTATTCTTGTTGTGACTGGGTTGGGTTGGGATCATCCGTTTCCACGACCGACTGACTGCACCGCGCATAGTTGCGTCCGAAGCCTTCTCAGCCAAAGCCAAAATGGTTGTTGGACACTGGGCGACAGGTTTGCGCTGAGGTTAGGATTGATGCACCCCTGAATGCTCAGGGCCTGAATCAATGTATTGGTTACTGTCCCCGCCCAGGCCAGGTTCGACCGTTCAGATACCAAGGCGAACTGACAGACGAGAAAAAAAATGTCAGTTCATGGCAGGAATGAAATATAAACCCGCCACCAAGCTCTCGCAGAATCGAGCGCCATGGTCGAGCAAAAGAAGACATCGATTAGGGGGGAGGTTGGGTTTTGTTTGGCTGCACCGCTACCGCAACAAAACTCGTATGCATACTGGCCTGCAGTAGCAGTAGCAGCAGCAAAGTCCGGTGCGTGTTTCTGGTCAGATGGCGGGTTGCATTGCTGCTGCGTTGATGATTGTGCAGAATTGATGTCAATGAAACGCCATGGCTGCAGGCGACACAAAACGACACGGGAATGCTCCCCTCCTCCTCTAGGACTTGACTCTATCGTCTTTATATGTAACGGTTGGTGAATGACCTACGTTTGTCATAGGACCTCAATCGAGGAATGTGGATGAGGCCATAAATACACGTACAAATGGGGAACACGAGGATCGGCTTAGGTTAGAAGATCATTGATTGCTCTCTATTTTTAGGCGGCTGGTTCGTTCGCTGACCAGAAAGACCGACAGAGTGGCGGGCACTAGAGAGCGACAAACAAGCAAGCAGAGGGCCAGAGGCAGCTGAAGCCCAAGCCAAAAGCCCAAGCCGGCCACATGCATGTACGCGTGCACGTAGGCAAATGCAGGATGCTGGATTTGCATCGTCTCCGCCCCACTTCGGGACTTGACGAACGACTAGGAGTGGCAGAAAAACAGAGAGAACCGAGCAAATACGATCTTGGCCAAGCCCAGATCGCCGTCGCTTGGTCGACTAGCGGTGCTGAGCGACTGAGTCTCTTCCTTTTGCAGCATCAATAGCGCAGATGGCTCGGACTGGCTGGGGGTAGGGTTTGCGTGTCCAAGAATAACAAAACGAAACGACCGATTCTTGCATGCTACTAGATTTGGTCTGTATTCATAAACAAAACTAATATTATAAGTCCATTTGGAAGACGTGCAACTCTGAAAAAAATATCAACAACAAGCAAGCCGCAAGCCGCAAAGCAAAGCAAACCCACCTCTTGGCCGAGTTGGACCAAGGCAGCAGCAAGGTTCATTCCCTTTGCATGAAAAAGAACTCTAGAAGCCAGGAATCCCGTCACGGAGCCTCCACCCCAATTCTTACACCAAACCCGACTGGGGCGCGAGGACGTACCGCAGGTGGGCCGGAGCTTCTCGTGTTGACTGGAAATCCAGGGACTGCCCGGGCCCTGACCAGGACTGGATCAGGACTGATCAGGACTGACTGAGCCCAGAAAGCCGCAGAAATCCCAGAAATCCCAGAATTCCCAGAAAGCCCCGAAAATCCCAGACGCTGGCTGGATGACCACTCGTTCACGGGCGTCTTTTGCTCCCTTCTCAGTGGCTCAGTGGCTCGTCATTAATGCATGGAACCCCCCTCGACTCCAGTCCAGGTCCCAGTTCAGGTCCCAGTCTCTTAGGCCAGGTCAGTAGGTTAGCCAGGTCCGCTCACAGTCCCCCTTCCTCATTACCTAAGCCCATCTACAGTACCCATCTGCCCATCTTCCCTCCTAACCTAGCCTCTACTGAGCTAAGCCTCCCACCCCAGCGAAGGTTCTAAGCCTTCAAAGTCGCTCCCGTCCTGAATTTCCCCCGACCACGAGATTCCGTCTCCTCATCCCATCATCATCCCAACTTGTCAACTCCTGATGATCTGTCGTTCAACCCTGGGATAATTCACATCTGTTTTATCCGACGTTCGCTATCCTGCTGTTTATTTCTTTCCGACAATCGCTTCAACTATAACCGAAACAACTACACCACTAATAATCCCCAAGGGAGACTCTTGTCCGTGTAATATTGCCCATCGCTCACACAATTTGTACTGTGGCTTGTTTTCCAACACCCAGCGACAATAAGGAGACCCTAGTAGCAGCAACCAGCCGCCACTCAGTGTATCCAGACCACAACAGTCCCCCGTCCACGACAACTCTTCGTGCTCTTTGGACGTATCACGACAGCTTTTCTGGAATATCAGGGGCTCTGTTGCATCAACCAGCCTAGCAGGCCCGTCCCTTCCGATCCGTCCCATATCACTCTCACCCTCGCAGACCCGCGTGGGAGAAAGTTGAACCTCCATTCCAGCACTTGAGACATAGGCGTTACAACTTCATCATGAGGGCCTCCATGAGCTTCGGTCAAATCCTGACCACTGCCATTGCTTTCTCGTCTACCGCGTCGGCATGGCCGAGCTGGCTTCCTGATGTCGATGCCCTCGTCGTCAGGCAAGACAATCCCCCAAAAGGTATGCCGCGTAACTTGTTTTCCCACCAAGTAGGGCTTGAACAAACACTAATATAATCCCGTAGATACTTCATCACCCACCAAAACTGCTGACCCCAAGACTGACGCGAAACCCACTGCCACTGACAAGCCCGCGCCATCGACCACTAACGGCCCCGATGAGCCCCAAACAACAAACCTGAACACGGGTGGCATAACCAAGTCCGGCGACCCCAAAGCCACCAAGTCCGGCAACAGCACTTCTTCGCCCACGCACGAGACGTTTGACCCGCAAGATCCTGCCGGCGGTGTGTCCATGTTGACACCTGCCCCGGTTCTGGGAACTCAGCTGTACCGGATTGGTCAGACCATCACCTGGGGATGGAACTACACGTCGCTGCAGGCGACGCCTACCGCCATCGATGTTCTGGTTTCCTGCAGCACCGCCTCTAAGACGTGGACTCTGACTCAGAACATGACCTACGAGACCAAGGGCAGCTACACCTGGGACACGCACGCCTACGCCGAGACGGCCGTCCAGAACCAGCTGCTGACCGCGGAGTATACCCTACTCATCTACGACGCCGAGTCCTCTGTCAAGGCTACGGCCGAAGCTGGTTACCTCTCCACATTTGATGGCTTCAAGTTCGGCCTGTACAAGCCCCAGGACTACCAGCCGCTGAACGAGTGGAATTGCGCGACTTGCAGCGGCGCCGCCGGCCTGGACTCCAAGGCTCTGGGCTTCGCCGTCTCGATGAGTGTCATCACGATGCTGAGCTTCACGTGGTTTGTGGCCGGCTTCGGTGCGCTGCTATAGACTCGACATCCGGTCAACGCTAAGGAGGGACTGTCTGTCTTTTCCAAAACCTTTTCCAACTGTGCATATTATGTGATCAGGGGCATCTTTATCCTTGCATCTTGGGTAAACTCATACAAATTTGGTAATACGGAGCACGGAGAACCGGGGTTGAATATGTTGCTTGCATTGGGCGTTTTTTATAATATCTGATGATGGCCCCCCCATTTTGGGGCTATACATATGTTTGTGAAGATAGGATAGGAGGCCTATTTCTGGGGGAAACGGCGACACAAAAAAGACACATCTTCTTGACTATGAAAAATGGTCTTGGAGTAACGCAAGATACGGAAACGACCAACTGTTGCTAGAACAAATGAGAGCTATTGGTGGGAACGCATGGTTTTACCTACACATAGCTTAATATGATGCTGCACCTACCAAAATCTATTACCTTTCGGGGTCGCAACAGAGCCCCTTTTTGTGCCATGTGATGACAATATATCCTATCTCGAGTCATGCCATGATGTACTGTTTGTGCCCCCGCCACTGGCTGTATCATCAGTGTTTGTACGTAGCAATGTGCAAAAAATCTCATCTCGACCCTCGTCACAGCAGGCATTCAAGCTTGTCACAGATGAAGAGGGCGGTTATTTACTTTAAGAAGTATTATGTACGCTTTTTTTTTCTTTGGTTCGTCTGTCCAGAGGAGGATCAGATCATCCGCAGACTGAACCCGCCGCCCCGCTCCTCGCGCTCCCGACCCGCGAAGATGCCGCTGAAGTCGACGCTGGCGGGGGCCTTTTCGCCCCTGCCGGGGGCGTTGGGCGTCTCGCGGCGGCGGCGGCGCTCCTGGCCGGCCTTGCTGGGGAATGTGGGGAACATGGCCTCGTGCTTGGGCTTGGGGTCCTGCGCGAAATACTCGTGGCG
>QUSE01000003.1:336916-401178 GCA_006508115.1 Apiospora malaysiana | reverse complement strand
CCCCCCCCCCCCCCCCCCCCCCCCCCCCCCCCCCCCCCCCCCCCCCCCCCCCCCCCCCCCCCCCCCCCCCCCCCCCCCCCCCCCCCCCCCCCCCCCCCCCCCCCCCCCATTGCCGATTTCCCGGCATTTTGGTATGTAGTAAGCTAACAACTTTAGAATTCCTCACGCTTTCTCTAGCATTATCTAGCACGCTGTCTCTATCCGAGACCTGGCGATGACCTGAGCTGCAGTTGGGTTCCTCCCAAGCCGCCTCGCTTGTGAGAGACGAATCATACTAGCTTGAGCATCTGGCGATGACGTCGCGGAGGCGCACAAAGTTATCGGTGGCAGCTACTGAGCTATGCATTTGCCAAGCCATCGGCCTGCCCCGCAAGGGCTGCTCGGTTAACGTATGATTGAGCTCAAGGTTGGCCACCGACCATGTCGAAGAATTGAGACAACGGCTGTGCCTCGTCTCACCCAATAGGTCCGATTCCATGTCACACACATGCGCCTGAACGAATTTCGGGAAGAACGATGTATTCGGGTCGAACTTGAATCACTTGGGAAGCTGCATACTCTGTTGATTCAGCCTTGGTTGCCGCCAGCAAGGTTCTCGACTAGGAGTCCTTATCGTATCCTCATTTACCATAGACATCCCACGCCATCCCACTTTCCCGGCTTGGCCCTCCCTCGGGGCAAGTCGATCTTCTTCCGTCTTACCACCGACTGAAACCTTTCTCTCTTCTTTCCTTTGCGTCACCGCCTCCTCTAACGCAGCCGTGACCCTGGGATACAGACTTCTCGGTGTCAGCTTAAAAGTATGGACCGGCACCGACCGTTCCATACCAGCAGGTGCAGGCCAAACCGGCTGGGGCAGTGCGATATCGGCGCCGGCATCCAGAAGCAACCGCACGATATCGCCATGGCCGTGTAGCTCCATGGCCAATTGCACGGCCCTGCCGCAACTGAAATGGGGATACGGTGGATGGCCCTGTGGCGTCTCTCCTTGGTCGTACCAGCCATTTGGTATAGTGACGTCGGCGCCGTGGTACCCCACATTAGGGTCCGCCCTATGGGCCAGGAGGATGCGGACCATGTCCACGTTGCCATGGCGCGCGGTATGCACGAGGGGCGGCGTATGGTCTCGCAAAGGGATGGGTGGCCCGCCGCTATAGTGATCATTATCGGGCCACCAGCTAATATAGCCGCAGTCCTCGAGGGGTCTATCTGTATCTTCAAAGTTATAGCGCACGTGCTGCTGCTGTTTATCCTCCCCGTCGGGTGAACGCGTCTTAAGCAAGGCTTTGGCGATGGCTATGTTCTGCCTGTCGATGGCGAGGCCGAGAGCCCGAGTGCAGGAGACAAGGCCGGTTAGGGGCGCGAGGACCTTGACCATGTGCAAGTTGTCCCTCCGCACAGCTTTAATTAACGCGGGACCCTGAAATTTCCGGTAGGTCTTGTTGGCATCGGCCCCGGCCTCCATAAAGAGATGAAACAGATCGACTCTGTCATGTTCTACAGCCCATTCCAGTGGCTTCAAAGGAAGTTTATTCTCTTCCGTATGTTGATATTTCGTTTCAACGGGCTCCTCGTAGAGAATTATTGCATGGTCAATGTTGATGCCCCCTTATTCAAGAATCCGTGAAATAACTTCGACCCCTGTGGACAAAGGCGAGGCACTCATGATGAACTAGGACAGTTAGATCAAAGTGAACAGATTAATGGGAGTAATATATGGTTGATCAGTATTTCCATACCCTTGTTGTTTGGCATCTAGAAGCAAGTAGTATTTGAAAAGCCTAGATGAGCCAACCCAGGAGATGGAAGCTCGATATTATAAGGGAGAGAAGAGGGGTTAGGGATTGCGATTGACCCACCATACGTGGTACGAGCCGAGCAGAAGGGGGGGGGGGGCCACGTTTCCAGATATTCGGGATTAGAAAGTATCTGCCTAAAGTTAAGTCTCCGGGACCGCAAGCAAACAAGTCTTTCCTTCAGCGCAATTATGCCCAACTCCCTTAGATGTGTTAGTGGCCCGCGTAACGATTTCAACCGGCTGTACAGTTACACAGCTGGAACTGCTTTGGATTAACATTGAAGTATTATAAGCTCATCTATCTAGGTAAGTAGTAACAGTCTATTTTTGCCCCTTTTTACACAACTATACGCCAATCCCAGTGCCGTGTTTCAAACCCCATTTCCCCAATGAATTTAGCTGTTTTTGTAGTAGCTTTTACTGTCTAGCCGCCAAATCACTTTCGCTCGGCCACAATGACGGCGTGGCGCATCACAGGGCTGTAGAGCTTGACCTCGGCGAGGCGCAGGCCGGCCGCGTCCAAGACCTTGGACCACTGGGCCTCGGTTCGCTCCTTGGCCCCGAGCATGACGTACATATGCATGTCGAGGACAGCCGGGTAACGGTGCACGCCCTGGTTAGGCAGGACCATTTCGTCGATGAGGATCTTGGAGTTGCTGCCCATAGCCGGCAGCAGGTTCTTCAGGATGCGAACGCAGTCCTCATCGGTCCAATCGTGCAGGACGGTGCGGAGATAGTAGAAATCGGCGTTCTTGACCGTCTGCGGGGTGAAGAAGTCATGAGCGCGGCTGTCGACGCCGTCCAGCTTGCCCGCTATCTGGATGGTCGTGTCCTTGTCCTGGTGGACGACGTGGCCTTTGAGCTCGGGGAAACGGTCGACGAGGCGGGCGCTCTGCTGGCCCAGGCCGCCGCCGACGTCGACGAAGACCGGCTTGTTGCTGCTGCCGCCGGCCGACTTAGCGGCCTGCTCGATGTCGAAGACGTCGAGCCAGTCGCCGTTGCGCGGCACGCTCATGAGCTTGGAGAACCAGTCCAGTTCGTCCGGGTGGTTGCGCACCCAGTCGAAGAAGGGCTGGTCCGTCCCGTACGCCTTGTTCCAGGCCAGATACCCGCCCGACGGGCTCTGGTAGTTGATCTCCTCGAGGTACGCGGGTAGGGCCTGGTACACGGGGCCCGAGATGTTGAACCTGTTGGAAAGTGAAACGATGCAAGGTCAGTATACGTGTTTTCGTCGCAGGGATCGCGGGGTCCGGTGGATGTTACTATGTTAGATGGCGGAAGGGGGAAGGGATGAAAACATACGTGTACTGCAGACCACCCTCAACGCGGGGATCAACGAAGGAGTGGGTGTGGTGGTTGGCTTCGTACTGGCCCTCGCCCACCTCGCTGATAAAGCGGACCGAGGCCAGGTATCGCAGGATACGGCTCATCAGATCGGAGTCGACCTTCAGCGAAGTGGACAGCATCTTCGAGGTGAGGGGCACCGAACTGTCGACAAGGCGTCTGAAAAGGTTGAGCTTGATGGCGATCTGCACCATGGCGATCTCCAGGGTCTACCAAATGGTTCGAGTCAGTAACTAGTAAATTGGAAAAAGGCATTGCAGTTGCGGGCAATACAACTTACCGAGCCGAAAAGCCGCAACATGGTGTCGTTGGGGGTCTCGGTATCTTCGGCAAGATCGAGGAGTCTCTCCTGCATGCGAAGCCGAGCACCCTCGTCCATCTCCGAGGCAGCATTGGTGCCCCGCAAACGATCGGAATGGTTAATGGAGCTGGTAGAGCTGGATGCGCGCGTATGGGTGCTGCTGCCTTTCCCGCCATTTCCCATACGCTTCGCCATCTCCGCGTCCGAGATTCCGCGCATGGCGTGGCCCGTTCCGTCCTCGCCGTTGAGGACGCCGTAGAGTTCGCGGAACTTGGCTTGCTTGGTCGGGGTTTCCAGGCCGAGCTGACCCCGGACCATTTTGGGAGTGAGCCCGTCGATGATGTCGGAGCCAAAATCCTCCAGGTCGAGCCACTCGGACGACTTGAGCATCTGGCGGCCACGAAGGCTACGGACGATTTTCATCTGCTCTGGGCTAAGTAGCGTCTCGAGCTCCTTGATTCCCTTTATGTACTTTTCGTTGTCGATGGAACCTTCCTCAATGCCGACCTCCTTCATCTTGGCCATGACGATATCCTTTTCGGCCTTGTCTAAGGGAACAAAAGAAGAGAAGCAAAATTCCACCGTCTTGGAGATTTCATCTTGCGAAAGCTGACCCATTTCGGTTCGACCTTGAATGACTAGAGAAGGAGAAACATGTCAATTACCTAGAGTCAAACAGGGCTTAAGCAGTACTCAGCACTCACTAGGTCTGAAGTGGGCGAAAGCTCTATCGAACGTCTTCTCGTCGAAGTCGGACAGAACCGGCTCATCTTGGTGTCGGATTTGCTTGAGCGCGCTGGACACGACGAGAAGGAAGCGGGTATAGGACTCGGCGATCTTCTTGGAGTGCCACTCGGCGGCCGCAATCTCGGTGCACTGGTTCTTCAGGGCGGCGCAGATGGTGACAGCGGCCGATAGACCGCCGACCATGGCCAAGTGCACCCCCGAGGAGAAGAAAGGGTCGATGAAGCACCCTGCGTCGCCGGCGATGCGGCAATACGGGCTCGCGTAGGCAGGGGCGCTGTACGACCAGTCTTGGGCCGACTTCAGCTCGGGGTCCAGCGTTGCTTTGGTCAGCAGGTTCTCGATCTGAGGCGTGGACTTGATCGACTCAAGGTACAATCCCTTGGAGTCGAGGCCCTTTTCACGCTTCACGGCAGTCGCGGTATCTTGGTTTCTCACCACACCGACTGAAGTCTTTCCGTTGTGGAGAGGGATAAACCAGACCCAACCGCTTGCATCTAATCATTCCCGGGGTCAGCCACAACCTGTAGGTGGTACCAACATGTAATCACAAGCACTTACCACCGAGGCACTCAAAGTAAGGTGTGCCTTGGATGGGTGTTCCAGAGGCAAAGTTGGCCGCGTTCTCCCAGTAGCCCCACGAGGCCACGTTCTTGAGCTGACGGCCTTCGTTCATCTTGCGGTTCTTGAGGTATTTGGTGCTCACAATACCGGCACGACCAGTACAATCGACGAGGTACTCAAATTCGATGCGGCCGGAGAACTTGGTGGCCTTGTTCTGCCATGTTGCAGCCACGGGCCGTCCCGGGTCCGGGATTTCATCGCTGGAGGGCAGGCCTGAAGGTTTAAACTCGATGTCGTTCACCTTGATCTGGTCGAAGACTTTGGCGCCGCTCTTTCCAGCATGCTTAAACAGCAGCTCGTCGGCTTCGGAACGAACGACATTGTATGCGTAGCCGTCGGGACCGCCGGCAGCAACAAAGTCCGTGTCTATGGAGACATATCAGTAGGTTCAAATGGTGTGGATGGAGACGCCACAGGAACTAACATGCAACCGGATACGAATTATTCAACTTGAAACTCGCTCCTTTCTGTTACAATGTGTTAGTAATGGGTACATAAAACTATACTGCCGATGTCATACCTTGATGCGGAAGCCATGAGCAGAGAAGTCGTTGTCCAAGTCAATGAACTTAAGAAAATGACGGATTGATGGCAACAGACTTTCGCCAATGTGATATCTGGAATCGGAGTCAGCGCAATTCTTGGGGACATCTTGATCACTATATTCCAGTCAGGTCGACCGCCTCCTAATTACCTTGGGAACTTGTCCGCTTCCAGCAGCACTGTGTTGATGCCCTCGCGAGCAAGGACGGAAGCACAGTAGGACCCAGCAGGGCCACCTCCGACCACGAGAACTTTGCAGCTTGTAGGCACTGACATGGTTAATCTAGGTCGGTATAGTACAGCAAGGAGGAGGATGTGGCGTGTATTGGTGTTGAATGTATCATAGAAAATGGCCTGGAGTGTTGAAGCGTGCTTTCTTTCAATAGCTGAAACTACTTGCGTCCGACAGCGACATCTTAAATATATTTACCATTATTCACTTCCTATCATACTACTCGTGTCACTTTTCAGTCCATGTAGGTTCCCAATACCCAGTCACATCGTATGCGGTATACCCGAGGTCTTTAGTTAAGCAGAGGGCCAGAATCAGCCATCTCGCCAGCGGTCCGTGAAAAGGAACACGCTTTTCATTCCAACTCGGCGAATTGGATGGTGGCTCCGTTCCGGGGACGCCTTCTGGGGCCGGATAGTCCACCGGAGGCACGATTATACGTCTATGATTGCTGCGGCGTAACCGAACTTCCGACTCTTTACCTCACATGTTTTCAGGGGTATTGCGGGAGTGGCCTGGTAGAAGCTACACTTCTTTTCACCCCGGACTCTAAGCTAGTCTGGTGCATACTGATACTTAATTACGCTAGGTAAATGGGCCAGCCGAACCTAAATGCAAATGTTAAGCCCCGACTACCACATGTCTCTTGGCTCGGCCATCGAGGTACTTCAGGGTGTAATTAAACCAGAAGGGTGTCTGATCTCAGGCCTAGGCCCAGGCCCTTGTGCTTGCTGAGTATCTGAAGTCTAATCATCAGCCACCTCACTTCGGCAGGAAGTCGTGGACATTTGGATTGGAAGGAGAGCCCGGAATTATTATTTTCATCACCCCCTGATGTTATGCGAGAAGCGCGAGGCCGAATGGATTCGGTTTAAAGAATGGGACGCTGTTTGTCTGGTCCGTTCATCTCTAACTCCGATATTATCGAAGAACCGTGAAGCTATTTTTTTTTTTTGGATATATACAGTCGACAATGGAAACCAAAAACAACGGCAGTGGTGGTAGCAGCATTGCCAGCACCCACACCGTGGTGAGCGGCATGGTCAGAAACATTAACGAGAAGAAGGGCTCTGATGTCCACGGAAGCACGCAACTTCCCTCGGGTGTTGGTGATGACGCACCATCTCGGACAGAAGCCCTCAGAGACTCGGAGCTTCAGGACCCCAACCCACCCTCCAGTTTTCCTGATGGTGGTGCTGAGGCGTGGTGGACCGTAGCTGGGGCTTCCGCATGCATGTTCGTGTCTTTTGGCTGGATCAACTGCGTCGGAATCTTCCAGGATTATTATCAGGAGCACCAGCTGGCTGCGTATACACCTTCGGATATTGCATGGATCTCTTCCATTCAGCGTACGTCTAAATGCTCATTCAGCAAGCACCTTGCCAAAGCATATCTTGCGTCATTGGTCTACCCTTCGATGCTAATCTGTTTCACATTTCTCCAGTCTTCTTCATGATATTCATGGGTATCTTCGTCGGAAAGATTCTGGATGACCATGGCCCTGGGATACCTCTGATGATGGGGACATTTCTTCATGTCTTCGGCCTCATGTTGACCAGCGTGTCAAACACATACGAGCAAATTATACTATGTCAGGGAGTCCTATCCGCCATAGGCTGCTCCATGATTTTCTATCCTGCATTCAACTGTGTGAGTCTCGGGTTCTCTACATGTTGGGCGTAGATCGCCCAGCTGACGTTTGTATAGGTGTCGACCTGGTTTCTCGCAAAGCGCGGCATCGCCATGGGCATTACCGTCATGGGATCGTCTATTGGCGGCGTTATCTTTCCCATCATGTTGATCCATTTGATCCCTCAAATCGGATTTGGCTGGGCCATTCGAGTTTGCGCTTTCTTGATATTTGCGCTGCTGGTCTTTGCCAACCGCACTGTCCGATCGAGGTTAACCCCTATCCCACGACCTCTCGTTCTTAAAGCTTTCTTCACGCCGCTTCTTGAGCTTCCTTTTACGCTCACAACACTGGCCATCTTCTTTTTCTATTGTATGGAACTTTCCCGAAAGTTGATTCTGACACGTAATATTGGAGTCGAGCTAAATTTTTCCGCTTCTAGGGGGCATGTTCTTGCCATTGACCTACATCGTGGTGGAAGCCATTGCCCAGGGCATGGACCCGACGTTAGCCCAATACTTGGTTCCCATATTGAATGCAGCCAGGTGAGACTTCATATACGTTTCCCCCCTTTTCTACCCAAATGCTTCAACATTAATGGAGCCAAATTTCTAATTAATTTGACAGTATCATCGGGCGTACAGTTCCAAATGCCCTTGCCGACAGGTTCGGCCACTTCAACATGATGATTCTCATGTCGGGCTTCACTGCCGTCCTGATTCTCGCCGTCTGGCTCCCGGCTCAAGGCGAGTCGGCCAACATCGCCTTTGCCATCTTCTACGGCATCTCCTCCGGGGCGGGCATTGGCCTGGCGCCCGTGCTCATCCACAAGATCTCCGATTTGCGCGACCTGGGCGTGCGGTCGGGCACCTCGTTTTCTATCTCCTCCCTGGCAGGGCTGACGGGGTCCCCCATCGCGGGCCAGATCATCAAGAGCGACCACGCCAGCTTCAAGAACATGAAGGTCTACGGTGGCATTTCTTGCGCAGTGGGCACAGCCCTGTTCATCGCAGCGCGGTTGTCCGTAGGGGGCATTGGGAAAAAGAAGATGTACTAGATCGAGAAGAGGCCTTGGTTGATTGGATAACGATATTATTTACGCGCAATATAGCTATTAATACAAAAACAATTACATATCCAATATGTCTGGGTCATGTGTGCAGTGAACGTATGGCCGTCAGTTTGGAGGCTAACCACCACATCAACCATCTGCCTCCTTGATTGGAAGGGGGTACCACGTTTTGAGATTTCACTGGAAGGAAAAGTCCTGAATTGTCCTCATTCATTAACAGGAAGTCGTATTTCACCCGAAATATGACTATTGAAAGTTTAATGAGACTCCACGTTGGTTGCCGAACAGGACGACGAGTGGCAATACCCCTGTCCCTGTGAAAACCGGCAAGAATCCCTTACTATTCGTGCTTTCATCCCCAAGCGCCAAAAGAAGAGATGAAATTCACCCCTTGGGCCATGCTATCGTCAAATTTTGAGTTACTCACTGGTCTAACCAGAAATACTCAAACTAACTACCCTGATGGCGCAGCACAGTTCTTGGTAAGCCGCCGAGAAACTCTCAGAAGAGGAGGATGAGGAGACCAAGATACGACAATACCCGATAGTGCTTATAGGAGCCGACCCTATCCGTTCATCAGCCATTCTGCTAGCATACCTGGCCAAGGAGTGCGCCAGTTCTAGCATCAGTAGCAACACCTTATCTGATCGCGAACCCTACCACTGGCGTCACACACGCCCTCTATGTCTCCGTGTGATTTGCTTGTGATTTCTTGGATATCCAGAGCGGCATCAACAGCTAATACCTTGTCACGAGCGACGTTACCCCTCGTAACACGGCAGCTATTCGACATGCATCGAGTTCAACCCCTACCTTGACTCAATCCGTATGATGGCAGGCTTCATAGCGTTCGTTGGACTCCCTTATCAAAGAGAAAATTGAGAACGACTCCTTCTCCGTTCATTGTCTTCCTATTTTTTCCGATACTCTTTGATGAATCCGTGGCCCTGTGGAGAGTAGTGGTCAAGCCTCTCCTGCCTAGAGTGGCTGGAGCAATACACCCTGGATATTTCATGCACACAGTATCGTGCCTTGATTAGACAGCCTATTATATGAATATTTCCGTATGCTATGCTATAAAATATATCTATTACCTAGTTACTTGGATGGGATGCTGCCAGTATCAAGCATCTCGCAAATCATGGAAATAATGATGCTGCCTGCTTGTAAGTCATCACAGCTACACGAGAGCTGCTACCCAAGCGTTGCAACTGCCGCCAACCCCTATCAGCGCTAAGCAACTGCTATAAGCACTGGCAGGGACTATGCCATTAGGGGTCCAAAGTCAAAGGGACTATTGGTGCCAACTGACGTGGACTTGTAAAACCAATCCCAGGGATTTGGTCAACCTCCAGTGCGCATCGGTGGCGAGTTCCCGCTAGCCTACCGGCTGTGCGGTTATGCTGCACCTGATTTGGATGCTGCGACTAGCCAGCCGTTTCGGGTGGCGTTGCTCCCATTCCGATTTTGCTGTAAATAGATGAAACAACATGGCTTTGCGGGTGCTGGTGGAGGCTCAACCCCTTTGTAGGTCTGGCCAGGCCTCAAGGCTACACTATTAACATAGCGGACTCTACAGCTTCCTTCAATATACAGACATCTGGTATATAATTCCCCAGATGATCGACATTACAGGGCTTTCATTCATCATCATCAACATCATCATCATCACTCAAACACTTCACCCAGCAGTCAAATACAGCACTCGACTTCACAGTCTTATCTACAGCTCATCGCCACTTCTCATCAATCAGACTCGGTCTCTCCATCGCCAACTCCCCTCTCTGCTTGTTCTGGATACAGGCGGGAACAAGCGGCACACCTCAACCACAACGACTCGATCAGACAGACTCACAAACAATCACTTGACGACTACGACTTGCTCGATTCTTCGCAGCCTGGATAATATCTAATAGATAATTCTTGTTACTTCTTGTTCTTCATAACTCCTTCTTTCCGAATTCCAATCTAATCAGCAAAAATGGCTCGCAACATTGGCGCCACCAACACCAACATGTTCAAGGACTGGCTCTCCAAGCAGAAGGCCACCATCCCCGAGATGCCCGATGTCGAGAAGGTGACCGACCGCGTGGTCCGCGTCCTGGGCGGCAACCCGGGCGAGATGCAGCTCCAGGGCACCAACACCTACCTGATCGGCACCGGCGCCCGCCGCATCCTCCTCGACAGCGGCGAGGGCATGGCCTCGTGGGCCGAGAACATGACTGGCTACCTCCGCGACCACAAGATCGAGCTCGCCTACGTGCTCCTGAGCCACTGGCACGGCGACCACACCGGCGGCGTTCCGGACCTGCTCGCCTACGACCCCTCCCTCGCCGACCGCATCTACAAGCACACCCCCGACGCGGACCAGCGGCCCATCCGCGACGACCAGGTCTTCACGGTGGAGGGAGCGACGGTGCGGGCGCTCCTCACCCCGGGCCACTCGATCGACCACATGTGCTTCGTGCTCGAGGAGGAGAACGCCCTCTTCACGGGCGACAACGTGCTGGGCCACGGCTTCAGCGTCGAGGAGGACCTCGGCGAGTACCACCGGAGCCTGTGCAAGATGCGGGACCAGGGCTGCGCCCTGGGGTACCCGGCGCACGGGACCGTCATCGCCAACTTGCCGGCCAAGATGGACATGTACATCCGGCGCAAGGAGCAGCGGGAGCGCTCCGTCGTCGACACGCTGCGCCGGCGCAGCGACACGGGCCTGCCGGGCCACACGGTCAAGGAGGTGGTGCGCGCGCTGCATGGCGACATCAACAGCGAAGTCGCGGCCCAGGGCATCGAGCCCAACATTGCGCAGGTGCTCAAGAAGCTGGCCGAAGACCGGCGTGTGGGCTTCACCAACGTCAAAGGCAGCCGTCGCTGGTTCCTTAAGGACTGCGGCAGTGCCCTGAAGAGCTCGCTCATCCGGGCTGTGGCCTAAGGCATAGGGATGGGATGTTGTCATTTATCGCTGCTTTCTGCGGCACCTATTGGAAGAACTACTTGTAATAACGGCAACCTTTCCTTTGTTACATTTGATCATGTTATTAGCGAGCTAGTTCCTATGATTATTAACATATCTAAACACCGTTATCTGCTTATCTTTGTCGTTAGAGTATCTTAATTAATTGCAATAGTTACTGAATAAAAGCGTAAAAGAGAGCCCAACACCGAACAGAGATAAAATTACACGACCCATTGACGAGAACGACCTTCCTGGATTCATATGGTTTCCAGATCCGACCTACCAGCACAGGTACCAAGCCGAGATCACCCCTGCAGCAGGAAACAAAGCCCGTACGTAGTTTAAGCGGCTCCAGAGGCGCACTTGCTCCAGCGTTTGCTCCGTTTCCCGCCCGTCCCTCTCCTTTAGTGTTCTCTCTGCCTCGATGTGTCTTTCGTCGTCCCCATCTTTGCGCAGCTTCAGGTCACGCCGGGCCTGGCGCTTGATATTGGCAATGTTTTTTTCCCGGTGCAGCAACGGGTCTTCGACGGGCACGATCCAGGTCAGGGTGTACGGGACGATGGCGAGTACGAGGGTGCCCGTGAGCAGCAGGCGCGGCACGATCCCGGTCCGCAGCGCTAGGGTCGTTGAGCGGCCGCCGACTCCGCTGTAGTGGTAGAAGGACAGGGCGGCGTTGGCGTAGCAGGTGAGGCCCGTGAAGAAGGCGGCGGTCGGGCACAGATGGTGGCCCCGCCAGAAGATAGTTGAGAATTGGTTCAGTGCTGCTTCTTCGCTGATGTTAGGCGTGTTGAGGAGAGCCATGGCGGATACGTAGGAAAGGGATAATTGGCATCCTAAAGAGATTGGTATCCCGGGGTTAGCTGTGGCAGCGACGCCTGGTGTAGGTGGAGTTGGACAAGTCTCATAACATACCAACCATGAAAGAAGATGCGGTGATGCAGGATATCATCATAGGTCGGTAAAGTGAGTGGTAAAGTGAGTGCTCCATGGTGTCGATGAGTTGAAGAAAGTTGGTCAAAAGGTAGAGAACGTAGGTAGATTCCTGTTGGTAACCAGAGGCCAAATCGCCATGTTCCACAAGCTACCATATATGTACTTCAAGTCATTTGGCTCATGTTTTAGCCCCTTGACACATTTTTCATCTGAATTGATCTCCCGGTTCTAGACCTCGGTGGTCACCAAGGTGCATGATGCCAAGAAAGGTAAGCGTATAGCCGTCTTTGCCAGTGAAGGCGCTACGAGGCGAGCCCCGAGGCCCCGGCCTAGGACCAGCCCACATGTCCCGTCAAAACAGCGTACGGCAAACTCGGGTGATAAACTCTGTGCCATGTTGCATTCCGGTCCGCATCCCGCCGCGCGAGCTAGAGCCGGTGGCTTCGGTCTAGGGTACCCCCGGGGCTGGCTCCGGCGAAGCCCAATTACCCCCCATCCAAGCCACGGCAGCATTGTCAAAAGCAATATCCGAGGTATCATGCCATCATGAGCTTCATATTGAGTCACTTGTTGTTCGACACGGTATTTTCTTTAAGCCTTATTACCTTGCTGATGCGTCAATGGCCTGTTGATGCTGCCCATACCCATAGCCAGTCCAGCACGACGTGCACTCCTTCCTTCGACCCCGACATTTCAATGCACATCATGGCCACCCCTACCTCCCCTACCGACTCGACAACCTTCTCAGAACAGTCAGACGTCATGTCGGCCCTGTCCACCAAGATTGTCTTCTTCGGAAACGACTTCTCAGATCACAACCTCCCCAGCTTGTTTGGATCCTTCCAGAAGCATGCAAGAGACCGAGACTTCCCCTTTCTCAGTCAGCTTCTCGTCGAGAGCTGGCATATGTTGCAACATGAGCTGTCCTTGCTCTCGAACGACCTGAGGGAGACGCTCCCTCCGTTCCAAGACATCCAGCGTCTGGCCACCTTCTATGCTGGCAATACCCTTTGCCCACTGGCACCGGCCATCAGTGGGGCGTTGCTTTGCATTTCCCAAGTCGCAGGCCTTGTCGGGTAAGTTGGCATTTTCAAACAGCCCGCATGTCAATCTTGCTGTGTACCTGATACGAAATGGTACAGATATCACGAAGCCCACTCGTCGCCGTACACCTTACACAGCTCCACTACGAGCCTGACTGGTCTGAGTGTTGGCATCCTCACGGCTGCGGGTGTCTCCGTCTCTTCTTCCTTGTCCGATCTTGTTCAGACCGGAGTGGAGAGCGCGAGGATTGCCTGGAGACTCGGGGTTCACGTCAACGCCAAGTCACAGCTCCTAGAGTCGGCTCAGACTGAGGGATCGCCCGACAGCTGGGCATACGTTGTCACTGGGCTCAGCGTTGGAGAGATCCAGAGCGAACTCGACGTGATCAACACCAAGTCGGTAAGTAGAAGCTGCCGCCGTCTGCTCTATGGCAAGCGTGGGTGATCTGTTCTAACAAGCAGTTTCAGAGCCACCCTGAACTCCTGAAGATTTTCGTTTCGGCGGCGGACAAGAGCTCCGTGAGTGTGACGGGCCCACCCAGTCGCCTGAAGGCCGCATTTCACTCGTCCCATGTCCTGCGGTACTCTAAATGGCTACCACTGCCTGTGTACGGCGGTTTGTGCCATGCGCCTCATCTCTATACGGACGAGGACGCTCAAACTATTGTCTACGAGTCGGACTTCCGTAGTTCCGTGGACCGAAAACCCGTACTCTCACTCTACTCGTCTCAGAGTGGCGAGGCCTACACAGAAAAGACATATGCCCAACTCTTGAAGGCCATTGTGGTTGAGATCCTGACTAATGGCATTTACCTCGACAATCTGGAAGTGGGTCTCATCGGCGCGATCCGACAGTCATCCTACTGCGAGTTCCTGCGCTTCGGAAAGTCCCTGGTCTCTGACCACATCCTTGGCGAGATCCAGAGCCAGCTCCCGCAGGTGAAGGTCAACGACGACCACCAGAGCCTCGCGGCCTGGGCTGCCCGCCGCGACAGCGCGGGCATCCACCCGACCTCGACCAAGAACGCCAAGCTGGCCATCGTGGGCATGTCGTGCCGGCTGCCCGGCGGCGCCGTCGACAACGAGAAGTTCTGGCAGCTCATGATGGACGGGCGCGACGTGCACAGCCGCATCCCCGCCGACCGCTTCAGCCTCGAGACGCACTTCGACCCGACGGGCAAGCTGCCCAACTCGACCCCGACGCCCTTTGGCAACTTCATCGACCAGCCGGGCCTGTTCGACGCGGGCTTCTTCAACATGTCCCCGCGCGAGGCCGAGGAGACGGACCCCATGCACCGGCTGGCGCTGGTGACGGCCTACGAGGCCCTCGAGATGTCCGGCTACTCCCCCGGCCGCACCCCGTCCACGAACCTCAAGCGCATCGGCACCTACTACGGCGTCGCGAGCGATGACTGGCGCGAGGCCAACGCCGGACAGAACCTCGGGACCTACTCCGTGCCCGGCGGCGAGCGTGCCTTTGCCAATGGCCGCATCAACTACTTCTTCAAGTTCGGCGGGCCCAGCTTCAACATGGACACGGCATGCTCCAGTGGCCTGGCCGCCGTCAACGCCGCCTGCTCGGCTCTGTGGGCAGGCGAGGCCGACACCGTCATCGCAGGCGGCCTCAACGTCATCAGCAACCCCGACAACTACTGCATGCTGGGCCGGGGCCACTTCTTGTCTTTGACAGGCCAGTGTAAAGTCTGGGACAAGGACGCCGACGGTTACTGTCGGGCGGACGGTGTCGGCGCTGTCGTGATAAAGCGGCTCGCGGATGCTGAGGCCGACAATGACCGTGTCCTGGCCGTCGTGACGGCGGGAGCCACCAACCACTCAGCTGAAGCCATCTCCATCACGCACCCGCACGCCGGCGCGCAGATGGACAACTACAACCAGGTCCTAGCCCACAGCGGCCTAGCGCCTCTCGACCTCACCTACATAGAGCTGCACGGCACGGGCACCCAGGCCGGCGACGCCGTGGAGAGCGAGTCGGTGGCCTCGATCTTCGCGCCGGTGGGCGCGCGGCGCAAGCCGGAGCAGCGGCTGCATCTGGGCGCCGTCAAGTCCAACATCGGGCACAGCGAGGCGGCGGCGGGCATCTCGTCGCTCATCAAGGCGTTGCTCGTGTTCCAGAAGGGGCAGATCCCGCCGCACGTCGGCATCAAGACCGAGATCAACCCCGTCGTGGCCCGGAACCTCGACCGGCGCAACGCCGGGCTCGTCCTGGGCGACGCGCAGCCCTGGCCCCGGCCCGAGGGCGGCAAGAAACGGTACGCCATGGTCAACAGCTTCGGCGCTCACGGCGGTAATACCTCTATCATCCTCGAGGACCCTCCCCTGCGACCTCGGGATAGACCTGCTCCGCCGTCGCCGCACCACGTCTTCTCCGTTTCGGCCAAGAGCAAGCTCAGTCTCAAGAAGAACCTGGAGAGCCTTCTCAGCTTCCTCGAGCATAACCCTGACACCAACGCGGCGGATCTGTCGTACACCTTGCTCGCTCGGCGTATCCACTACAACTTTCGCGTGGCCACTTCGGCAAACAGCATTGACGGCCTGCGTAAGGTTCTTGTCGACGAGGTAGCTAAGGCCGACAACATAAAGTCGGTCTCTGCCAACCCTGCTCCCATTGTCATGGTCTTCACTGGCCAGGGCGCCTTCTACGACGGGCT
Organism: Apiospora malaysiana; assembly: GCA_006508115.1. NCBI lineage: Eukaryota > Fungi > Ascomycota > Sordariomycetes > Amphisphaeriales > Apiosporaceae > Apiospora > Apiospora malaysiana. Next base: position 385,289 of record QUSE01000003.1, on the reverse strand, counting down.
CTCTGCGCAGCTGTACGAGAATTTCAAGCCGTACCGCAAGGAGGTGCAGGATCTTGATACCCTGGTCCAGAAGCTAGGCTATCCCTCGGTCCTGCCTTACTTTGTCGGTGGCTCTGCCTCCGCCGACAAGGTCACGCCGCTCGAGACCCAAGTCTCGATCCTCGTGCTCGAGATCGCCCTGACGCGCTTCTGGAAGCTCCTCGGCGTCGTCCCCGACACCGTCATCGGCCACAGCCTTGGCGAGTACGCGGCCCTAGTCGCCGCCGGCGTTCTCTCAGCCGCCGACGCGATCCACCTCGTCGCCACACGCGCTCGCATCCTATCCCGCGTCGCGTCGCAGGGGAGCCACGTTATGTTGTCGGTGCGGACCAACGCCGAGACAGTCCAGAACCTGGTCAACGCCAAGGCGACGCCGTACGAGGTGAGCTGCAAGAACGGGCCGCGGGACACGGTGCTCAGCGGGTCGCGCGAGGCGCTGGCGGGCATCAAGGCGGTCCTGGAAGAAAACAACATCAAGACGTTCCTGTTGGACCTGCCGTACGCCTTCCACAGCGCGCAGATGGACCCCGTGCTCGACGAGTTCGAGCGCGTCGCCGCGCACGTCACCTTCAAGAGCCCCGTGGTCCCCGTCATCTCCCCGCTGCTCCGCGACTGCGTCTTCGACGGCAAGACCATCGGCGCCTCGTACTTGACACGCGCGACACGGGCCCCCGTCGACTTTGTGGGCGCCCTCGACGCCGCGCGCGACGTCGGGCTCACCGACGGCCGCTGCACCTGGCTCGAGGTTGGCCCGCACCCGCTAGGCACGGCGTTCGTGCGCGGCTGGGACGCCGAGGCCCGCACGTTCGCGAGCCTGAACAAGAACGAGAAGGACAACTTCGCGACGCTTGCGGGGACCCTGGCCGGGCTGCATGGCGCCGGCGTCGCCTTGGCATGGCAGGAGTGGTACCGCCCCCACGAGAAGGCGCTGCGGCTGCTCGAGCTCCCCGCGTACCGCTGGAATGAGAAGAACTACTGGATTCAGCACGTCGGGACCTGGACCCTCGACAAGGCCTTCGCGGGCGACGCCAACTACCAGCGCGGCGGCGGCGCCGGGGCTGGTGCCAAGGGTTTGCTGCTGGCGCCGACCGAGTCATCCCTTCGGACATCGTCGATTCACCAGGTCCTGTCGGAGGACATATTTGACAATGGAACCAGGGTCCGATGTGTGGCCCAGTCTGACTTGAAGCACCCGTCCTTGCTTCCTTCGGTCGCGGGCCACGAAATGAACGGATTCGGTTGTGCAACCTCAGTAAGTTTAATAATCAGGTTCGTTGCGGATAGTTTTACTAATAATCTCTTCTCAATTTAGTCCATTTGGGCCGATATGGCCTTCACCCTCGGCGACTACGTCTATAAGCTCGCCGTCTCCTCGAGCGAAGACCTGCCGATGAACATGGTCGGCCTCGAGGTCCTGCACGCCCAGGTCCTCAGCAAGGACAGTTCGCAGCCGCACCTGATCCGGGTAACGGCGGAGCTCGACCTCAACGCCAGCAGCGCAACGGTCTCGTGGTCGCACCACAGCGCGACGTCCAACCAGGAAGAGGTGTGGGCCTCGTGCACGATCCAGTACGAGGACGCCGACAGCTGGAAGCGCGAGTGGTCGGGCATCTCGCACCTGGTGGCGTCGCGGGCCAACGAGCTGGCGCGCATGGGGGCCGAGGGGTCGGCGACGCGGCTCAACCGCAAGATGGCGTACATCCTGTTCGCCAACGTGGTGCGCTACTCGGAGAAGTACCAGGGCATGCAGACGGTGTGCCTGGCGGACTGGGAGGCGTGCGCCGAGGTCCGGCTCTGTGACGAGGCGCACGGCAACTGGCACACGCCACCCCACTTCTTCGACAGCGTCTTCCACGTCGGGGGGCTCGTCCTCAACGGCGGCGACGCCGCCAACCACCGCGACTACTTCTACGTCACCCCCGGTTGGGACAGCTGCCGCCTCCTGCGCCGCCTGCGCGGCGGCGAGCGCTACCGCAGCATGGTGCGCATGGCCGATGTCACCGAGAGCGGCGAGACCAACCTGTTCGCGGGCGACGTCTACGTGCTCGACCAGACCGACGCCGCCGTGGGTCTCATGAAGGGCATGACGTTCCGCCGCGTGCCGCGCATCCTCATGAACCACTTCTTCTCGCCGGCAGGGACGACTGCAGGTGGCGCCTCGTCGTCTTCTTCAACGGCCAAGAAAGCAGCCGTGGCCGCCGCTCCAGCCAAGAAGCCTGCCGCTACCCAAGCATTCAAGCCCCATGTCGCCGCCACCCCCAAACCAGCAGTCGTCGCGGCAGCAAAGGCGCCCATCGCGCACGCCGAGCCCGTCAAGCCGGCTGCTGCCGCCGCCGTGGAGGTCCCCGCGCCGCCCGTCGCGGTCGCCGTCACGGAAGCAAGCGCCCCGGCCATCGAGATGGAGGACGGCATCGTGGGCGACTGCATGCGCATCATCGCGGCCGAGTCCGGGCTGGAGCTAGACGCGCTGCAGGACGAGGCGTCGTTCATGGAGCTCGGGGTCGACTCGCTCATGTCGCTGGTGCTGGCCGATAAGTTCCGCAACGAGCTGCAGCTCGAGATCAAGAGCTCCGTCTTCCTCGAGTGCGCCAACATCGCGGCCTTCAAGGAGTGGCTCAACGAGTACTGCTGAGGAAGAGGCTAGGTTGCTTACTTGCTGGCTGGTTAGCTTAGCTGGGGATTTGGCCGGCGATGCGGGTGCGCGCTTGCTCAATCAAGGAGGGACATTGAAATATAGGTGTAATTAGTGACAAAGATTGATATTATAGAAATTTTGGTGGAATCTAATCGGAGAATCTTTCAGGATTCCAGTTGGTGCGGTTGTTTATAGGTAGTTTTTCGCATCTAGACTGTGCTCAATTGACCTTCAATTGCTTTTCTTGTTGACAGCGCGCATTTTGTCGCCGACAAGCGACGCGCCAAGTTGCGATGCCACGATGCGACGCCAACTTGGTAGCGCCGATGAGATGTCGCACTCCGCCAAACGTCGCTCTAGGATGTTTCAATCCCGCGACCGTGCAGGCCAGGAAATCGGGTTGGCGGATTGAACGATCTCGCATGGCATCGCATAAATTTGGCTAGCTCCCGCAAAAAGGGCTGGATCGTAGGGTTGGCTGGTAATAATGGCCGGCGACATATTGCTGTGCGCATGACTCGAGGCGACGACAAGCAGGTTTTTGGGGGGAACTATTCAGGTTTTTGGGCGAACTGTAGGCGGGAGCGCCCGCCAGGTTGCGCTGTAGTGGAACAAGCGTTAAGCGCGGCGGGCGAAACAAAACCAAAACTCGACGACATGCTAACAATTGAAGAGAGAAAAAAAAACACGGTCGCGAACGGGATCACGAGCATGTCCTGCCTGCACAATGGCCTGTCAATTAACTTCTTTGATTAAAAAATGTATGCGACATTATTCCTAGTATAACTATTTCGATGCGAGGCTTCGTATGCCTAGCAGCCGCCATCTTTTCATCTTCTCCGGGCGGCGGGGGTGGCAGTAGGTTGCGACGAGACGGTGGACGAGGTAGTACCGCCGTTGCCGTCCTTGCCCACGACGACAGCTTGCACCACCTGGCCGGCCGCATTGGTCACGATGTTGACCAGGGCGCTGAGAGGGTCGTACTTGTACGTCTTCTGGATCAGGCCGCCATCGAGGATCTTCTGTGCGCCCGTGTAGGTCATGTTCTGGTCGAAGTTGCCGATGATGCTGCTGACAATCTTGCCCGCGTCGCCGGCCACCTCCTGGACGATGTTGCCCAGGTTGTCAATGAGGAAGTTGATCTTGGAGTCGCCGTTGACAATAGAGCCCAGTAGGCCGTCCACGGCGCCCACCACGGAGTCGACCAGGTCGGTCGCCGTGTCCAAGACGTTGATGAGGAGAGGGTTGAGATCCAACGAGGCGAGCGTGCGGTTGACGATGTCCACGAGGTTGCCGAGGCGGATGACGAGCTCGAGGTTGGCGTCGACATCGGCGATGGTAATGTTCACCTTCTTGATGCCAACCTGGACTCCAGCGTTGATCTCAACGAGCGACGCGACCTGAGCACCCAGGTTGATCTCGGCCTGCAGGTTGTCCACGATCAGCTCGATGCGGCCGACGTGCAGCTCAGGCACTTCCAGCAGCACATCAGGGGGGCCGAGGTCGCCGCTCTTGGGAGTGCCGCTGGGCGTGCTGCCGCCGCTGCCTCCTCCAGGTCGGGTGGTGGCGGTACCAGTGGCAGTGGCAGAGGCTGACCCCGAGGGAGGGGCCTGGGAGCCACCGGCGGCCGAGGTAGTGGGCGCCGGCGAGGACGGGGCGGCGGTGGTGGTTGCGGCGTCAGTGGTGGACGCCGTCTGCGCCGCCACGAAGGCGAGCAGCAAGAAGCTCCAGAGGAGCGAGAGAAGCGTGCGAGACTGCATAGTGGTGGTTGACTAAAAAGGTGCAGGTGGTGGGTTGTGTGGGTGAAAAGAGCGACAGACAACACACAATGAGAGCAACACGCACACACGCAGCAACGCGGGTCTTGGAAGGGCAGCCCGGGGAACTTATCATATAAGGGAGTAAGTAGTAGTACCAGGACAGGAGCCGAGAGACAGCAAGAGAGATCGCAAGATTTCCCATGGCAGCATGGCACAAACCACACCATGCCTACCACCTTACTAACTTAACCCCCCCTGGCTCCTGGTCACGGAATTAGTTAACAGTGCCGCATTTCGTCCCGCATAAGGCTAGATGGGGACATCCATGCTGGAACCTCCGTCATCGCGATCGAGCTCTTCTCGGGTCGCTTCTAATGCAACAAGTGATACGACGATGGAAACTGGAATTCCAAGTTTGGGGAAATTGGACAATGCAGGTTCTGGTCTTTTTCTGGCGGTGGCCTGGTGTGCCGGGAGTGCGAGGAGTGATGGAAGTGCTGGGGGGTATCGTTCCAACTCGCCTAAAATCTCTCCTATGCGGGTGCTACCCCCTCTAAAGCCACGGGCTAAGGCTGGTCCAGCCAGTCGGCAGCTTTTTCTGCCCCTGTTGTAAGCGGGGAGGAGCACCGCATTAGGCCCAACCCACGGCCAGCCGTTCCAGCCGACGTCCTTCTTAGGGCCAGCACTATTGTTTCAGTGCCATATAAGCATACTTATTATTATGTTAGGTATGATATCCTTGGCAACGCTCTCTTCTCATTCGATGGCTAGCTAGCTGTCTGCAAGCCCGCAAGCGAAGTTCACACAGCCTGCATCGTGCATTATGTACCAGGGAAGAAAAACTTGGAAATTGGGCACATCCATCCATCCATCAGATCAGATGGCATTCCGGGGGTGATTTGAAATTGGATGGCATGAACTGCCCAGCTGGGTCAAGGAAGAAAACACACCACTCCCTGGTCGACGTCTGTCTAGCCCACCTTCGTTCGGTACTCGACGCATAGTACCTCTTGGTTAGTAGTCCGTAGCTAGACTGACGCAACATCTCGGCCATCCTTTAAGGTAGTGGTCTCCCCCTCCTCCCACCCCATCCTACGACCGACGATTGTTGCTCGTTGGTATCCTGCTGCACGTCAAATCCCCAGGTCCAGCGTCAAGTCAGTCAGTCAACACATAGTCAGTTCTCTTGACTTATCACACAGCTGCACTCTGCTCCTCCCAAGATGCATTCACTCTTTTCCAGGCCGATGGCCGCCTTCTTCCTCCTCCTGTCCTTCCTGGCCCTCCAAGTCCTGGCCCAGAACGACGATGGCTATATTGGCTATGACCTCCACAAGCGCGGCGACCCGGACTCGGCCATCTACGAGACGGCCAACACCAAGGGCGGCGTGCGGCTGCCTGAGGAGCCCGACGTGCGGCTGAACGCTTCCGTGTCGGTCGGCGAGATCGGCGTCGAGGTTGACAACCTGACAGCCAAGGTCAACCTCGACGCCAAGGTGCTGAGTCTGCTGCACTTCACCGCCGGCGTGGATCTGTCCATCGACCGCGTCAAGCTCACCATCCAGAACGTCAGCGCCAAGGTCTACCTCGAGGCGCGCCTCGAGAATGTCGTCGCCATGGTGGATGACGTGCTCAGCTCCATCGACCTGAACCCCATCATCGCTACGCTCGGCAAGGATGTCGGCAAGATCGTCGGCAACGTCACCGACACCATCGGCAACGGCGGCGGCTCTTCCGGCGGTGGCGGCAGCGGCGGCGGCTCGGGCACTTCCTCGTCCGCCGCGCCCAGCGCGTCGGCCTCGGGCAACGCCAAGCGCCAGCTCAGCGCGCTCGACTACAACATCGCGCACAACATCCTGTACTCGACCAACGACTACTCGGGCAACACGCACGCGAACCGGGTGCTGGGCCAGAACGGCACCATTTACGACAGCTACGTCAACAACGACGGGCACGAGGTGCGCCGCGAGAACGTGGGCTTCTACGCCCAGGACATGCAGTTCACGGGCCACAACCGCACCATCACCATCGACGGCAAGACCGAGTACGAGATGGGCTACCACTACGCGCCCTTCCCCGGTCTCGAGGTCTACGCGGCCATCTGGATGGACACGGTCGGCCGCATCGTCAAGACCAAGATCGTGTCCGAGGCCGAGGCCGGCGGCACGAGCACCGTCGGCTCCGAGTCGTATGAGGAGGTCAAGAAGCGGGAGGCCAAGAAACAGACCTAGAGAGAGAAATCTTCAGTCGTACACACTTGGTACTTCATATTACGAAATAATAATATCATCACTTAATTGGCCAAAACTCGTCACAATGCTACTCTCGTTTGATTCGCGATCTTTATCTTAAAATACAGTGATATACCTACACGACGGACTTTCGACAATATAATAAAGGTAGACCATGCATGCGCGCCCAAGGAGGAGGTGTTGGAGAGAGTTCCATCGCGTTGCTGTCTTGGCTGTCAGCAAATTGAGATGCAACCCACCCTGCCAATCTGGTACGTCATTCGCGCTTTTTGTCAGTTGGCGAGTCTGTGTCGTCCGGTATCAGATCAGATGGCATTAATTATCATGAAACCTGTGACGGAATTGGTTGACATGCATGCAAGCCAGCTAGTTGCAGCCTGGGGAATTTGTTTGCATCCCGAGTCAGGTCGCACAGTTCGGACGGTCGATGAAGTCATCGCGACTTTTTCTCCAAACTCAAACTCTCGTTTTCTCTACTCTCTGGGTCTCTGTGTCTCTGAGCCTCTTTCTTTCTCTCGTCCGAGAATTGATTCTTGTCGGACTGAGTCCACCAAACGAACAAGAATTGCAATTTGCCAAGCCTCGTCACCACCAATCACCATAAAGCCTCAGCTCAGTCGCAGAGTGTGGAATCAGGAACAGTGGAATCAGCCCATATGGGAAAATACCTGTAGTGGAGATGCTGGACCAACAGAGTAGCGATTGGCAGGGCGGATCTACTTTTTCGGTGCTGATCGATCTACCGAAGTCACCTTCTCACGTCAAAAAAAAGTCCAAGCACCGCCAGCACTGCCAGCCTAGCAGCCAAAACTCGCATTCTTTCCCCCCTGGCCTGACCAAACTTTCCCATGCCGGAGCTTTTTCCCCTGCAACCCCTGCAGAAATCCCACCTATCTCCAAAACGGCGAAACCTCCGATCAGCAGTGCGACCCACTTGGTTGTCCACTGCTCTCAAACCCCGACCCCTGTCGATATCTTGAACAGTCTGCACCGTCTCGACAAATCTCCTTTTTGGTCTCCTTTGTTTTTCCCTCTTTCTCTCTCTCTCTCTCTTCCGTACCCAGAAGCCATGGCGCGCGCGCTCGGGAAGCCGGCAGTGGAACCAACTGTCGGCAGTTCCTGGTTTGCAAAACAGCTGGGCTCCAGGAGCTGCCGGCTCACCGTCGATCCGGGTCAGCGGTTGCAGTTATGAGGTAATACGATACGATACGATGGAACGAACGGAACAACGCCGTTGCAGAATGCCTACTGTTGGCTGCTGCTGAGCCTCGGGAAAACAGCTATTCCATGGTGAGGCCGACTCCTGTTTGCTTTTGCTTCTTTCACGAGCCGAACCACCGCCTCCTCAATGCATTGTAGATATGATATGTACAACGTTCGTGGTAGGGGGCAAGCACTAAGATGAGTGAGTGCATTGAACAAGGGTTCATTCCAAGGCTAGTCAGAGAGCTAGACTTCGTAGGCTCTGCATATGTATGTATGTATGTATGTACAGATCAGGGGTAAATGTCCCTTACTGCCGGGCACACCACCGTCCCATCCCATCAACTACCTAACCTTATGTACCTACAACGGCTGAACGGTTTCCTGTCAGCAGTGCAGCCACCAAACGAACGTGCATGCGCATGCATCAAATTCCCAGGGATCAAAGCAGGGAAATTTCCACGTCGCCCTCTCCCCAATCACGCCGCAGCACGTTCCAGAAGGCCTGGAGCTCGCTTGATCTGCTTGCTTCCTTGTTCCATGTTCTCCCCTCCCTGCCTCCCCCCTCTCGCGCGGAAGTTGCCCTCTCGGAGAAAAGAACAAAAGAGAACGAAAAAAGCTGGGTAACCGGTCGTCCGGCTTATCCCATCTCCATATTTTACCCGCTCGCTTCGCCTCTTGTTAGCGGAAAATGTTTATTTTCTTTTTATTTTCTCAACGGAAGCGAGATGAATCTCAACTCCCATCACAGTACCGGCCGGGGCTTCCTTGTTTTGTCGTTTCTTAGTTCTTAAAATGTGGCCGCATGCGGCATTCTATGTATTTCGTAAGGTACTCTTAACATGCCAGCTATCGGGCCACGCAACGCAAGTGAGGTATTTGACCGACCACGCCGGAATTGCCCATGAGCTGCATGCTAGCATTTATTTTACTATTGATCTTCCCGTTGCATCGCTTGCTTGAGGCAGCGGCGGTGTGTTGAATGAGCCGAGCGTGCCAACATCATCCATCACCGTGCGTTCAGAATCAGCAACACGAAGGGATGGGTCAGGTTTTCTGTTTTCTTTCATCCTCGTTGCGGGCCTTCTACCCAGCAAAAGAACATTCCATCTCATACATAGAAACAGGTCACGGACAACGGTCCTTGTGGAACTGGGGACGGTGGATTTTGATAGCTCGATGGCTGTCCTCGGCTCCGATGACTAAGAAACCAATCAACATTGTATCCCGGCTCTCGGTTTGCTCCATCACTGGGATTATTATCTGGAGACGCAGATTCTTGCCTCTTCTGGTGACCTACTAGTTCTCTCCAGCCAACGTCCGGTCAAGCCGGGTAAAGAAAGCTCCCGGCTCACGTTGTTGCTCAGCCCAGATATGTCAGTACTGTAGAATGCGTGTTGGTTATTGGGGTTTGGCGATCCAGGCTGGCTCGACGATGCTTTGCTTGTGCCCCATCCTCCAATCACACTACACGAACAACGTATCATGAAGGTAGAGGAAAAGATATCAGTGTATCGGCGTTCTCCGACCTGCCTTCGAACGTGCTGGTACCACGGCGCTGCGGTATCAATACCCCGTGCAGCCTTCGGTAATGGCCTTAAGTGTTTCCCATACCAACCCCGACTTACAGCCTTCAAGAACACCGCTAACTAATCTCGAGTCAGAACTTGCAACTAAACGCGTGAAAAAGGTTTGAGTAGTCAATAGAGGCTGCTTGGCCTTGAAGGACATTAAATCTCATCCTTCGTTTCCGGAGAGGAGTCCCATGCAAGAAAATCCCGAGATAAAACCACCTGTGAGCTCACCAGAGATGCCAGAGCCTGCCACAGTATCCTCGTTGGGCGAACAGACTGATCGTGAGTCTTCTCCATAGAGCTATGATGTTCCAAGGTGCGTCAGCAGTCGAAGATCAGCTGCCACCTCTCTATATTATTCTTCCCCCTTTTTACATCGATTCGGTGTCTTCCAAGGTAGCAGGAATAACGAAATCCAACCTGAGAAAATGCCAGCCATCTGACTTGACGAACTTTGCCACGGAACAAGATTATCGCATTGATTTTGTCCGAACATGTGTTCCCGACTACAAGCAGTGTAGTGAAGGTAATCAGTGGTTGTTGAGCTGGGGTTTTCCACCCATGTTTCAAGGGCGAGAGCCAAATAGCAGCAAACAAAATTCTTAACCGCCTCCAGCCCTCTTGGGCTAATTTGGCATCAGATTGAGGCCCAGAAGGAGCTGGGAAGGAAAAGCGATCGGTGTCTACGATAGAGCATGCGTTCCTAAGCAAAGGGCGGGTCGCTCGACCATAAGCTCGTTGGATCAGACTCAACTTCAATAAGCTGAATTGATAAAAATTTCGCCACCGACGAATCACCATTCCACTACCGCCCGCTTGGCTTAGTGGTAAAGCGCATCACTAGTAATGATGAGATCACTGGTTCGATTCCAGTAGTGGGCAACAAACTGTTACATCGTGACATTTCCTTTTGGTGTTGAATCCCAACACCCCCGCCTTCTTTTTGCCCCTGATCCTCTTCACTGGATAAGACAGTAGCATTTCTGGAAGTAATCCATCATATAGTATAAAGTTACGGTGAGTAACTGCAATGGGAATATTGCCAACTTGGATGGGGTTTTTGGCGAGCGCGTTGGGTGCCATCTCCCCGAGCAACTGATGGCTGCTCTGCCTTCTCAGCTGAGGACCACGCCTGGATAATGCATCATGGAAGATGCATGGCATTGCCTAGTATTGATTAGAAAATGCACAAGCAGTCGGTGGCTAAGCATGATATTACTATCAAACCTGGCTCGATCTTATGCCCTTTTCCTAGCAGGATCAGAGAACTCATCGAATGTCACCCCCTTCTAAGTCAGTCACATTGCTCCCCAGTGTCACCCGCTGTAACCCAGGAAGTTTTGCTCAATAACCTTTTTTCTTGTCACCCCAAGCTATTGCGACGAGGCCCGGAGCAACCATCTCCTTAAGGAAGTGGTGACTAGTTGTTCTCTACTAATCGAGTCGCTATCTGTATGACTGATTCTATGCCCCTGGTGGCGTAGATAGGGCTGGCAGGGCTGATAGTACGCTTTGAGCCATCTCACGCAAATAATTACCCATCAAAGTTGAAGTCGGATCACTTTCCGTTTGTTCCCAATCCCGAACTCATCTACAATTTCGTTTTCGGTCATAGCACCGGTATGGAAATTTGGAGATTATATTATCTCAAGGGACTTATTATAACTACGACACGTGCCCTTCCCCCTTCCACCTCGCTCCCAAATCGTTGTTGGTTTGTCAAAGTGACTGTATGTCAGCGCACCTAGCTCTAGTTGAAACTCGGTCTTGTTTTAATGTGGTGGCTGTCCCACTTGCTATAGCTACTAGTGACTGTCTCACGGCCCCAGGAACTTGAAATATGTCCGACCCTTTGTCGCATAGGTCCTGGCAGCGATTTGCATCCAATCATGGTGGGGTAGGGTAATCCCACTTAACGTTTTGCTGGTATGCACCCTTCAAGCAACAGCAGCGACCATGGCACGTCTACACCCAGCGGCATGCGTTGAGAAGTCTTTCAACCCGCCTGCTGTCTCTACCAGTGTAACTATCGTCGTGTTCTTCGCTGGTAGACAAATGGGTGACTGGATGGGAAACCTGAACTTAGTCAGCGGGCTGGGTTGTTCGAATCACTCAGTTTATGATGGACCCTTGCTATCTAGAACTATGAAATTGAATTTCTGATAGCTACCCTAACCTGATACGATATCTTCCCTATAGAGGGGGCTATCTGCAAGCCTCAAAGTCGAACTGCTTACCTCGCATGTTCGTGGTGTGATTCCGTCGTTCATGGTGCATCCATATACCCCTATTGAACCCCAATTTGACTTCGGTCAGATCCAGTATCTCATTGGAACATCAGCCATGTAGCGCAAGCGCGGCATTGATAAGTGAGGCTGCTGCATATTAAAATTGCCCAATTACTCCAACAGAGAGTACACCCTCAAAATCGAGTCAAAATATTTGTTTGTCAAAACTTATGTGCTGACTCGGTTCGCGGTGTGAGCCTGGTTGAATTGATGTTGAAAAAATGAACAATAAAAAAGATAAGATGGAAATGCAAAGTGACTCATCTCTCCCAGCCTTGATCACTCCTCCTTTGACAGCTAACTGTCCCCTGAGATTGTGTGTACTGATTTTGCCCTGTACACGATCGCCTCTACTAGCACGCGAGTTGTCCAGCGAGTAACGATGATCCCCGCTAATCAGTCTCGCCACCGCACAGAAGCTGGTCAGGTCCAAATCCCGAACACTGTCAATCCTACGGCGTTTAGCTATCAGTCGTTTCATAATGAGAATTCTATCCGACTATTGAAGATCGAGCCAGCAGGTTGCTGTGACGATATGCTTGTATGCACCTTATCAGTGGCCGAGTTCGGCGACAAACCCCAGTTCGAAGCGTTATCTTACACGTGGGGGACCAGCCCGGACGAGAGACTCATAATGCTCAACGGGCATCGATTTTCTATCGGAGAGAACCTGAGGGACGCCCTCGTCTTCCTGAGAAATCAACATAGGCAACTACCTTTGTGGGTAGATGCGATCTGCATCAACCAAAAAGACCTCCCGGAGCGCAACTCTCAGCTTCGGATCATGCATCACATCTACATGAGAGCCAAGACCGTTGTCGTTTGGCTTGGAAAGGACCTCCAGGTAGATCAAGATCTCTTTGATTCCTTTCAAAGTCAGCAGGTACAAAGCTCCATCGACAGTCATGGCGAAATTCAAAACCCGGTACAAAGTCCTGCCTGGACTCGACCTATGGCAGTAAACGTTGCAAGGCAAGAAGAGGTGGCTAAGGAAATCTGCAGGAATGCGTATTGGAAAAGACTATGGATCATCCAGGAGATTGCTCATGCGTTCCGATTAGTTGTATGTTTCGGTCGCGCAACTTGCTTAACATGGGAGTCATTCAAAGACTTTATTGTGAAGTATGGTGTCGATCAGGGCGGGCCTGTCCGCCTACACCGCCTTCGAAACGAGGTAGCAGCGGGTAGTTGCACATTACAAACTCTCCTAATCGACCATCGCGGCGCCATATGTGCGGAACCGAGGGACAAGGTATACGGTCTAAAGGGCCTTGCCGCAGACGCTGATGATCTCCCCATGGATTATAGAAAGTCGCTCATGGAAGTTTGGATGGATGTGATGGAGTTCGTCAACAAGAAGAAGACACCTTCGGAAACGGACATCATGTCTTTCGGCGCCTTGGTCAAACATCTCCTGATGAGCGATGACAGCACCCCTTTGCGAAGCGCTCTGCGACCACAAGGAGCTACGGTCAATAGTTCCATGCATATTGGCGTGAGTAAGAATCCCAAAGCGTTTCACATAGACGGTTTCGTCATTGGAAAGATCCAGTTCGTGGGTCCGTCGACGGACGACATCGTGGCCAACGTACGAAGTGTCGATACGTGGAGGAGGAAAGTGCAGGAACACTTTCCCATCGACATACAAAGTGCCACCAGGGAGAGCAACGAGCTTCTGCATGCGCTACTGCAATTTCCTCAGTCCCAGACGTGTTTCAATCATGTCAGCCCCATGCAGTGGCAGATACGGTCGCGCAACTGCAGTGTCGACTCTGTAAATCATCAGACTGGGGAGATGCGCTGTGATTTGGCTTATGAGTACTTACAGAGTACGGGCAACCCTACTCGCACCGACAGGGACTATGTGCGCGAGGGTCCGCGGCTCTTTCAATTACGTTCAAGGAACCGTCGAATCACTTGGAGGATGGGCATCGCGTCCAGTCAGGCTGAGCAAGGTGACCTTGTGGTCTGGGTCTCAGGTATAAGACAAGCTATCGTTGTGCGTATTCACAAGAACGGCATGAGTAAGCAAGGTCATGCACACCTACAAGTATATGGATCCGCTTGGATGACTGAAGATGTGGCCAAGTCCAAGGGGGGTCACGAGGAACGGTTGAGGAGTTTCGAACCAGAGGATTCCTTATCTCTACAGATGGATGCTACCACGATATTCATTCTTGTGGCCCAAAATGATGTATCGTGTGTCGCACCACTACGGCGGGAAAATCCATAATGTGTATCGATATTATTCCTGGTCAGGCTCACATTTGTCTTTTGGTATATCAGTCCTTTGTCTTCTAACAAGTCCTCCTTACGTCTTCGAATTACATGAGCAATATAATACTGTTCTCTGTAGTTGCGTTGTGTTCGAGGGCAGGGATCTCCACTGCGAAGCTTCGGGTCTATCAATTCATGCATTTATGATTTGAACCACCTTGCTGTGTGTGGCCATTAGTCGAGGATGAACCTCTCATTTGTACAAATAACAATGGGGCCCGTCTATCGTGCTCATCTGGTCGCGGATCACGGAGCCTTCGCCGACGTAGCCCATGTCAATGGTGTCATCCAGGGTCGTCAAGGGAGAGGGGGGCTCGTTATTCCACTGTGGTATTCATTTAACTCGATGTTCAGATGAAGGGCAAGGGGATTGGAAATGACTTACCGTTCTGTGGCCGTATGCTCCGGCGTCCAAATCGACGTGACGAGTTTCCGGGTCGATTGCTTGCCTGTAGACGACATTGTCAGTCCTTTTCGCGAGATCACCAAGGTTCTCACCATGGGGCTTCGGTCCTTACCACAAAGACCACATGCGGTCCATCATGCCATGGTGAAGGTAAAATGCGGGTTCAGCAGGAGCAGTCCACTTTAATGTTCTGGTTAGACACCGAATTCTGGCTTACACCGAGTTTCTGAACTCCTGTATTCCATAGATGAAGGGACAAGCTTACGAAATCACCACCGGGGTCACCGCTATAGCGATATTGTTAGCATATGCTCTGGGTACTCGGTATGTGCACGACCAGGAAGTAACCAACTTACTTGATGGTGTAATGGCCGCCACCATGGGGACCAATCTCGCCAGTGTTAAACGGGCCCTCAAGCAGTAGGCGGTACTCCTTTATGTTAGGCTTTTGCAGGAGATCTGCCATGTCCCGTTAGAAATGTTTTCTGACCGTCTTACACATGCAAAGGGGGTTCAACTTACTCCAGACAGTAGAAGCGTTGGCATAACGCATGTTCATAGCGGGGCCGACATCTCGCTTGAGAGGCCGGGGGTTGTAGCCCAACCCGTCGGCTTGCGGGTTGGGGGCCGTATCGTGCAGGGCGCCGAACGGGCCCAGGTTAATCGTCATGTTGGCAAAGGGACCCTTGGTGACGAGGCCACCGCCAAGGCCACGGGGGAGCACGATGTCGTCTCCGGTGACACCCTCCGGAAGCACGATGACAGAGTTAGGGAAGTCGGGCAAGTACTCGCCGTTGCCTCCCATGCTGTCGTCATCGCCGCTGAAGATGGGCGAGTCTTGGGGCGCCTCGGCATACTTGGACCAATCCCAGTACTGTTCGAACACACAGTCAGTCTCTTTCCTTTTGAATACATACTGTGCAATTTTCTGGTATTGGGCTTTACTTACCGGTTGGTAGCCCTTGTAACCACACTCATCTCTCAGGGCCTTCTCCCAGCTATGCATGAACCAGCGGTGCCATGCCTGGAAGTTGCCACTGTAATGCGCCGTGAAGGTTTGCTGGATGTGAGTGACGACAAAGTCATCGAACTAGATGCGGCCAAGTCGATTAGCTCGGGATCCATCATATTAGAGATCTAACAGGGTATCGGCAGGCAACGCACGCGGTTCTTCGCGCCTGGTGAGATCGAGGCGGGTGTCTTGGCAGGCGCATCCATCATACATTGCATGGCTCTGACATAGTCAAGTCTCTCCTCCCGGGTGAGGTCGCCACTGTGTATTGGGTCAGTCACATGGTAATCTCAGGGGGGAACACTTGATGCATGGGAACTGAGGTGATGGAAGGTGACATACTACTCGCGGCGATAGACAACCTTGTCAAGATTGCAAGCAGCATCCGGACCCCGGCTGCTAAGCTCATCGGTCAACTTCTGCTGAATCTCAGCGATCAACTTCTTGACAGGCTCCTTTGCCGACTCGTGGTCATTAGAGGCATCACGCAGCTCGTGCTTGGAGATGGTGGCGCCCGAAGCCACATTGACCAGGGTAACTGCGAGGCAGGTAGCAACAACCGACGCCCGCATATTGGCGAATACTCAAACGAAACGAACGTGAAGAATTCTGGTAGACCAAAGAAAAACGGACCTTGGCTACAGATCGGAGAGGAAGGGGAAGAGAGGGGAAGGTGTGGGAAGTGCCGATCGCAAGAGACGGGTTGTGACAGGAGCCCATTGCAATACGTTTATTAACTACTTATTTTAGAGCAACAAATTCTGCTCGTGTAACAGAGTCCCGACAGTTTGGTTACGAACTGGAGCCATCTGCAAATTTGCAAAGTGCCTAGAATCGTGACAATATCGACAGGAAGTAGAAACCTGGCGGAGTTGCACCCAATGCACATTGCAGGGGTAACAAAGCCGGGTTCGCCAAGTCACATTCACCCCATGCAGGTCGCCCGACATGGATGCGGCGGGCGCCACGTCTCGAAAATGGACTAAGGCCGGCAAGCCGGGGGGACTCTCGGGAAATATCGTCGATAAGCGCACGAAAAGGAGTCTTTGATTTGTCCGGATCCGTGTCAGTCTTCCGGCCAACCCTCACCCGCATAGGCCCAGACCACATGACAGGGGTCCAATGCGCCGCAATATGTACTGTGATATTGCAATGCAACGCCATCTCGTAACTCATTCCCTTTCTACTCTCTGTCCAGTAGGCGACTTCAATGCGTTGGGGAGAAGTCGGAGTCGACTGTCCGAGTTTCCATCGTGCCGGTCTGGCCGCAGTCCCCGTATTTCTGAGCCGAATGAGGGAGGTCGTATTCACCTTCTGCAGCGATTTCGAGACGGTGTATATCTGAACCAAGAGAATAATGCATGGGATGATCGAAGGGATGACCCAAAGTAGAGAACTTTTCGGCGATGAGTTAGAAAACAAAACTCTCGAACGCTTTTGCTTGCTTTGAATGTGGCTTAGCCTAGACCCTTCAGCTGAAATAGGGGTATGGCAGGCTGGCATGGTAAGGCCGGGGGCTTTTGGCACCGCTGTGCAAATGGCCAGGTTGAAGATAGTGCTGTGCCACATCCCAGCATATCAAGCGACATTGGAAGGGACGCTGCAATACCTTGCGACAAATGTAGCTGGCCAACCAGGAACGGCAACCGAACAATTCAGCTACCGTCGTGCCAGGGGCAAACCCTCAACAACAGACTTTGAGTTCACGGGCTTGGTAGTTGAGGCAAGCGAAGGGGGTGGAATGTTCCAATTGATATCTGTGGAGGATATAGAGCAAACGAACAGAAGAATATAGTTGCTCGAAAAGTCAAGTACTCCACGCTCTGATTGATGCAATGCCTTGGTGGTAGAACAGTTGACAAGACCGACCGCTTGGGAAATACCGGAGGGCCCTCCCAACACCGAATGCGGCAAGTCCAGATATTCGGGATCTCACGTTACACTCCATAATGTCGGGGATACGGGGTGGACGGCCGGCAAGCGGGCACAATTTTTCAAGGGGGGGTCCTTGGATACGACGTGGGAAAATTTTAGTAAACCTCTATCCCTCTCGTCCCGATGTCTGCATGGGAAATCCTTCGCGAACAGCTGGTCTAATCAGGTTAGCCGAGTCTGAAAGTGGCGGCCGGGTCGTCACATGCAGGTACCAGCATCGTTACAGAAACACTTTCATGATACACCTAGATTGTTACCTCAAGCCCCCATGTTCCTGTGGCCCTGGGCACATGATATCGTACTGTCATAAGAGCATCACACCGGGCAAGATGCTGCGAACTTCGTCTCAGATATGCCCGATCAGAAGCCAGCATAAGGCCGCTAGACATATATGCTCCACCGCAATGTTCATTTCTGATTTTTCTCCCTTTTTCAAAGTGTAGTTTGGGCAACTTGGAAGGTTGATGTATAGAAGGTCTTGATCGTCATTGCTGTTTCCGCTGGAACGAACTAACACCGCCCGCCCGCGTCTCGAATCATCTACTAAGCACTAGATCCCCGTCCCGTTCCGCCGGCCCCCTTTCTATCATTGCTTTTCCCCTTCCATCGGCCGCCGCCCTCTATCCATCCATCGGCACCCCAAACATGGATCTGGCCTCCCCTCCACCTCCCCCACCGGACGTCAACCGGGGTCCCGAGATCCTGGCCGTGACCGGCACCCTAGTCGGCGTGACGCTCTGCGTCGTGCTGCTGCGGCTCTGGGTGCGACTGCGGCTGGTGCGGCAGCTGGGCTGGGACGACTTCTTCGTCGCCGCGGCCATGGCCCTGCTCTTCGCCGAGATGATGCTCATAGTCCCCGAGGTGCACTATGGCGCCGGCCGCCACCTCCAGTACATCCAGCCGCCCACGCGCGTCGCCGTGGGCCTGCACCTCAACTTCGCCACGCAGCCCCTGTGCCTGGCCGCGCTCACGCTGGCCAAAGTCAGTGTTGGCGTCTTCCTGCTGCGGCTGGCGCCGACCAGGAACTACCGCGTGCTGATTCACGCCATCATTGCGTTCACGGTCTTGTCTTCAACGGCGGGCTTTTGTAAGTTTACGGTCCTCTTTAATGTGCCGCGATGGAGAGAACCAATATTGTGCAATTGCTTACAGATTCGAATTTCCAGTGACTGTCTTTTTTCAGTGTCGTCCTCTCAGCTTCAACTGGGACATTACTACTCCCGGTGGCCGATGCATTCCGGCTCGGAATCTCAAGATTGCGACATGTAAGTGGAAATGCGCTTGTAGTATACTAAGGAAAATAAAGAAAAAAAGATCCGTATCTAAACCCCATGTTTACGGATACTTACCATATGGATGGATCGCATCTAGACTTCAACTCGATTCTCTCAGCCGCGACGGACTTGATATTCGCCTTGCTGCCCATCCCTATGCTCATCAACGTCCAGTTGAACTGGAAAGCCAAATCGGCCATCATCGGCATTCTATGCCTGGGTATCTTGTAAGTGTCCGTGTCTCGCTGATGGTATTGCATGCTTGAATGGGTCTGTCACAGCATGCGCTAACCCCTGAAACTTCTGGTGCTCAGTGCCACGGCAGCGGCCATCGCCAAGATGGCCTACCTCTCCAACTACGGGAAATACGGCGACCTCCTCTTCGACAGCGCCGACATCATGATCTGGACGACCATCGAGATCGCCGTCGCCATAATCGCGGGCTCGATCCCCTGCCTCAAGCCGCTCTTCAAGAAGATGCTCGACCTCTCCTCCGCGTATCGCGGCGGCGGCGGCAAGTCGAGCCACCAGCGCTACTACGGGCAGAACTCGAGCAACCATGGCCATCATGGGGCCGGAATATCCCGTAACTCGACGTTCGCACCGCACCGGCGGCGGACGTTGTTGAAGGCGGACGAGAATGGTGGCGGCGGGGGCAGGTTCGAGATGTTCGGCAGCGGCGCGGACGGGAGCCGGTCGTCCAACTTCGTCAATGAGAATGGTGCGTCCTGCACCGTGGAAGGAGGAAAGGCTGGCCGCGTGTCTACGGTGGCTCTGGATAGCGACTCGGAGGAATACACTCTGCAGGGGCATGTGCCTGAGGTGCCGGCTGGCATCACTAAGACGGTGCACGTCACGGTGGAGAATCGGTCTACCTACGGGAAGGGTGACGATATGGCGTGAGGGACGGGACAGTCCATTTAATATATTCAATATATTCTTTGTATATATACATAAACCACCGCCTCTGTTTCTCCCAGTCTGTGTTTACGAAAAGTCTAACATATATATCCACAAGATGCCTGGCTTTCGATCCGACTGATCGTACATACTCAGGTACGGTCTTCGTCCCCAAACCATGCGTTCATGTTTGAAAACTGAAAACATGGATATAGTGAAGCAAAAGAGATCTCCGCATTACCAGGATGAGTGGCGCGTATGATATGGTTTCATACAGAGGCAGAAAAGGGGCAGAGATTCTAACGTCAATCAGAGGTTGGTGAGGCCCCCCCCCCGTCCTATCGTGGTTGCACTTTCCCAAACTCGACCATCAGCCATCGGCATGTGATCAAAATAGAGGCACAGAAATATGTATGTGACCAGATGAAGTCCGACAATGGTCATTCGATCTGGACCTATGTTTGTCCACGATTCTGGCTGTAACGTAGAAGCAAAGTTGCTGCCAGCCAGATGTGTGATGAAAATCAAAATGGTAGCTTAGGGGGGAGAGCGCTAAAATCCTGCCATTGGGGAACATCGGCACAGACAACCCCCTTCGCCCACTTCAATTCCTACACTCCCAATCTCACGACGCAAAGTTGCCCATGCCGAATGCGAATTGTGAAATCAATTTGGGTTGTATACGGCTTGATTGGGTCTATTTAGGATATGACCTGGGATTTATTGCCCAGTCTTACCAGGTCCCCTACATCAGATCGAGCCGCTGATTCGTGCCCTGAAATCTGTGCCGGATGGAAACCCAGTGGGCACCAATGCAGCGTGAACCCAAGACAGGCCCGGGCCTGACAAGCCGTGTCGTAGCCCACTGTCCACCTCGATCAGATTTGCGCGCTCTTGCAGCATTCCATCGCCCAAGTTGGCTATCCTGATTGGCCAGGCTGCACGCATCGTTGCGAGCAGCTGTCCGGAGGTAGTTGCTCATTCTGTGGATACATCGACATTGGTCCGCGGGAATGGCGCCCAGCTGGAAAATCCAAGGCGCGGCTTGAGTTGGGTCACGGTGTGATTGAAGTGTCCGCATGGGGAAAGAGCGCTGAGGAATCTGGTCTTCTCATTGGCCTGTCGCTGTGTTTGCACTCGGACGTTTTCGTTGCAGTGCGCGAGCGTGCATCGGATGATCCATCTCAAGAGGAGATAGGGTCGTCGTCGAGCGGCCTTCTCACGCTGAGAATCTGACCAAAAGGGAGAGCAGGAAAGAGCCAATCAACCAACCATCCACTAGCTAGTACGCATTTCGCATAATTCGTAATATAATTCATCTCATCTCATCTCCTCGCACGGGGATGCGGTCCCTGTGTGTTAATAAAGATCATGTCGACGTTGCCGCGGACCTGCATGTTGAGCTCCGCGCCCCCGCTGACCTGCAGGTCCATGTGTAAGCGCGGCGCAGCCGGCGCCCGTCGGCCCAGCACCACACCGCCTGTTGTTGCTGTTGTCGTTGGTCCCCGAGCAGCGCCCCGCCTCATCGTCCGAGGATCGAGAAACCCCTCGCCCACGGGACTCGCGGGGCTCATGTAGTTACGGTTCATCAGGAGGCTGCCGTCGGCGTTCTTGTGGATGTGGGTGATGGGGTCGGCGTCCGTGGGCGACGAAGGCGACAGAGGGGAGAGCAGCGCGCTCGTGGCGGTCGGCGACGAGGACAGCAGTGGGGGCGAGAATATCGTGTCCGCCGCCCCCGACGACGAGGCGGAGGAGGTGGACGAGATGGACGACGAGGCAGACCGCATCGACGTTTTGGGCCCGGCGCTGGTCATGTTGAGGCTCAAGGGTTGGGGCTGAGGTTGGAAGGGCCTGGAGCTTTGGAAGCCACGGGGCGCCATGCTGGCGGGCCGCTGTTGAGACTTATCGTCCGCATGCCTCGACATGGTGGTTCTCTAGTTCACGGTTGAGTCTGCCTTAGTAATAGTCGTATAAATTCTTGTCTCCGACTACTCAGTCCCCGAGATACAGTGTTTGATAGGCGATGGATTTCGTGACCCGGGTTATGAAGAGCTGGATGGATCGCTGTCCGGCTTCGCTGACGTACGACGAGTACGTCGCTGAACCGATGGCCACGGATAACAAGACGAGCAGGTCCCAGTATATACACGTCCAGACGACAAGACGTGCTAAGGAGTCGACGGTGTGCTTTCCAAGGTTGCGGCCGTTGTTGCTTTTGGCGTGAAAGTGGTCGTGGGAGTAGTCGTGGTCGAAAAAGTCACCGCTCTTTTGAGTTTGGGAGTGGATTAGCGGTTGGTTCTGAGTCTGTTCCTGCAGCGATGACAGGAGGATGCGCAGTTGACTTTCGGCGGATGATTCGGTGGTGAGGAAATGGGCTTGAGGAGCGTCCTGGGCGAGGCGTATCATCCTTATGTATAGCATGAACTAATAATTCGTCTCGCTTCTGATGGTAATCCCCACGTTCGCTTGAACTGTAATAGATAGATTAAATGAATTGATTTGGTTGAATTTCCCAGATTAGACCAAGGAACCAGGGAAGGCAGGCAAGGACTTGGTTTAGTCAGGCAGTCAAGAGTTCGGATGGCCAGTGGTTCTGTGCGTGCTGGGATCTTGTGATGTACACGATGTAACTCCAGCGGTCTGTTTCTGGGCTTCTGGGCTATTTAATGGAAGCCTGGAGCAAGGAATTTCTAGAAATGCGGGTGGCAACACCGATGATCTTGGTTCCTCATGATCAAGCCTGCCGAAGACCGAGGATCGAGACACCACTCTGCCACTGACGCTGCGAGTCCGGTCCTTCCCTCCCCTTCATCCTCAACGGTGCAGGCGATGGTGAAGGCCACCCCTCGTCACGGTGGTCCGATTTGCGATGGGGCAGCCTGTTTGAGAGTTAGGGGCATCCCTGCTCTGCGGCTTAGCCTGCAGTGGAGAACCTGGCACCACACGCATTGACAAGCCAACTTCGATTGTCTGCCGCCGGCAATGAGAGCGTCTTCAAGGTGGAAGGCGGCGACGATGATAACGGCGCTCGCCGGCAAATGGTGATCACATCGTGGGGATCGCTGGAGGTCCCGATGGACTAATCGCGTCAGGTGTACGTCAAAATGGAGTCGCATCGACGTCGTGTGAGTGTTTGCGCGCGCGGTCGCCGAATAGAGTTTGAGGCGGCCGCCTTGCCGTTGGTGCTAACGCTGGGGATGCTGGGGTCGACTAGTAATACCACTATAAGTACCGCTATATCGCATTCATGCGGGCCAAACTAGAGTCAGGTCCCGTGGGGTCTCGATTCTTATCTTCCCATGGACTTCACATGATAGGTTTGACACGCTGATGTTAGTGTCAGGCAACTGAGATAGCAAAAATCCGGGGTGTGATTCCCAGGTTGCCGGTGGCCTCGTCGAGATGCGATACCATCGAATAGTCCCCCAGCTATTGATCTATTCGCAATGGCAAAGAATGTTCATCTGGATCCGAGTTCTCGGCCGATCGGAAGGAACAAAGGGTCTCTAGAGTTGGCAGAAGGGCTCTGTGCCCACTCCCCGATCCCGGGAGACTGCTACCTGGCTGTGGCGGTGTAGTCACGATATCTTGGCCCTATCTGCCTACAACCAGTTTTAGACGTTTCATTGGCCATGACGCGATGTCTCCTTAACCAACTTTCGGTATCTCTCAAACCTCGTCGTTGCCTGGAATCTTGATTATCCCCAAAGGCTAAAATCTTGATACTACCACTAGAGAGAGAGGAGCACATCAAGTCGCACCACTATACGTAGTACCAGCAGGAGATGGCGCCATCGAGGTCAAGGAAAAGAAAGACCCCTTTCCAAACTCTATACGGCCATGTGCATCGAGACCTTCCGTATTAGCGTAAAGACGCCGTACACGAGTGCAAATCTCCGATCCGCGCAAGATAAGCTTACAGATGGCGACATCGATGAGCTGATGTTTCGAGTAAAAAGCCCGCTCAAGTTCCTCACGGGAATTAGGGTAGGTAGCGGTGGTGTCCGTCCCTCGTGCAGCCGGCTTAGACACATCAAAACTGATGTCAAAACATTTGGGGGGCTCAAGCAGCCCTTGTCTAGCCATCTCTCCTCCCACTCCCACTTGAGGAGATGGAGATTATACATTTCACCACATGTTCGTATAAACTTGACAGAAAAGCAAAGGTACGACAGACAGGCGACCATGACTCATAGGAGTTCATGTGGTTGACAGAAGGACCGACTGGCCGTACACATTTTGGAATCAGACCCTAGACACAAAGAACACAGCATACCACTACGGCTTACCTAGTTAGTCCAACGAGAATATCCTCCCCTCGGGACCGCCCACGAGGCCTCTTCTCCGATCGAGATGGTGTGGCCATCGAAATCGAGCTCGAAGACACATTGCATCTCGGGTTCGCACGCTTCATTGCTAGTTACCCCTTGCAACACCTCGACGCGGTGCAAACGTCACAATCAATGTGGATATCCACTAGTATTCACTTATAAACCAGGAAGCAGACACCCTCTTGCGTAAAGGGTGTGGGACACGACTCGGGCTTGGTGTTTAGAGTTCAGAATGGTGACTCGTCCATTGATAAGAAGTCCAATATACTGTACCACTATCTAGCTGTGTGCCTATGCGCTATCGTCCAACGGAAGTGTTGTGTTGCAGTTCTAGAGACTCGGATTAGAGCAGCCGAGGGACTAGATCCGATACACCCACCTGGTTTGTCTTTCGTTTTGGTAGCCTCGAGATAGAATGCCCAGAAGCCGCATCCACTATCCATGGAGAATCGAACTGGGCCAGACTGGGTACTGTTTTAGCTAGCTACTTGGACAACTATCTTGGCATGGATTTTGCTTGGGGGGAAACGAGAACTGTCCTCCCAATCGGAGAGGTGTCCCCTATTTCTTCCCCTTTTCCATTATTTGGTCTTTACTCATGTTTGGACTTTGGCACCTTTAAACCCGAGTACTGAGACTGATGCTCTAAATCCGCTGGCTCAATATGATGCACCGTGAAGGTAGACTCATTAGAGAGCGCGCTGGCCTGCGCATCAATATGACGAACCGCCCCTACGTACGGCAGCTGTTGCTGCGGCGGCGGCCTCCCCCTCTCCGGTCTCGGCCGGGGCAAGGGCTCTCCGCCGCCGCGGCCGCCGTCGTTACGGGCGGCGGCATGATGATGATGATATCCAAACTGGCTGTAACGCCCCGGCGACGGATCCCGGTGGGAAAAAGAGGTGTGGTACCGGCTCGAGAGCCAGAACGGGATGTACACGAAGAACAGGACGACGTAGACGATGTTGCCGCCCAAGAAGGCCGCGCGGGGGACCGGGTAGCGGCGATGCGCCGCTACCCAGATCAGGGAGGCGAGGGCCTGGGTCTGGGCTGCCAGCGCGAAGAGGAAGGAGATGGCGGCCTGGTGGCGGTAGACGCAGGCCTTCCTCGTCTCTCGCCTTTCGATCCTTTCGTGGGCCAGGTCTTCGAATCCCGGCGTAAGTTCGCGAGGGGGGTGGTGGTGGTGTCCTTGCGGCATGGTGTCTTGCCACGTACGTACCTCGGAGATGGCTGCTTAGGCAAGTAAGTCAGGAGATGGACGAGTTGATTTGGTGGGTTCTTTGTGGCTAGTTGAATCGTTATTGTGTGATGTCTAGGCTGAGTCTTAATGGCAAGCTGCCGAGGCTGGCTCTGATAACGATTCATTGATTAAGTAGTCTCAAGTCACATATCAGAGATCTCATATATAAGGCACCTTGTCAAGTTCTTTGTACTAATGGGTAGATAGTGGAAGTCATAGAATCCAGTAGCAAATGTCTAGTAGGATCTTGTATATGCTGTTCATATTTCGCGGTATTATACACTATAGAAAATAATGAACTTCCATTTAACTGTTACAAGCTCTATCAATTTTTATCTATCCTGTAACCCGATATATAGTAATACAAATTATGGTAAGAAAATGAAATCAGGGACTTTCCCCTTTTTCTACCCATACAAACTCTCCCCTGAACTGTCTTGATCGTCAGATGATGAGCTTGTAATACTAGGGGAGTCTCGGGAAGACCAAGGAGCGATCACGCGACGAGGTGCATCTTCTCGAAGTCCACTCGAGGGTTGTTGGACAAAACGAACTCTCACAGCGACTTCGCCATCAGGTGTCCCACGGATGGAATTCTGGCTGTGCTCTCGCAGGAAGCTGGCCCATTCCTGGTTTGTGGAGATGCCGTCTTCTACCTCGACATCCCAATCACGGGTCATGGCCTCAACGCGCTGCATGTTCTCGGGGCTGCATTCAGAGCCGCCAAAACTTCTTGGCAAGACTTTGCTCGCCACTATTGTATTCAGATAATCGCGGGCATAGCCCTTGACTTTCCACAGGAGATGTAAATTCTCGTGGATGACTTGAAACCTGCCATTGGGGTCAAGGTCAAACAAGCGGACAGAGGATACAGCCATGATGAGTGTCAATTAATGCAGTAGTAAGATGTGTCTTGGTGGGAGGTGCCATACAGTTAAAAACAGCTCGAGTGCTCTCTTCTAGAGTTTTCTACTCAATTATGGGTGAACATGTGCACTGCGCAGCAAATATGTAGTGTGTTACTCGTCAGGGGTCTTGCAGGATACCCAAAAACAATTGCTTTATTCTCGAATGTTACTGGTCTCATCTGGCAACCCGAGGCGCCCATTGTGCATCTTATGCAGCGCAGTAATGTGTGATCCTGCCATTGTCCTTGTTTTCCTCTCCAATGAAGCAAAATAATTTCGGTTCATGGTCTCACCTTGAGCATCGTCGAAATGTGGATTTTTCTTTCTTCGGCGCAGTGTATCACAAAGAAAGGAAAGGGAAAGTTTGCGATCAGCCACGGAAGAAGCCACGTGAGAAAGGAGCCTGGCAGCCTGGGAGCTGGTCTGCTACGTCACAAAAACTCTCTTTTAAATAGCGTCCTTGCGTTTTTGGTGGCGCGTTGCCCGGAGCAACCAAACCACATGAACCCTCGCGACCCTGTTCCTCGCTTGTGAAAGAGGAAGATCCCTGTCAAGGTACAAGTGGACGCTTAACGGTTGCGCCAGCGCACAATGTCATTGGAGCCCAAAAAATTCATGGCCGTCTTCAGTCACCGCTGCATGCTTACCTCACACGAGGGGAACAAGGTGTGCTGTCGGTATATAATTGATTCGCTTTATCGTTCGTATCAAGAAACGAACGAGTTTCCGGGGGTAAACACACATATGTGATATGTTAGTTCATTCGTTTCTTCTTTTTTTTTCTTCTCCCGGGCCAAGCGGGAGATGCACACCTAAACGGATCGCCATTTCAGCAATTGAGTCCGGCTCATCCAATCCATGGGCTGTGCCGCGCTAGCAATCCGTTAGCGCCTATAGCTGGGCATTGGCACACAAACTGGACTCGACATATCAGCTTGTTCTTGCTTGTATAGGTGTTCCTTAGGCAATCGTAACCGTGGCCAGATGACGAGCTCCAAGAAAAGAAGAAGCCAGTTTGTCAACCTGAATCGTGTTTGGCACGCGCGCCCCCTTCGCGCCCCCTTTGCTCCCCCGGAGCCTACTGTCTCTTCCGCGATTCGTTGCTTGGCATATGGTGGGTGTGGACCGGTGTGATAGAGGCGTGGCCTGTAACGACGTAGAGATTGAGCAATCTCGTGCCATTGGACGGGTGTCACCATGTTTTGTTGCCGTTGAACAAGTTAAACCGATGATCGTGGACCATTGGGATTCGTCTGCTGCCTGCTTATCAACTCAAAAAGCGCGTCCCAAACTTCTGTGAGGTTTCTTTGTGCGCGCATCACTTTCAATATTGGCAGGTGATTGTCTAAATAGTGAAGCACTCTGCCTGCAGAGGCGGTTGCAACAATCGTGCAATGCAACCACCCTCCTTCCGCATTGATGTGTGGGACGTCGAACTCGACGACAAGACAAATGGGGCCAAGCACCAAGATCCGACGAAGTGAGGGGAGTAAATCTGTTTAGCGACATGTCATATTGATTACGGGCAGCCAATGTCTGCCTATCCCAGCCTGACGAGTGGTGTTGCCAATCTCTTATTTGGAGGAACGGTTTGTTTGCTTTTGACAGCGTTCCATGCATAGAAGCACCAATGAATTCGATGTGCCCATGTTACTGCCCATCTCGCTGTCCATCCCGCACCAGACCAGTGAATGAACACCCACCTGCAATGCTAGTCTATGGGATGATCGATAGTGGTCAACCCCAGGAAATTGAAACCAGAGCTAGCGAGAGTGTCAATACACCCTTCTGGAGCCAAGCTGCCGCTTAGTGTAGGCTATAGATGCAAGTGAGGTATTATCAGTTATTGAAGCTATCCAGAGCTCCATCATGGTAGCTACCTCTTAATCATGACCGGATGTTCTTCCAGCCCATGATGCAGCTGAACATAAAGCTTTGCTGACTGCGTTGTGCGCTGTGAGCTCTGAGCGGGAGCAGCCACAGTGGTGTGGGTGGGGCACAGGTGTCTTGGGCGTTTTAGCGGCCCAAGATTGAGCCAATTCCGAGTGCGGGAGACCTGGGCTGCAACTGTCATAGGCTGGCTGGACCTGTGTCAACAACACCCACTTCTTCTGCCCCCCTCCAACGCTACCTAACCTTAGACGCTAGACGCTAGAGTGATATTTTTTTTTCTCTGCTTCCCCTCCACAGCAAACGAAGTAAACAGAAGGTCACCCCAGCACTGGTGACTTGAGCGAGCGAACTGAAGCGACTGGAAGCGACTCCAGTCCATCCTTTCCAAACTCGATCTCCATACTAACGACTAAGGACCGACCTGACTCCATTTCGGTTCGACACCGCAATTTTGTTCCTTCACCTCGCCATGCCTACCTCACCGTTCTTTCTGTTTGCTCTTCACTCAGTCTTTTGCTAGAGAGGAGACCAGAGAGCACAAATTTCCCAAGATTCTTGTGTATATTTCCTTGCATCGTCGCATCGCATCGCATCGCATCGCATTTGCATCCTGTTCGGTTGGGCGTTGTTTTTCCTCTCTGCAGTTTGATTGTCGCCGATTTCCACTTCCTAGGTTTCTCGTACCCGGTAAGTTACGTGCTCTGTGGCCCTGTCTTCCTGCGAGTCCTCCTGGTTGGAAACGACTAGGAACATGGACATGATCTTCCCAAACCCCTGCCCGTCCAAACCAAACTCCCCTCCCCTGGTCGACTATAGGTGGCCTTGGCTCCGGTGTCGATGCTCGAGGACAGAAAATTCCTCTCCTGTCCTGTCGCCCTTCCCTGTCTCGCAACTCAACTCTTCGTGGAATTTCTTTTCCGTCCAAAGACATAGACCACTGATCTCTTTTCTTGTACAGTACATCAGTCTCATTTCACGACGTTACGACAAACCCTGATGGCCGATTCAAGATACCCCTCGATATTCAAAACCTACCGCTTCTGTAATTAGAGCAGCATTGCGTTGCGTTGCGTTTGCATTGCATTGCATTGCTTTCCCGCGCTCAAGCTTTTCTGTTCGACCTCTCCCTTTCTGATCCCGAGACTACCGGTAGTCTTCCCACAAGATGGACGGCCCTCCACCGCCTCCGCCGCCTCACGGCTCCAACCCCAGAACCACCAGCTCCGGCGGCGGCGGCGCTGGCGGCCCGAATCTACCTCCTGGGAAATACGATATCTTCATCATACCACCCCATTCTTCGGGGTCCGGCTTCTTATATCTACCTTCCATGAAACCCAATGTCAACAGCTTCGCCGCTGGTTTCGCTTCTGCTTTGGTGCTCGTCGTGCTCTTCCAGAGCATGGCGCCGGCATTCAAGACATGGTGGAGCAACTTCCAAGGCATGGGCCAAATGGGTATGATGCTCCTGACCATAGGAGTCGGTGTTGGCGCCTGGGTGCTCGGAAGAACACAGAACGGTGCCAGCCCGGGAGCTGGCTACGGAGGAGGCGCCGGCAGCGACTGGCATTCTGGTCCAGGTGCTGGTTCCTACACTGGAGCTGGTGCGGGCCCCACTCCTAACGGTGCGCCCCCACCACCCCCGCCGCACGGCAACCGGTCGTCATCATCGCAGTCGGGACCACACCCAGGAGCGCACGGAGGTGAGAAACCAAACAATTCCTGGCAGGAACGTCCTCAAGCTGAGGAGCAACAACAAAAGCAGGAAGACGACACTAAACCCGAGGAACCACCCGAGGACCCCAAGCCCCCACCCGACGGCCACAAGAATGCGTGGGAGAAGGCTCGAGAAGAAACCCGGCGGAAAGAGGAGGAACGCAAAGCCAGGGAGGCGGAAGAGAAGAAGAAAGAGGCAATAGCGAAGAGGCTACGAGAGTTGCGCGAGAAGGAGGCTAGGGAAAGAAAAAAGCGGGAACAGGCCGCGAAGGAAAAAGCTGAAGCTGAAGCTCGGGCGGCCAGGGAGAAGGCCGAAGCGGCAGCCAAGGCGGCAAAAGAAAAGGCAGAAGCAGAGGCCAAGGTGGCGAGGGAGAAGGCCGAAGCTGAAGCGAAGGCGAAGGCGCAGCGTGAAAAGGAAGCGAAGGAGAAAGCGGAAGCTGAGGCTAAGGCAGCGCAGGAGAAGGCGGAAGCCGAGGCCAAGGCCAAGGCGCAACGTGAAAAGGAGCAGAAAGAGAAAGAAGAGAAGGAGAGGGTTCAGCGCGAGCAGGAGCAAGCCATCAGAGACCGTGTACAGCGAGAAGCACGCCTACGCGAAGCTAGGGAACGAGAGTTGCGCGAGCGACTCCTGCGCGAGAAGGCACGTAGTGAAAAGCTCGAAAAGGAGGCCTTGGAGAGAGAGGCACAGCGTCTCCAGGACGAAGCTGCGAGACGAATTAAGGAGGCGATCGAGCAGCGACAAAAGGAGGCGGCTGAGAAACAAGCCAAAGAAGCGACCGAGAAGCGCATACGGGAGGAAGCTGAGAGACGAGTCAGGGAGGCGATGGAGAAAGAGAAACAAGCCAAGGAAGCCGCTGAGAAACTTGCGAAGGAGGCAGCTGAGAAGAAGGCAAAGGAGGAGGCCGAGGCCAAAGCCGAGGCCAAAGCCAAGGCTGAGACCGTCCGGAAGAGTACATATGCTTTCTCTTCGGTCGGCGAGAAGACCAATCCTTGGCCGAATGGCAGACCGCCGTCGCAGCCTTCTTCTCCTGCTCCCGCCGCTCCTAGCGCCGCTCCAAGCTCTGTCAAACGTCCACCGCCTCCTACTGCCAAGACTACCGAAGGCGATGGGAGCGAATACTCCTATCGGCCTTATGACACTCCTAAGCAACACAATCGACGGAGATCGGGCGAAACCGTCTTCACCGAGTCATCTTACGCATACTCACAATCGACCGCACGCACATCGCCTCCGCCGTCAGAACGAGGCGCGTACTCGACGAAGGATCCTGACAAGATTGTTATCAAGGCTGTTTACAGTTTTATGAACCAGTTCGCCAAGACACCGGCATCCCAGCTGTTCTCTGGCCAAGGCACGGTGACTGATGGCCTGATTCTGCGCATCACCACCGAAGGCTTGTTCATTGATGACGATGTACGAGGTGTCCCGCAGCGAGAGTGGGATGTTAAGGCCTGGACGCTCAAGCTTATGGAGGTGTGGTGTTCCTCAAAGGACTTTACCGCACCCGCGGCCACTACCCCTGCGCCCAAAGGCAAGCAACGTGCTCGCATGGATCGCGGTCTTCCCAAGGTCCTCACCGGCGACGAAGCCGACACGTTTCTGACGGACATGTTGCGAACTTGCAAGAACGATTGCCGCCTGTGCCCGCACGGGGATGGCGCCTCGATGCACTCACGCCAATCGGGTGAATGGCGACAGCAAGGGCTCCACGTCTTGCGCGCCACGATCCGAGACCAGGACGGCAAAAGGTACCTCTTCGTCCTCGGCGAGGAGGAGGGTTGGAAGGTGCCTCTTGCCCTGCAAAGGCTTCGCCGCGGTACTCAGGTGCGCCAGCTGGGCGTCCAGGCTATGTCGTCTCCGGAGGCGCGTAACACTCTGGAGCTCCTTGGATGGACCCATTGATGAACCAACCTGGGCCGGTCTGGACTCTTATATGCACGTGCTGCGTGCACAGTGAAGTCGAGTCTTGGTCAAAACGTGTTGTGTCTGGCTAGGGAATGCTGCGATACCCCCTTACTATGGCATTCCAGAGTCGCGATGGAACATGTGATGTGGATTGGATAACGAAATTGGTTGTCGGCTTTGGGCAACCTCGACGACTCTCTCTATCTCCCTTTGAAATTCTCGGTTGAATTATTGATATGACTTGTAGTGGTGTTGGTGGCATGCTGCGACGTCGCATATAGAGTTGATGAAAGAAAGAAATCATTTGTCGCAAGATTGAATGAATCGAAGGGTAGAAGAAATCACAATTATTACATATTGCACACAAAACACATTCCATTCTCTCATCGTGAACATGTCAGTAGTAAGTGCTTAAGTATTTGGTCGATTGATTCATTTCATTAGTATTGCACAGATAGATGCAATGTGTAAACGCCGGTCAAAACAAAACCCTCCGCTCCTTACTCCCCCTTCCCCCTTCCCTTCCCTCCCTTGTGTCTCTCTTATCTCGCGTGTCTCGTAGGCAGGGATGTGGGCTTGTTCCCCGTCTATATGCATATTTTTTTTTGCCGGCCGATGTTGTTGATGTGTTGTTTTTGAGAAGTGACAACAGAAGAAGAGGGTGGCAAAAATACAAACATGACGAAGTGAATAAGTATGTAGTAGTGATCAAAAGACGTCTCCAACCAACCAACCACCCTTTGGAATTATTTCTCAACCCCTTGAAAGAGAAAGAAGGGGCAAAGAAGAAGAAGAAGGCGTGTTCGTTAATTCATCTCGAGGGATTGGGTTTCCCTCGTCATCTCTTTCTTTCGTCTCATATCTCCCGTCCTCTCGTTTCCGCTCGTCTTCGTGTCGTGTCTGCGCATCATCCATCCATCCTATGAACTTATGGCGGTTTCCTGGGGTGAATGAATGAATGAACTCGCTCGCTCATTTGTCGCCGCCGAACAGGCTGAATCGGAACCGGCTCTTCTTGCCCTGCTGCGACCCGCGGCCGAAGGACTGCTGGCTCATGATGCGGCGGCTGCCGGGGCGGCGCTGCTGGTACTCGTCGTCGTCATCGTAGTCGTCCTCGTCCATGTCGTCCAGCTCGCGGTCGTCGTGCTGCGGGTTGTGCACCGACAGGCGGCCCATCATGGGGCCCCCGTTCTGTTGTTGTTGCATTTGCTGCAGCTCCCGCGTCGTGGTGGGGCCGTTGTTCGATGGCGCCGCGGCGGCCGCGGGAGGAGGGCCGCCGACATTACCACCGGGCGTCGCGGTGGCCGCGTGCCGCATCCCCGGCATCGGCGGCGCGTCCCCGCGCAGGGCGCGCTCGACGTCGGCGTACTGCCGGCGGTAGTCGTCGTGCTTGGATTTGGCTTCGGCGTGGCGGGCCTCGGCCTCGGCCTTCCGGGCTTGGAGGAGCGAGATCTCGGCGTCGAGGCGCGAGATGGTGTCTTCCTCCTGGTTCATGAAGCCCAGGTACTCGGTCACCTTGCTCTCGAGGGGGGACAGGACGCAGTCCATGACGCTCGGCGACTTGAGGCGCTGGATCGCGGCGCCCATGGCGTTCTGGTTGGTGGGACGGAGGCCGTCGCTGGAGACGGAGTCCGACGAGGTGGGGCGGGCTTGCTGTTGCTGCTGCGGAGCGTGGGCGCCGCTGCCGGCGCGCCAGGGGGCGTTGTGGCTCGGGGAGTCGCTGGAGGGGGATCGCGGGCCGCCGGGCAAAGGCTTGCGGGCGCTGTTGCTGTTGGAGGCGGGGCTGGCGCCCTGTTGCTGCATCTGGGCTTGCTGCTGCTCGCGGGCCTGCTGCTGGCGGCGCTCCCGCTCGCGCTGCTCCCGGTGCTTGTCCACGAGCATCTCCTCGGAGCGGCTCCCGCTGCCGTAGGACGGGGGGCGGGAGCGCATCTGGGCGCCGCCGGCGCCGCGGGTGACGGGCGGGCGGCTCTGCTGGTCCGGGCCGTTGATGGGGATGGGGCGCTGCACGTTGGGGCTGCCTCCCAACGCCATGTTGTTGTTGTTGTTGTTGTTGTTGTTGGTGTGGTTGGAGCTGATAGAGCTGGGTCTTCCTGCCGTCTGAGGCTGTGGGGGAGGGCCGCCGCCGTTGCCGCCGCGGTTGCTGTCTAGGAAGTCGTAGAAGTCGTCGTGGCTGTCGAACTTGCTGGAGGGGATGTTGGGTCGGCCGTTGTACGAGGTATGCTGTGGGGACTGGGCAGCTTGCATGGCCGCCAGCTTCTCGAAGTCGCGGGGCGAGTGGTAGGCGGGAGGCAGGACGGGCTTGGAGGAGGCGGTGGTGGGCGAGTGCATCCCTGGGAAAGGGTACTGGACGGCGACGCTCATAGGGGGCGAGCCAGCAATATATTTGACTCGGGGACTTGGGTGTGTGTAAGTGCGGGTGGGGTTGCCCGTGAGCTGGCAGTGCAAGCAAAGAAGTGGGAATGGGAGACAATCCCGAACCAAAGGTGGAGTTTTTTCTTTTTGGGGAGTGACAAGGTGAAGGGGAGGGAGCTTGCAGCTTGCTCAATTCAATCAATTCGATCCCTCTTCCCCTACTGAATATGAACAATCAGATTGAGAGGATTTTTATTTCCGATGCCAACTAGGTCTAGGGCCCGTTCAGAAGGTTTCAAACAAAAAGATAGAAAGTAGAAAGAAAAGAGAATCTCCGTGTCGGTCGGGAGATCGCCCTCGAGGGGGGGTGGTGAAATACGCAGCTCTGGTGTCCCTGCAAAATGGGGGGTTGGTAAAAATGTCTGGAGCTCAGCACTTGGAATAGGCGGCGGCTGGGGATTGATTGCCAGATTTCCAGGGCCCCAAAGTCTAACAGGTCTAGGGGAACCCGACCAGTAACACGACCGTTCAGTTTAAGGCGCTGATCTCTCTCTGGGCTCCCAACTCCCCATCATCCTTGTCCCTTGTCCCTTGTCCCTCGTCCCTCCCCAGCCCGCTCGATTTCTTTGATTTCTCGATTTCACTGGCAACATGAAGCTAATGCCCCCTTCCATTTCTTGCATGCATTGCATATTATGGACTCCTAGACTCCAGCAGGGAGTCTCGTATTGATTGCACGGATTGCAGATAGAACATGACCAGTCGGATGTGCTGTTGATCGTCTTATCGGTCGGATGGCTGCAGCGATAGGGCGTCGTTTGATGTCCGTCAGAAAAAGCCCGTCCACGTCGTCCATGCCCAGTCCACTGGATTCCGTCTTAGCGGCGCCTCTTTTTTTTTTCATCTGGTCCCGATTCCCCAGCCACGGAGAATACTTATGCTAACCAAGGTTGCAAAAGCACGGTTGTACGGCTGGAAAGCTTGGACCCCCACCACTTACTTCACCACTTTTACTGCTCTGCTCCCCAAGCCAGCGCCCAAGCTCCAAGCTACCACCCACTACCACCCACTATCCATACCTACTACCGCACTTGCACACATAGCACACCCGACTACATACCGAGTACAGTTGAAACCTGCCGTGCTTCTGAGACCTACGTCATACAAAACTGCTGAACACGAGCTCCCAGTCCATTAGACTTCGATGTGCCTGACGATCGTTCCCGCTTCAGTTCCTAGCTTCACTGGTTAATTATAGTGGTTGCGCGAAGCGAACTCGGCTCACGGGAATGGTTGCGTGCGGTTCCGTAGATATGGTATGCACCGTACCAGCCACATACCGCTAGCTTCCCACATGCACCTTCTCTTTGTCCCTTCTTCTCGGGGCAGGACAGCGTGAAGGACATCCAATCTTAAATTGAGGAATTAATTGGATTTGACTGCAGAGTGTTGCATAACAGGACAGCTGTATTACTGCATTGAGTATGTCCCTCCCTATGCGACCTCTAGAAGGCCAGGTTGCTGTGTATATGTCGGCAGAGTGCAGGCGTCTCAGCTCAGGAACGACAAGCCAGCCATTAGCCACGCTGCAACGCTGCAATGAGAAGCAATGATGCGTGGCGCTCTAAACTTGGGAAGTGGGAGAGACGGCGAGTGTAGTCAGTCTTCAACTTGGGGCCCTGCCAACTTGCACTGTTCTCCTTCTTCAATACCACATACGCATGCCCACACAATTAATTTGACATGTTTCCCATGAGGCTACTGTTCGATACCGTTAACCGCCGATTGGTCTCCAAGGCTGCACATCAACATATAGAGATCACACTCGGGGCCCCCATCTACAAGACGTTGCACATCCTCAGGGACGTGCCCTCCCACGCCACCACCAGACCCCCCTTCGCGGCACGACCACGCCATGGCTCTTAATAACCAAGAGAATCTACGACGGAGACAGAACCACCAATTTAAGGGGCGGTTTTATGGTCTCTGCGCATCTTCTCACTTCTAATCTTCCTCGTGCAGCGGACTGCTGCCGAGGAAGAGGCAAAGGGTCCGCCAGTCCGAACACCGCCGGAGAGGAGAACCTCACAGATGGGAAGGGGCAATGAGAAACTCCAGCCTCCACCCCTGCCAACCGAGCGCGACGAGGACGGGTATTCAGTCATAAAGGGAAATGGTAATTTGTTGACTGGTAGTCCATCTTATGATAAAAACACATGGCCAGGTTGGTATTCTCTAATCTGTTCCTGTATTACCTAACACCCTCGGCGGGCCAATTTGCTTCACCACCGATCACCAGAATGTGCGTATTCAGTGGACGCCTCAGCTCAGGGATGATAGCAAACAAGGCCGCGACTAGCCTCGCTGATAGGCTACGACACTGCAACGAGAAGCAACCTGTGGCGCTCAAGAAGAGGAGGGGGAGTGCGTGTTGTCGGTGTGTACGCCTTATATATGAGCCGCACCGCACCGGAAATCTCCCACCTGCAAACCAATTGTTTTGCATCGTTCTTCTTAATTGCGCACATGCCTTTTGAGCACGCCATATTTTCCTTTGTTCTCCTGATTCAACGCCTAGGCGAAAGGTATGCCTTAAAGGCAGCCGAACAGGAACTCCGGCCTGCACAGCAGCGTCTGGCGAGGACAATGAAAAAGTCTGCGCGGCCTGCGGAGAGGAACGCAGTGGCAACAACAGCATCAACAGCAGCAACAGCCTGCTGCTCCCCTCGTCCCAAACCGCCACCTTCAGTTCACCGTACGGCTCCCAAGAGATTTGAGGACCTGCCACAGGAAGAGCAAATAACTATTATACTAATCACCGAATTGGTGGTATGCGGCTTCGCAGCGTGCCTGACTTGCTTGGTTTGGTG
The DNA here is from genome assembly GCA_006508115.1 of Apiospora malaysiana. Lineage (NCBI taxonomy): Eukaryota > Fungi > Ascomycota > Sordariomycetes > Amphisphaeriales > Apiosporaceae > Apiospora > Apiospora malaysiana. The sequence goes on along the minus strand of QUSE01000003.1, from coordinate 348,527 downwards.
GCTGGCTCCCTTGCCTCCGTCGAAAACGAAAAAACCTGATCCCGACGGAGGAGAACCGGCCGAAGGGGTGATGTGTGCTAATACAATTCAGCAAAGCTAAGCCTTCGAGGTGGACTGGAATAAGTTGGCGTTACTCACCAGCCTGGCTATATGAACTGAAACTAGATATTGGCAGCCTTCTAGACTGGAAAAGACATGGTATAAGTCTCTGAAAAGGAGCGTGTACTAGTGATCAATCTCTGCTAAGGTTAATTTGTACTCTTCTGAATACGCGTGCAAGTATTGCCTAAGCCAGTCCTCCTACCCCAGGTGCTACACTAGCCACTGACATGTCAAGATCTGTCCTTTTCCGTCCCTTTCCATTGAAGCCAATTCTATGCTGCAGTAGCAGTACTGTGTCTCTTGATCAAGACCGTCGCTTCACCGAGACACCGTCTCCATCTCCATTCAGGCCCGGTGGACACCACTCCAACCATCGCCACCCCCTTCGTCTACAAGGAAAAAGAGCACAAAGGCCTCTGCCACTCAGGCCTCTACTCGCAGAAACGGCGCAACGTCCTTCGACTCAACTTTAGTCGGGTCCACCCTATCGACTTTCTGCTTAAGCCGAATAGATTCAATCATGATCTCCTGGCGAATCATCTCGCCGTGAGTCGGCGTGGACGCGTTGGCCGCGGCATTATCGAACGTCCCGATCCTCTCTCTGGTCTCACGGATTATGGGGTTGTGTCTCAGCCGGTCGTACTCGGGCGGAAGTGGCCCGAAAGGCATGGTGATTTTCTTGTTCTCTTCCGTTATCTCCTCGTCGTGTTCGTAGGTCCAGGCGGCAAGCTGCGCAGCGGTGCTCTTCTCTGCGTGTCTGTAGAGGAATTGATAAACACCGCGCGTGGCGCTTTCGAGAGCACCCACCACCCACGCGTGGTGTCCCGAAGTGGCCTCCCCAATGATCATGTGCTTCCCGTTGGACTTGATGATCTCTGGCCACATGTGCCTGAACTGACCCGGGCCGAAGTAGGCAAAGGCTCCGACCGACGTCGGGTCCGCGTGCCAATTGTACGCGTGGTGGTCTAGGTACTCGTCCTCGATGATCTTGACCATCTTTTTATACCCTTTCTTTTCCGACGAGTGCAGTCGTGCCAGGTCGTGTAGTACTACCAGCTTCAGCTCGTCCTCCTTTTCGGGGGTTTCCCGGCTGATTAGGGAACCGATGCGCTCCGCCTGCTGCCCCCACGTGTACGAGACGAGCAGCACACCGGGCTTGTCCTTGTCGTCGTGGACGTTGTAGGACGGGTAGACGCAGCAGCTAATGGGCAGGTCGGTCTTCCCCTGGCCTCCGTGATCGATTCCGAGCTCCGGGCGAGTCCACCAGAGGGTCTTAAACCGCACGCCGATCTTGCAGGATGCCCCGTACCCCAGCGATCGGATCGCTTGCTTTGTGCCCCAGTTCAGCTCTAGGCCCTCGAGATCCATCTGCTGCATCGCACCCAACGGCGCCGAGTTGAAGACCGCGTCGAATGTCCGCTTCTTTTCATCACCTCGGATTGTGACGTTAATCTTCTCCTGCGTTTTATCCACGTATTCCATGGCGAGCACCCTTTGGTTGTACTTGATTGATTTTTTTTGCTTCAGTTTGTCTCTCATGAGGTGCGCAATTACCTGCGAGCCCCCCTCAACACACCACCATGTGGCCGTTGGGTCGAATTCGAGGGTGTCTATGACCGCCTCTGTCCATGCTTGGTCGTACCAGCGGCTTCCGCTATAAACCATGTTAATGAGAGGTCCAAGACACAAGCTCTGATCTCGCCACTTACGAGTCCATCATTTCCATAAACTCGACTGTGTCGTAGTCGTAGCCTGCCCTATTACCCCTTTATTAGCAGCGCATAATATCGGGCACGACGATCGAACTAACTTGTCGTAGAGGAACTGGCGAACACTGCATGCGTCGTCCTTTATCAATTCTGTCCAGAACTCAGCCGGTCCTTGTTTTTCATACACGTCAATGTATTTCTGGATAAAGGGTCGGATCAACTGATCAGGGGTCAAGTTCGCGACCCTAAGTAGAAATTAGAATCATTTCGACTGCACGGCCTGGGTTCGCCCGTGGATCTTACTCTTTGGGAAGAGGAATGTTAAAATTGTTTGCTGTCAATGGAGGGTTATTTGGAACCCATTTGCTATTATACAGCGCCGGTTGATGTTTGTCACTAAAGTAGTACGGGACCAAATCGCCATTCTTAGGCGTATGACACATCTTCTCTCTTAGGCACCTTTGGTTATTGAACTTCATACCGAGTTTGTCGAAGAGGGCAAAAGTCCTATGATAAAGTTAGCTCCAGTCTCACATCACTAGTTCCATACCCACCTAGCCATGACTGGAGAGTTCGGGAACCGCATTGCCCCTACGTCGTAATAATCATGAGGGCCGACACTTGGTACATCCTCATCCCCATCCTCCTTGTCTTTGAAGTGATGGGTGTATAACCTGCCACCGAGCCTTTCCTCACCATTGGCCTCGATGATTTCATACTCGACGTCGAGGCCATAATCCCGGTATTTCTCGTTGAGGTAATCAAGTGTCATGGCCGTGAAGAGTCCCGAGACACCAGCTCCAATTATTCCTACCTTGAACTTCGGTCTTCGAGCACCTGGGGAGTCTTCTGGGCGACTAGTGCCCCAAGAAAGCGCGAGCTTGTCCTTTGTCTGCGGTGAAAAGGTTAGTAGGAACATAATTGGACAGCTGATCGTATCTTACCAAGCCTCTCACTCCCTTTTGGAAGCGTTCTATTCCATCCTGTAACGCTAGGCTAGCCCACTGGGATTGAAAAGAGAGGTCACCGAACTCACGAGTTGGCGGAACTGGAGACTGGACGGCCATTGGATATATTGCAAGCGGTTGCGGAAGGGGAATGGTCGAGGAGGATGGGTTAACTGGTAGGGCAAGCTGGAGAAATGTGTAGTTCTCCTGATAAGATGGGGATCCCAAATGAGTTGGCTAATTGCGCTGAGTTGCCCATATGATTTTTTCAATGGAGGTCACAGGAGTCAAGTGGATTACTATAGCTGGATGAAAGAGTCCTTCATGGTAGGATTATGAAGATTCATTGCGGCACAGCTTAAGTGCAGTCTAGTTTAGTCGTCCTAAGAAAATAAATAAGCTTTAGAGTGATACTGCACTTTGATTTTCTTTACGTATCTGTTGACGTTACGGTATCATACAACGCTAATGAAGTTGTTTGATGTTTGAAGGAGGAATGAGGAAATACGGAAGGGTAGTTTCTAAGACAGTACAGTCACGGTTAGGTCACGGCATGATTGTGTGATCGTCTCGATCATATGAGAACGATAATTGGATGAGCATAACTGCCAAACCACGCGAAGCCGAACTTTCGTCATTCGGCCTGTAGACGCATTGCATGTCAGGGGTGATTCGTCGCACATTTAACTATTATGACTTCTTTGATCATGGTCTGGAATCCTTCGTCCTGCGTTCAGGTTACCTGGGCCCGGAATCCAAGCCGGTCCGGAGTCAGAGAAAAACCAGTCAATGGACTTCTCCAGACTGCGAGTTGCCGTATGTTTTCGATCATCGCACAGAACAGAAGATCCAACGGTGCACGTCGCATCATGATCAGGTCGTCTTTCCACAACGCCGCATCTTTGACTTGATCTTCCTGTCTAAGATTGAAGAAAGGTTAATTTACTCACCTTTACCTTCAACGAGCACTATCCGAAATGCAAGTGCCTATTTCATCACCTGCAACAGACCTACGAAATACCCTATGGCCTACACTGTTATCTCTGCCCAGTCTTTGACGTCCGCCTAGGATCCTCCGGCTGTTCGTCAACATCCCGTTGGCATTTCATGGTTCTAGTCCTCGACGTCTGATTATGGTCATTCCGATACGTTATCTCCTCAGCTATCCACCCTTACTTTCGCTGTTCTAGTTAGATTATACTAGTCCTGCGAAGTAATTGCATTTTTAATTCGCGATTCTTATGTAGGAGACAAGTTCTCTCGCTTCTATATCTATTCTAAACTCTATCTAGATAACTTCAGCTGTACCTATGCGAAACCTATTTGGTATACTTTTGGTTAGACTTTTAGGTAAGCCACTGCTGAAGGGGTGATGACGAGAATCGCGACTTAGAGTTCAACATGGTTAATAGTGATAGTTTAATGTCATTATTATTGTAGTCGATTATGTCTCTAAGGTTATTATTAAAGTTTTAATGACTTAACTGTGAAGTTATATCCTTGACACTATTTAAGGCTATGAAATGTAAACATTAAAAATAAAGTTTACTAACCTTATTTAATAATTATAACGTCTTTTATTCGGAATCCTATGTAGAAGAATATAAGAATCAAAGATAATAGCCCTTCCTTTATAATAATGTGGCTTTATAATAGGTAGGGCTTTTTATTTAAATACTTATTATACCACTTACTTTAATTACTTTATGAGAAATTAAAGATCCATTCAACATCTCAATACATCTCGTGTGAATGCCACAATGGCTGTCAGCACATTTAAAGAGGCATTGCCTTTAATTGAATTTGACCGCACCTTATACGACTACTTTTCTCTTGATGGCGGTAACCCAGATGAAGTAGCACTTTTAATGGCTTCAATCCCCCCTAAGCAACCAGTCGTGGTATCCCAGCCAGCGAATAAGAAGTACACCTGGCAGTCGCCTGCTTGCCCCAACCTAGACAAGGGTCTTCTCGCTCGGATATTTTTAGCCAACGCTGCTCTAAACCACCATGTAGGACTTGGCCCTATGCGCTTATACTTATTCGACATAGACCCGCCCGAGCACAATATTATCCACGGGTTAGTCGAGTCACCACCCAGTCATCGAACGGATGCCGCCAAGATTATCGAGGGCATCATCATCTCGCAACGCCCAAAAATAGAATATATCTCCGATGCGACGACCTTCCAAGCACCCCCCGGCGTTTTAATCTCCGCATACCCGCCTCAGGACTTTCTAGATAAACACCCAACTATTATGAGCCAGGAGTCAAACTATAAACTCCAGTCGAAGCGCGAACTCGTATTCTCAGGACTTCCTACTCCCTACACTGACGTGATCGATACGGTACTCGAGCCAGCCGATATAGCGGACAGCGCCAAGGTAGAGGCAGAAGCCCAGCGAATCCTAGAGATTATCCGCAGCCATAAGTTCCCCTTTGTTATTAAGTTCCCGCTCGCCGTTGGTGGGTTTGGCGTTTTTGTGGTGCGCAACGAGCTGCAATTGGCCGCGGCGGAGAAGCTAGGCCGACTAGCCGAAGAGATCCCGCAAATGCTGAGGAGTATCAAGCCGGAAAACGCGCACCTGCACCCCGCGGGCCTATGCCTACAGGATGTAGTCGACGGGGGCACTACGCGCAACCTGTCTATCTTTGTGACAAAAAAGGGCCGTGCCGAGTTCCTCAGCTGCTGCGAGCAGTTCCTCGATGAGGAGGACGGCATCTGGCGGGGGAGTATCATTGACTACGCGCGCCAGGACGAGCTGGAGCGTCAATACCGCCCCTTGCTCGACCAGATAGCTACCTACGTCCACGGGTACGGCTTCTACGGGCCGATGGGCGGAGATATCATGACGGACGGCGCAGGGAACCAATTTGTCGTCGACCTGAATACGCGGATCACGGGCGATGTCATTATGGGGCCGCTTCGCGGACATTATTACGAGAGAAGGGGTATGCGGTACTCGTATATAATCCCCTCTCTCGTAATATTAGGTAACCGCGAGCGGTTCGAGGATATGTTTTGGCCTGAGCTGGCTAATGGTATACTCATTATTGTTGGTTGGGTTCATGGTAGAGGCGGCTTTTTTAAAACGCATGAGTACAGCGTCGGGTCACTTATGATAGGGGGTAAGGATAGGGAGAGCTTGATGGAACTAGTTGACCGGGTCAGCGCTATTGGTTTCTCAAGACCCCCTAAGCCTCATATATAGTTTAAGTAACTACCCCATTATGGGTATAATAGGTTATGCTTAGGCATTTTTATGTTTGAAATTAATAGAATCGGTTTGTTTTTATTATAGTTCTAGGCAAGGAGGGCGAATATGAATATAATGGCTATAATAATCTAAAAGAAAGAACTTTAAAACTAAATTGTAGCAGGACTTTCAACCAGGAAAGAACATTAATTATCTACCAGGTCCGTTAGAACCACGAAAGTCGGTTTGAAGATCTCAAGTCCCAATCTATAATGACCTCTCTTATAAGGGCTGGTGCAGGCTTTGTTACGATCCATGACCCGGGTCTTCTAAAAGGAGTCTAAGGGTATAAGCCCGCGTGCCGCATGTAATAATTATCATTTTGCACTCTCCTCTAATCACAAACTAGTCATTAATGACCCCTACTATAAATTCCCTGGAGATGGTGATGCCTATAGACTTGGGGGGTGGGGATGTTCAATTTATGCTCTGAAGCTCGAGGTCCGGCCTGAAACCGTCACTCTCTGTCTCATCTAGCCACGCAAAAGGCCTGTTGTCGTCGAAAACCAAAGACATCTTTGCAGTCCATTCACATACGATGAATTGGCTGCGCCGCTTTCATTAAAATACGTATTGCCATGATGGCCGGATAGGGACTTGCTGGCATCGCCACTCGACTTCAACATACCCTTGGGGGCGAGGGTAAAAAGAAGCTTGGGTGCGGGAAGACAAATTGGGGAGGAGTTAGCAACCAGTCTTCTAAGGGGCTACAACGCATTGTGACATTCACGTACCGCAAATAACGGCCCTGAAGCACTGGTCATTCGACCCGATAAGGCTGTCGATGAAGTTTCACGTAACGTCAGGTGAGTTGAGGACCACCGCCATCATCACTCTCAGCCTGAATACCAACACAATGGTCACCCTGAAGGTAAGTCACAGCCTCAAATATAATGCGCCCAGAGCAAGTAAGCCAACGGCAGCAGTTATTTAAGGGTGCTGGAGCTGCAGCTGTCAGAAGTAGGACATGGGGAGTAGCACAATGCAGCCGTCGGTAATACTGTTCAGAATGGCGTTTGCTTTGAAGAATGGGGTTAACTCAACACCGCAGGTGAACTCTCCCAAGCTCAACGGGTTGGCCGGGTCGTAGCGCTCCAAGAACGCGTATGTGGGTGTGCATTAGACGAGCTCGAAGATCAACTTAGAAAGGACAGTCAGGTACGGATGAAGAAGCAAAAGCGTCTACTGATCAGTGCAATGGTTCAAAGTGTGGCCCCTCCACCGAGGATCCAGATGGGCAAACAGATACTTGTCTTGGGGTTAAAAGCTTGCCAGTGAAAAAGCAATGTAAAGTAATTCACACATAAGACCGTCATGGAGTAGGAGATCTCGGAGACGAAAAGCCCGATAGCCCATGCCTTCAAAGTGATGGGAGGGCCGGCTCAGTCGTGTAGGTAGTGTCGTTGGGGACCATTGTAAAACTAAGGGTGGGCTTTTAAGACTCAAGACCTCACGTTGCTATAAGAGCTTACTCCATCCAACTGTAATGAGGCCCTGAACGCCTGCTGCCATCTTCAAAGGTTACCGCAAACATGCCTTTTCTTGCCACGGTTCCGATATTCCTAACACTTACCCAGCCAACGACCGTAAGCCAATCCTCTAACCATTACGGTACAAAACTAAAGTGCAAATTTCTATCTCTATTCGCCTAGTGGAGCATGAGATCATATGAAGAGCTCTCAGCCTCAAAAGTGCGCTGTTCGAGTAAACTCACTAGATGACTAGTCTTCAAGCGACGCGCATATATCCTGAGCCCGACAGCAACGGCGGATATAGTGAACATGCCGATGATAGAGCCATTGATCGCGGGGACTACTGGCTCGTTGAGGTCCAGCCCTGGTGGCAGAGGTGGAAGACCCTTGATCGAAGACTTGATTGCAACAAGTTTGCAGAAGTACAATAAGCGACGAATATATGTCACACGTATACCAACAGAGACATGCATATCAGCCTAACGGATAACAACATTCCTAAAGGATACAGCGGCAAAGATAGAAAAGACGATTGGAGAAAGCCAGTCGAGGTGTATATAACCCTGACGAATCACCCTCCAGAAGGGGAGGAAGGACAGGCAATACCAGAGCCCCTAGAAGTGCCATAGCCAATTATTAGCTGAATCAGAACCAAGTCCCTACTTCCCTTGTCACAATGCCTGTCTACATAACCACGTCATCTCAGATCTCCCTATTGACCGAACCAGTCTCCATAGTATCCGCAGCGGGCTATATACTGTCCTATTCTTCCCTTCTACCGGAACAAAACCACTATGTTTCCTAGCAACTTCTCTTCATTGTAAGCAATTAACAAGAGACATGAAGAAATGCCCAGGGACTAATATTAGCCACTAGACCGTCTAATACGTACATGAGCATGGACTATCCTTCTCTATACCCCCTGGCCTCATCAAGTCACTCCATGAGTGAGAGCACTTTATGCCCCCCCTATTGGGATCGGGTGTCTAACATATTTCCGCTAGAACCGTGCGACTCTCGTCGATGAACGATAGCCAAATTTTCTACGCAGTACCTCAAGTCCTGTCATCTGGAAGCAGTCCAAGCCATGAAGGCCATGGCGTCGTTCTCAGCCGCGGCCCTACAAAACTTCCACTACGTGCTCGGGATATGGTCGCAGTAGGTTGATGTGCGATTTATCCGTCGTGCTCCCCTTCAAGCTCAGTGATCGTCGAGTGGACGGATGGCTGGGTAAAAGGTGTGTAACATTCTTAATAATTAGTTCTCCTGCGCAAAGTTTTACCATTTCGTGGTCTTTACTGGATGGGTGGCTTCCACATGCAGGCTGGATGATGATTCAACAGGATGTAACATTCATGCACGGCCACACCGATCTGAGTTGATGCCGAAAACCCAGCCGTTGCATCGCAATCACCTGAAGATATGGTGGCATGCGGCGACGATTGCAAATCGTTTGACACTGCGTTTTGTCTTTGCCCTAGTATTTACGAACGTTTTTACGAAGGCTTTACTGAAGCAAACTTAGTCAGGGACTTACTTTGGAACGAATTACTCAACTCTCTCCAGCTTCCCCATGTTCCAGGAGCACCCAGTAAAGCGCTGGAAGCAAATCTCGATGAAGTATTCACTGCCAGCGACGCACAGCCCCTCGTCTCTACGAACGAAAATTCAACGACAGCCTCATCGTGTCTGGTTGAAGAGGGAAATCACTATATGACAGCCACCCAGAGGCCCCCTATCGCAGAGTCACCTACAACTTCACCAACAAGATATGCCAACCATCGGGTAGCAGCACGACGCCACTAGATACCGACGAGGAGTTGCAGCCCAAGCCTTTGACAGAGGAAGAGAGAGGTCCTTGCCCGAAGAATAAAGCAACACAGTCATAATCAGAAAACTCACCCAAACGAACGAAGCAATGCACACAGAAAAGCATTGCTAGGAGCGGATTCAATCTTCGCCTTGAACAAATGACTGTTTATGCCGAAGGCGGAATGAAGCATCCGAAGTGGAACCAGCATCGCGGTGTATGGATTGACACATCAAAGGCTTCCGAACAGGAGGGTGAACCTCTTGATTTCCATGTACTGGGAAATTTGTCTTGTTCCTCGTTCCAGTTGCTGCCAAATGGTCTCTAGTTTCCTATTGATGTCTCTTGGGATGATGCTGTAAAGCGTTTCATAATGATGATGATGATGATGATGATGATGATGATGATGTAAGTCAATTTACTGTCCGGCCGAAGGCCTGGCCTTATGCAGACGTTGTGGTTATGCTAGCTTCTATGGTATACTGTGGCGGCGCCCCCGTGGCGCTTTTCTAGCGCTCTTAATAGTATTTACCTTAGGACACTCGGGCTACTACCTTATAATATTATATAATTACAATTATTCACCGCCTTAAATCTATATTATATAAGCTTTAAATATATTATTATATTCATCATTAAATTTATTCATTATTATCTATAGCTATTTATAATATAAATTATATAAATAATATAAGAGATAAAATAAAAAGGGGAGGGGGAGGTAAATAAATAGTATAATAATACTTTAAAGTAATTATATAATATAAAGGGTTTCTTGGCACCTAGGTACTAGTATAAAGTCGTCGTGTACGGGGGGGATAAGGACAAAGCTAACGGTTGTCCTTCTGTATTCTTTCTAGGCTTTCACTCCTCTATTGAGCGCAGCAAACTTCCTCACGTTCTGCAAGGCCCCGGGAGTGACGGTCGACCGGATACCATTCTCACGCCTCTCGGCCCCTAGTACCCCCTCTGACCTCCTGGCTGACGACGTCGAGCCGGCGACACTTCGGTGTATTCTGATGGGGGAAACCCCATCGGGACCCCTCCCGCTCCGGCTACAGTCCTTCGCCGACTGGGTCACCGAGCCACCATGGCTTCGGGCCTTCACCGAAGAGGATATCGATAAATATCTCGCCGGGAAGCCACCAGCTACGGACGTGGAGATCCGTTAGAGACTCCCATCGCACCTCCACGACCTGATCGATGCGTTCCGTCCGGGAGGAGCGGAGGTCCTGCCACCTATGCCGAAGGGTTAAGTGTTCTCGGGATCAGTACCCGGGACTCCTCCAGCCTCTACAGATTCCCCACCGCCCGTGGACGGATGTGACTACGGACTTCGTTGGCCCGCTCCCGAATTGCGAAGTCGGTACCTTGGTCTTTACATATATCCTCGTCGTCGTCGACCGTTTCACTAAAATGCGCCACATTATCCCGATGGCGGGCATGACAGCCCAGGAGGTGGCCGATGCCTACCTCCGGGACGTCTGGAAACTCCATGGGACCCCGGAGACCGTTATATCAGACCGGGGCACCCAGTTCGTGTCAACGTTCTGGGTGGAGCTTAGTCGACGTCTCGGCATCACCCTGCGACACTCCTCGGCCCATCACCCCGAAACCGACGGGCATACGGAGATCGTTAACGGCTATATGGAGCAGTACCTTAGGGCCTATTGCTCGTGGTACCAGGATGATTGGGCGCAGTGGTTACCCCTGGCGGAGCTCGCCTCGAATAACCACAGAAGCGAGTCGTCCGGCGTCTCCCCGTTCTTCAACTACGGTTGGTACCCGTCAATGGGCACGGAGCCTAAGCGGGATCCCACCACCCCCACGACGGCGACACGCCAGAGGGAATTCCGCCATGCAACGTCCATCGCCGACAAGATGGCCGCCGTTCACTAGGAAGTCCGCCGCATACTACAAGCCTCGCAGGACCTGTATGCGGAACAGGCTAACCGCAGTAGGCAGGATGCCGGCGAATTTCGGGTTCGGGAGAGAGTCTGGGTCAGCACGAAGTACATCAACGTGGGCCGCCCGCAGCGCAAGCTGTCGGCCCTGTGGATGGGCCCCTTCCTAATTACTAAAGTCTACCCCCGGGCCGTTGCCGTCGAACTCCCACCGGCGTACACCATCTTCCCTGTCTCCCATATATCGCTTATCAGGCGGAGCGGGGGGGGGGGGGGGGGGGGGGGGGGGGGGGGGGGGGGGGGGGGGGGGGGGGGGGGGGGGGGGGGGGGGGGGGGGGGGGGGGGGGGGGGGGGGGGGGGGGGGGGGGGGGGGGGGGGGGGGGGGGGGGGGGGGGGGGGGGGGGGGGGGG